>JAAGKR010000257.1:0-244837 GCA_011419295.1 Clarias macrocephalus
TTCCTAATGGCTGATAATTACCCTTAATGGTTCAACACTCAGACACTTGAACCCAACTCATGACTTCACCAGCACTTTCCCAGCCTGTATAATTACACCGTAATTCCTAAAGAATTTGCAGTAAGACCGTAGCAACCCGGCTGCTGGGCTGTATCGGAAATGCCTTTTCATACAGGAAGCGGGCTGAGTCATGGGAAGTGACTCTGATCTTTGGAGAATAGCCTTTAGGTTTGAAGTCTTCTCCACGGGAAATCCTCGATCACTTATCCGACGGCTCTTTACAAACGAAAAGGGCGGAATGTCTGTATAAGTGCTTGACGCTGACTGAGCGGTAGGAGTAAAAGTGCAAATACAAACTGTGTATAAAATCTCCCCAAGACTTAAAAACACTTACAATAAAAAATATTGTTGCTCAACATCCTTATTTTTTATACGTACGAGTGTGTAATATAGCACTTTATGTTCAAGGCTGTGCAGGGGTGAACATGGTACATCAATTCATTTGTAAGCTGGTCAGCCAAAAACATTTTTTAATAAGGGAATGAACACAAAAGCTTGTTGACAGATTTTCTAGCTTTTGTAAAAGTTAATAAAAATTTTTTAATTCTACAGCCAGAGTGCGGATAATTTTTGACTCGCCCTAAAGTTACCGCAATTCATTGTCTGTGGAGGGCTCACGGAGAGCCACTTCGCGTGACAGTCTGATGTATCTGCTGTATGAAAATGTCCTGGTTGATAAACGTGAGCAATTAAAGGCGATGATGTGTGATGTGTCACTGCGGCGTAGGTATCATTTATCAGACGTGAGCCGACAACATAACCTGTGTGCATTTCATCACAATTAGGATGACATGGTGGTGGTTCCTCCTGAGTTTGATACCGTTTTAAAAAACAAAAAAAACTAAATGAGTACCTTATATTTTATATATATTCAAACATTTTATTCTCCTTAGAGATGTCAGCTTCGGTTCAGACGGTTCATATCAACCTCTGAAGTCACATCCAACCCTGAGCCTGGCTGACCTGGCTTTCATCATGGTTTTGCTGTGATTTTGAGGCGAACAAAACAAGGATGTGAGAAAGAAAGAGGGAGAGCGAAGTGGTTAACACGGAAAAGTGGAAATTAGAGAAACACTGACAGCATAAAACGCACATCTGTGTAAACTGAACTGAAGAGGTACTGAGAAGAAAAAAAGAAAGAAAGAAAAGAAAAATCAAATCACTGTCCGCAGGCATGCGTCCACTTGTGCCGGCATATTAGCCTTTTCCAAATCTCATAAGAGTTTATTGAGCAGCTGCAGCAATAACATGAGCAAAAGATTTTTTTTTTTTTTTTAATCGTTGGAGCCGGATAGTGAATCTTCAGCCACCCGAGCGACACATGATTCATGATTTATTCATGAACGAACAACGGGAAAGCAGTTTGAGTTTTCACTCACGCGGCTGACTGAGAATATAATATATATGATATCGTTCGTCTGTGATTCTACAAGGCGATAAAGCGACATGAGCATCATTCTTGTGTCTCAAGATTAAGGGAAAATCTTCTGGGAGTTGTGCGCTAATTCTCACTACTGACTCTATTGCAGGAAAGCTGGAGTCACCAGTGCAAATTATACCTACACTATGCTCTTACAGTGCACAAACTACAGTGACACCCGTAAGCAAAACACTGAAAGCAAGGCTAAATTCCTGCCCACACCCAAAATGCAGGCTTGCACTGACCGGGGAGATCCAGCCTCCAATTAGCTGACCACAGTTATGCACTCACTCACCCACACACACATGATCGCAGGCCTCATTCTCTTATTCAGAACTGAAGCTGGTGGATGGAACTGGTAATGCTGGTGTATAAATGTAAAATTTATAAAAGTATTAACCAGTGCAGTGGGGAAGTGTGCTGCTCAGCTTCATGTTCTGGTTGCCTGGAAACTGAACAGATTAATTAAAAGATGGTAATACAATGTAACAGCGTATGCTAAGTTATCTAATATTAATAGATTATATATTCATCTATTCTAACGTAACACATCATGGGTGCATCTGCAAGTTGAGATTTAAGATCCACAAGCTGCACGTAAAACATGTTCCCTGAGACTGGATAGCATGTGCGATGTGAGGTGACTGGTGATTTATACAACACAATTTCTTCAGGGTTTTTTCTTTTTTTTGTTCCTTGTCTTAAAATCATTTGTATTCCATGCATGCAAATGACTCCGACATGGTCACTGTTAACAAGCTGAAGGCTGCAGCAATTACAGCACGTTCGTCCATTGCACCTGTCAGAAGCAGATTCATTAAGTCTTGTCCAATACCTACGCTACCCGTCACCAGGAAAGACAAAGATTTCCCCAAGGTGCAGGACGCCAGTGTCTTTATTGTCTTAATGCAACATTGAGGGGGTGCAACATATCTGGAGAATTTATTCTCTACTAAAAAATTGCTCTACTAGTCCCCCGGCCCTGTTTATGGGCTCGTCTGATTCGAACTTGTGGTCTTTGGTAGAAAACGACAAGCATTATGTAATACGCAATACTCGAAAGTGGTTAACTATGAATACCTCAGACGTTACATTTTTATATCCTGGTATCCTGACTACAAATTTGCCCAACCTTGAAAAAAAAAAAAAATCCAAGACTGTTGGAGCTGTGTGGACATTAAAATTTAAATTTTTTTTTTTTACATCAGTATATATTGAATAGGAACAGAACGGAAACCAAAGTCGTCTTTAGGTTTTTAAATAAGTCACTAGCATATCACTTGTTGAAAACCTCAGCTTTGTCATGCCACACCAAAATATCTTCAGTTATCAAGATGAGCTATATTCGCCATGTTGTTCACCCACACCCTGACCCCTTCCCACATGCTTAAAACTTTAACAAAGTCTGCACTGAGTCACACGAATCCCCGATTGCGCCCAGTTCCTCTGAAGAACAGCATAAAACGCTATTGTTGGAGACTTTTTTTTTGTTGTTGTTGCATTGGCTGGTTTAATAAAGCCAAGACGTGTTTGTTCATCGTTTTTGAATACATGCCTGGCACAACAGTTATAATCTTTCCATATGAAAAAAACAAAACAAACAAAAAAAAAAACAGCCAAAAGGAGAGCTGCCGTCCTACAGCCAAACAGTAAGTTAAAAGACTTCAGCAACAAATAACTATGCAATTAGTTAACCAGCATTATGTAGGCTGAGACGACATTCCGTCAGAGCCACAGCAGCACACTGCCCTCATTATTATGAGCACAATGAGGCGTTTGAGACGTGTACGCGCGTTATCTGCGAATGCGTGCTGTGCGCCTTTGAGACTGCAGCCAGCTGTTCTCCACGCAAACAAGAACAGGCTTCTTGCACAGATGCGTACTGGCTGGAGATGTGGAAGAATCAGAAACTCATTATTTCTCGAGCCAAACTTGACAAATCACTGCAAGGCATCAAATGTGTAACCCACATGTGTAGATCAATGAAGGGAAAAGCCAACTTTGGTCAACACAAATTACCAGTGCAACTTTGTACAGAGTCTCTGGAAACTGTACGTGGGCGACGAAGACCGAAATTCAGTCCAAAATGGTATAAATTGGTTCTTTGATGATGATGATAATGATGATGACAGAGATGGTGTCACTCCAAAATCGCTCACAGACGTTCCACTGGGTTAAAAGTTGGAGACTGGAAACAGATATGACTTACATCATCATCATCATCATCATCATCATCATCAAGTTCGTGTCCTGACGTCCTCGATGAAGCCACTCCCTTTATCAGAATAGAACTGTTTCATGAGAGGAAAGAAATGATCTGTCTAAAGAGTTTGTAGTTATGCTTCCATTTGTTATTTATGAAAAAATCTGAGGAAAATATACAGTTCCATAATAACTCTCACTTATTTATATACTGTACATTCGTGTAAGTTTAAGTCTGCATGCGAGACAGTGTGGGAATTCTTCTCAACATTAACGCTGGCTGCAAAGACGAGAAAGAAAAAAAATCCCAAAGCAAGAAAGCACATACATGCTGGGATTCTTGTAAAGGGTGTTACTACATTACATATTCCACAGTGTATATTTACTCCATAAGAACATAAGTAGTTCTTGCATAAGAACTACTGAAAGAGCTAAGACAGAAAAAAAGGGCTTAAAACCTTCACAAGTAGCACTACAATAAAAAAAGTGTATGATTCTTCACAAAGTTAGTGCATACAGGAATGAGTCGCTGCTAAATGAGGGCCGCCGAAGAGTCGAGACATGTTCTGGACTAGACATACTTTTTATACGTTTTCATACGTTCTTCCTTTGGGAGCATGAACCCACAGCAAGCCTTGATTGGAGCATGACTGTAATTATGCTACAGGAGAGAATAAATAACACATTAATTACCAACACACAAGTAGAGGTGATAAAAAAAAAGTGATACCTTAAATGCAGTCTAGTTAAATGCACATAAACACCTTTACAAAGGAATGGCAATGTGATGTGTGTGTATCCATAGTCTTTACCCACTGCTCATAATGTCTTTTTTCATTCAATCTCCCTTATATTTCACTTTGTACCACTCTTGTGACTCTCAGATCGCCCGCGAGTCTATAAATGAGGGGAAGAGGGTTACTATTTGTATCCTAACAGAGGGAACAGTAAGCCAACACTGGCTCATCTCAGATAGCAGTTAATCCCAGGCTTCAGCGCTGCTTCAGGGTGTGAAAAGATGTACTCTCACGAGCTAGTGGAAAGTCCAGATGAAGAAATTGAGCTGTGCTTTCTCGGAAGACGACTATGTGCACTATGGGTATCCACATATTGCAACAAATCAGTTGACCTGGACAAAATAAAATGTTTTAGTTTGAAACTAATAGTTCGGGCACGGTATAAGGAAACCACGCCTAGTTTGAACACGCCCTTAAATACTGCCTTTCTATTGCACCGTAATACGCTTGAGCTCAGATGTTTGAGTTAAAGCATATAGTAGCTTGTTTAATTTGTTCAGGCTTTGACTACATGAGACTACAATCTAAACAAAGAAATCAGACTCGGTGGCATGCAGGTCATTACACAAACACTGAATCTTCAACTCGGAGATAGAAAAAGCATTAAGCTTAAACAGAGCATGTCTTTTGTTACAGTGAGAGAAACCACACTTTCCACTATTAATCTTCCTCCAGCTGCTTCACACACTCTCTCACACTCTCATACACACACACACACACACACACACACACACACACACACACACACACACTCACTTGCAGTACCAGTCAAATGTTTGGACATACTGTAAGATTGGATTTATTTTCTACATTCTAGGATTCAAAACTATGAAATAACACATATGGCATTAGGTAATTAAGGAACAGTTCTTGCGAGAACAGAGTTAGAGTTAGAGGTAGAGTTACCAACCATAAAAATCACCAGTTTAACAGCACCTCGGATTAAAGGATTTACAGAGCATAAGTAGCAGTCACATCTCAACATCAACTGCTCAAAAGAGATTATTACATATTTTGGATGCCTTCGGCGTTGCTTTACAATGTAGAAAGAAATAATTAGGACAGACCATGAAATAAGAAGGTGTACGCAAACTTTTCACTAGTAGTGTACCCCCCTCCCCCACCCTTTTTTTTGTCAGGGATCTTCCCCCCATTTTCTCCCTAATTTAGTCGTGTCCAATTCCTCCCCATCACTAGGGGGCTCCACATTAAGCTACTACTACTACTCAGTTGGGAGGGCCGAAGACTATCACATGTTTCCTCAGAACCACGTGACGCCAGCCGACGGCTATCTTTCTACTGTAAGTTCTGTTCGTAACCCGATTCAGTTTTACACATGTAAATAGAATTGATTTGTTCCTGATTAAAATGAACACAATATCAGAAAATATAAAACAAAGTATTTAAGAAAAAGCCTTAATTTTGCAAAAATAATATATTTATATATAAAAAATATATATAATATATATATTTATATAAAACTACAGGAGAGAGCGTACACTTTATTTTTACATGTGCATGTACTGTTCACTTTCTTAGGGAGACTCGCTGATGTGAAAGAATGGAGGAGAGGAAGATGGGTGGGGAGCAGGTTAGTGTTAGGAAGGAGAGTCCCCTTCTATAATAACACTCTGTAATTCTCCTTCTCTTTTCTGTTTCTTGGCAGCCGTTTTTACTAAAATCTATCAAGAGAGATTTTTTAAATTTATTTATTTATTTATTTTATTTCCATGCACAATTATTCTAAAGTAAGACACTGATCTGAGACACTGAAATGATAAAGTCTTATCGTTCATAAGGTGTAGCACTCTGTTCACCACAGTTTTATTGGGATGATCCTTCTCATCACTCCACTTTGTACAAAATAATTCTATCATGTGCGTGATCCATGACTGTGGACTGTGCCGCGTAGCACAATCATGGCTTTGTTCAGCTTGTAGCGGTAGCGTGGGATGGCGGTACTGTGGGCTGTTCGTGAACCGAGGTTGCACTGTATAAGATATCTGTAAACTCCATGTGGCATGTCGAACACATCATTCGTCTTAATTCAGACCATGAAACCATCTCGGTTAAAGGCGTGACAATGACGAGGCCCGTTTTCCCCCCCCACACTATACTGGCTTTGTGAACAGGGCGTGTACTTTGCCTGTGTGTGTAAAGTAAAAATACTGCTTGTCTTTCTGTAATTGTCGTGTTGGAGACATGAAGACATGAGCGCTGGGAATGGCATTTCTCAAGCAGAAACATGTTCACTTTGGAAGGTTTCTTTTAAACATGTTTTAGCAATGTTTTACAGCACGTTTCATTTGAAACATATGACATTTTTACCGGAAACACAATCATGTGACCGTTTTCTTAGTAGCTCATACAGTATGTATAGTGTTTGAGATAGATACACACTGCAGGGTAACTATACACGACACCTATACTTACTAATGGACTGGAGTGCAGTGATTTCAGCTCCTCTGTCTGATCACTGACGACTCTGTGTCCAGGAATTAATGCATTTAGAGGAAAATGATGCCTTCTGAGTGCACCACCACAGCGCGCACACACACACCACACACAAGTCTCAGTCATTCACACACTCACACCCAGACAAACAGTGTATGCTCAACAGATCAGATATACTGTACACGTGCACACACGCATACATGCATGCATGCGCACACACCCCTGTCCAGCTGCAGCCTTTATTTCCCAGCGGCTACACTGATGCGCTGAGAACAGACAGACAGCAGACAGAGACAGGACAAACATGAGAGAGAGAGAGAAAAAAGACAGACTCACCGGGAAGAATGGAAGCACAGAGAACACAGAGCAGCGGTATAAATACAAGCCACAAAAGAAACAGAGCAGACATTATCTACCATATATTTTCCGATTCTACACGCTATTATTACAAAAACAAGGAAGTGGTTTCAAGAAACTGAAGGACAATGAGTGGCGTGAGGAATGGAGAGGGATACAGGCCAGTTCTACGACTTACTACCGCGCAGAAGTGTCCCAATAACACGCGTACAATTTTGGGACATCAACCACATGAAGACTGGCACTAAGAAAGGCAAAGTAAAGGCCTCACACAGTGTGTCTACGTATTTGTCAGTGAATCAGCCAGACATCCCAAACCACAAAAAACATCCTGTATGATCTGCCTTATAAATGTAGATAAGAATGCGAGTCTGGCATAAATATCCATTTCCTTCACTGGCACAAGACTCAGACAGGGCCGGTTTGATCCTGTGTTTCCGTGCCTGCTACAGCCCCAGCTTCCTGTTCCTGTAGCTCGTCCACCGTGTGCGCTCCGACATGCCTTTCTGCTCACCGTGGCTGTAAAGACTGGTTATTAGCGTGACCCTAGACTTCCTGTCTGTTGAAACCATTCTGGCTTTTCTGCTCTGACCTCTGCAGTGTTTTTCGAGCCGCAGAACTGCTTTGTAAACTGTAAACATTGCGTGTAGACCAGAGATCAAGTCAAGTAGTCAAGTCGGCTTTTACTGTCATTTCAACCATATACAGTTTAGTACACAGTGAAACGAAACAACGTTCCTCCAGGACCAAGGTGCTACATACAACATATGTAGGGATGAGAGGTACTTAGTGCTCCCACATTAGTCACGGCTCTACAGCCAGTCAGGGGCGTCTGTGAGCTCACGCAAGCAGAAGGAGCGGATAGCGCTGTCCTGTGTTACGCCCTCAACGGAGCGTGAGCGAGCAGCTCGAAAAGAAGCGGTCGGCTGGCGTCACGTGGTTCGGAGGAAACACGTGATAGTCTTCGACCGTCCCGGCTGAGTGGTAGTAGTAGCTTTAATGTGGGAGCCCCCTAGTGACGGGGAGGAATTGGACCCGACTAAATTAGAGGGAAAATCGGGGAAAGATCCAAAAAAAAAAAAAAAAAAAAAAAACATAAATGAACAAAAAGTAACTAGCTAACTAAGAAACCTAATTAGCTGGCTAGCTGAGACAAGACAGATTGACATGACAACATAAATTTAACTTTTCATTCATGTATGTTCTTAAGTACATATTTTATGTATCTGTGGCTTTACTTGAGTAGTTGTGTTAGTGGACACGTTTTACTTTTACTCCGCTACATACTTCAGCAAATATCTGTACTTTCTATTTCACTGCATTTTCTGCATGGAGTGGTGCATTGTGGTGCATTGTATCTGAAGCAATAATATTGGCACCTTCTCGCTTTTATAACTGCGTGATTTGACTCTTTTGCTATGACCTTAGTGCTACTGTAAGATAATACAAGCATGATACTTGAGTAAATTTGAAGATTTGCTCAAGTACAATTGCAAACATGAGGACTTCTACTCTTCCTTAATAAGGGTAATACTTTATCTAGGGTATCTCTACTTTTACTCAAGTACAGGATTTGTGTACTTCGCCCACCTCGCATAAAAGAGTCAGATTTTCTGTATTGTGTATAACTTCATGCCTACTGACACATCATTGGCCGACTGTAAAATTCCCTGAATGAATTCCTATTAGGCGGCACAGCATTGTGGTTAGCACTGTGACCTCACACATACAGGGCCGAAGGTTCGATTCCTTCCTCGGGTCTGTGTGCATGGAGATTGCATGTTCTCTCGGTTATTGGTGGGTTTCCTCAGTGTATTCCGGTTTCCTCCCACAGTCCAAAAGATTGGCTGACTGGTGTCCCGAAATGGGGGTGCTTGTGCTCAAAGTCTTCTGGGATATGCTCATGTGACCCTAAAAAGCCATAAACCTATACAGAAATTAATGAATAAACAAGCTCCTATTTAAGTGGTCGGTGAGTGCAAATGTGTATTTGTTATAATTTTTGTTTAATTAATCTTTGATTATGATTGGTTAAAATATTTTTTTAACAACAGCAGCTCTAGCAAATATATACTACTATCTAGCAAATATTTTACTACTACACAGATGTACATATTCTATATCCAGATTGTATAGTGTACATTTTATACTTTATTCTGTTTTTTTTTTTTAATCTTTAACTTTGTACTGTCCACTTGCTGCCGTGGCAAAACAAATTTCTCACTTGTGGGACTAATAAAGGTTCATCTTATCTTGTCTTATCTTATCTTGTCTTATCTCTGACAGTAGTTCCAGCTATAATTTACAAGTTTGTTAGAATTTATTATGATTTCTACAGTAATAATTCACTCACATGGCAGTGTGGAGATCCCTCACATCTGTTTTCATGCTGTTCTTAATGTCTCAGGCACAGAAAATTGATACAGAAGTAACAGTAATGAACACCCAGAGCGTCCACGGGCATTCAGTTCCATGAAAAGTGACACTCTTGTGTGTCAGGATTGTTCTAGAAACATAAAGGATCACTGGAGAGGTTCGTCTCGCCCCCCCTAACTGCTGGAACTGATGTCCTGACACCATGAAACGAACCATGAAGCTTCAGGCACTCTTGTATCACCCACACACACGCTCATGCATAACATTCACTAGGGAAAAGCGTACATGCTGCTCTTAGAGTATAAACAGTCATGTAAGGAAGGAAAGAAAGCAGAAAACAAGCGTACAAATACATATTAGAGAACTGAAAGTTCAGGAACGGCAAAGAAATACCTATTCATGAATCGGAACAATTTTTTTTCCTCACCAGCTCTTCATTTAGTTAATAAGTCATGCAGATTTGAGAGGGTGTGGTTATAACGCGGTTGTTCTGGTCACTGGTTCTCTCATGTTAGTCAATACATTGTGTAGAAAAGGTTTTTGGTCACAGTGTTTGCGCAGCTCTACGATCATTGATTCTGTGAACCCTGGATAAACCTCAGGGGCAGCGAGAAATCATCAGTGTGTGTGTGTGTGTGTGTGTGTGTGTGTGTGTGTGTGTGTGTGTGTGTGTGTGTTTCTGCGCATATGCATGCTAAAGCTTTCCCAGAAAGTCATGAAATGATGTATTAACGTATTTGTGATGAACACCGCTGACATAAAGCCATCTTTCCTGGAACCTTCTCCAAAGTTCAGTGCAGGTTCACAGAAAGAACTAATAGGTATACAACTGAAAAGAAGAAAAAACAAATGAAATCTTTGAAATCTATGTTACATATTCCCCCAACACACACACTCACACACACAGCTGGTGCAGCTGGTGATCACGTTAAATCTTGACCCTCACCAGTCTGAAGCTTTTCAACACTTTATTTCTAGCAGATTGATCTGTTACAGCTCTTTGTAAGATGTTTAAGTCCCCTGTCCTTGAACACACACGCTGCAACGGAATTCAGGAAGTGACTGAAACATCTGTATATAAATATATATGTGTGTGTGTGAGAGAGTGTGTGAGAATGTAGAGCTGACCTCTCTCATACACAGCTGTGTTCCCAGGGGGATACACACAGGCCGTTCTGTACCCAGACGGTTAATTCGCATTACTCCTACAAGCCCTTGTGTAGGAATATGAAAGGGGTGAAAGATTAAAACCAAGACAGGCACAGGAAGACCAGGGAATGTTAAAGAAACCTGCAAGGATATGAGAAGAACAAGAAACTTTTCCTTTCATTTACGCAAAAATAAGCAAATGTATTGAATTAATCTTCAAAACACAATCTGCTTTCGAAGAACACATCGTCATCCCTAAATGCAGACATCTGAAACAAAAATCTTTTTCAAATGTTCTCAACAAAACAGAATCTTTTATTTGAATTTAATGCTAGACTGACTAAAACCATGTCCTGCAGAATCTTCTTTTAATTCTCCAAACACTGATGCATTCTTGCCTATTTGTCACAGCCTTCTCTGGAGTTTATGGTTTTGTGTTGTGTGTGTGAAATCAAATTTATTTTCCCAGCAAGACCCATAAGTAAGGTGCGTTTCGGTTGTCAAATTCAGTTCTTCCCACGTCAACAAAGTTTTATAGCACGCTGTTAAATCGGTGGAAAAAGCAGTTACTCTGCATGCATAATAAACATCACTTGTTCTTCAGCCACAGAGAAACCTTCTCCAACTCCTCAGGCCATGCCAACTCCATCGGTTCTTTCAGCCAAAGCCTCAGGGGGAAGGGGAAAAAAAAGCATAAAAGCCTGTAAGCCCGTCCTCCTCTTTTTTAACTGATGCTGCGTGACATGTAGAAGTATTACGGGATTTTATATAGGCTTATCTTGGCAAGCGCGCCTCTTTATTAGGGCACTGAAGAGAAAAACCGCAATGTTCTATCCGACCGAATCTAACAGCGGTTGTTCTGCTTGTGAGGCAGATGACCCTCATCGATCGGCAGCTTTTCCATTGAGCCCATTAATCAGGAGCTCCATCAACATGGCTGAACTAGCAAACACCTCTAGAGCTTGTGTCGTGTGTGCTATAAAATTTAAACCAAGCATCATTTATCTTGTTTTGCGGGAAAAAAAAATAATTATAATGGTTGAATACAGAGAGCATCACCACGGTAGTAAAAACAAAAAACAGAATATCGAGGTGTAACGTTGTGCAAAACACACGGGTATGTACGTTTTGGTACAGTAAGAGATTTTTTTTGTCAATTATTGAGAATTTACCTTGGAAAACATTAAAAACATGCCTACAGTATGTCTCGGTATCTAGGTGCATCAAGAACAGTAACAGCACTTTAAAAAAAAAAAAGAGATATTTACTGTAATGGATAATTTTTGCACATTGTTTGCACTTTTTGCTACTTCTGTTTGAGGATGTTCCTATATTTGCAGAAATCTGTGGTGCTTTCCTTCTTTAAAGTAGCTAAACAGGAAGCGTGTCCATCACGACATTAAATACCACCACAAGTCAACTCTGGGTTTTAATCCCAGTGTCCCAAAGACTGTTTACAGGGTGATGTGAAATCAGCGTGGCTGCGCAGATCATCTTTAAAAAAAAAAAAATAAAAAAAATAAAAATAAAAAAAAAAAGGACACTTTCTTACATTTAAATTAGTTAAACCGTATATACAAGTATGGTATTGGAGATTTACATAGATTACATCAATATACTTACTCATTTAGCCATATTAATTAGTTAAATCTAAAACACTGACTATACAGTTCCCTGATTGAGAAAGAAAATATACATCACTCATCCGAGTTAATTGTCTGGCATGTTTCTACATTCTAACAAAACCCAAACATCCAGTTTGAAGAAAGCGCCAAAGTCGGAAATTACACACTTTCCACCTAGAAATTACTGCTTAGGATGGAACGCTTAATTATATTCTAAACACACATGGTAATCTGACTTTTTAGAATCTGCACCAATCCAATATCCCTGAGGTGATATTTGGAATATGTTTCTGCAAGTCCTGAGACATTCTGCTTGTTCAATTCATTAATTTAGAAAAATCCCCTGAACTAGTTAAAGCTAGACTGTAATTGCTCGGATCATAGCACACACCCAACCAAACGTCCTGTATTGAACGGTACGAATTCAAACACATGTACTGTTACACTCCTAATAGGACATCAATTCAGGCTTCCTGCTAGGAGGGAAACAACTGAAGGAAAGTCTCTGAAGTTTTAATCACAACATGCATTTATCTCAAAACTGATGAGAGTGCCCTCCACACCCCATTTTGATCCCACTGACACAGAAAAATAAATGCATGCAAAATCTCTTCTCTCTGCATGTTGATATGGTGTATAGTAGTGTATAGTCATATTTAGTCTGATTAATTCAACAGATACGCCAGGACTGTAGCTTACAGGTGAATTAATAACTGCATGATCAACTCTGAGGCTTTAAGGTTACCTATAAACCAAGATTATGCTAAACTACATGACTACGGATCAACAGAAACCCTGAGGAAAACATACAGTAGTACTAAAGTAAGCAGATCAGCAGATATCAGATGCAACATACTCCCTCTCTGTGTTATCAACTTGATCTAGCAGAAACATGGTGCAATACCATAATGATCTCGAGTCCTATATTAAAATCTGTTACCAACTTTAGTCAGTTAATCTAGCACATCACCCAGCAAGTCCTGATCTTTCTCCCTCCGCTCTTTCCCCTTTTCTCTAAAACATCTATATGGCCAGTGTAAGAAGGAAGCTGATTACCTTTCATGTGCTTTGCACTCTATCAGGCACGACAGCCTCATTGAGCCAAACTTTGGGGCTACAGACTCGTCCCTCAGATTCAGTGACACAAATACTCGTTCAATCTCTCTCTTTCAAATGGCAAGATACTGCTGCATTATCCACAAACAGTAGCATCTTGACATTTTGGCTGTAGTCTCTAGGATAAAAATACATAAGCGAGTCGGTATGCTCAGCAAAGCAACTCTTTCAAAACTGCATCTGGACATGTCGAGCAGAAATGACACCACAGTCTAATAGCAGAAATGAGACAAGCAGCAGGAGGGTGAAGAGTTTTGGGAACCGTGGTGGTGTATGTCAGTGTGTCCCTCTCCTCTTTATTTTGACATGCACCTGCACCTGTACAGCACACACACACACCATCATGCTCTGATGCCTTTGAGAAGAATGACATGACCCAGATTTTCCAGCTGTGCCATATCCTACAATGACATAAGATTTGTCCTAGATAAAACCAGGCCTTGGTCATTTCAGGGGAGAGAAACCGAAGAACCATGGTCGGTACAGTGAAATTGCGAATGGCTCATTAGATCAGTTATGGTTTTACTAATCACTCCGCATGATATTTGGATAACTGTGATAATTACAAGGCAAATCCATACAAACTTTACTGACCCTCTCCTACCTCCTGGGGCTACTGGGACAGATGAGTGCATTTACAGTATTAGACTCAAAGACAATCCTGGACGGGTCGACTCAGCAAAGCAACTCTAGATTTGTGGTTCCCAACCTGGGGTCCGTGCACCTCCCAAGGAGTTGTCAAAGATTATGAGGGGGTGCACAAGCCGTGAGTTTGTGGGAATTCAATTTGAGCATTAATTATAATAATAATGTAATAGTTTCCACACTTAATTATAATTCTGCAAGTCTGCATAGAAAACTATTTAATCATGATCAGTTTCATGAGGTTCCTTGCTAACTGGTGGGTTGTTACAAGGGTGGGGGTGGTTGCCGTTGGCAGGGTGTCCGGTGCCTCTGGGGTGCTTTCTTTGAAAGAAATAGGAATGTTCAAAATGGGCCAGCAAACTCACCTGACTTCCTACTTTAGGAATGATGGAATGTGCCATGATTAAGAGCAACAGCTGGGGGCATTCGTATTGCACCGTAGGAGGTTCAGTAACATCTAGTCATTTCCTTAGCTTTAGATATTGCATTTGAATAAAGCAGATCCGTATAGTCCAGACTAGACCACAGTATCAGTTTGGGAATTGTTATTGCCATTATGAAAAAAACAAAAAACATTCACAAACATTATATTACCTGCACTCTAAAAACATCTTAGCAACAGATACATGATGCATTCCTCCTAGCAGTTTTAATTCCACGATGGAATACATGGCCAGACAGTGATAACAGCAAGAAATAAAGACAAATGATACAAGTGGTCACATATTAAGGATTAATAGCTTATCTACTGATATATTGGAACAAAGCTGATGCTTCAGGGGTCACATTGACCTTGCAAAGAGTAAAAAAAAAAGACATTCTCTATATTTAGACTAGTATTTTCAGACTTGATTTAGCAGATTTAGCAGAAACAGAACACACATCTCATGCATGCATCAGAACGGGTATTTGGAAAAGAGTGTTGAATGGTTTGGGGTTCAGTTTCAGGTAAAGTGAAAACTGAAAGCATAATGGGCATTTCTGAGGGACTGTGGTACTGGTGCATGTATGAACAAACAGACAAAAAAAGCCCACATTGCATGACATACACTGCAGTTGATCTGCTGTACCAATTCTGTCTGAAATATCAGTGAACCACTACATATGCATGTCCGATTGTGAAAATTATGAAAATGTCAATGTCAGATCAGCATCAGCAGATACCCAAAGCTTAGCTATTGATACTGGAAATAAACCGTGCATCTCTAATTAAGAAAAAGCATCACTGGAATGTAATATGGTTTGATCTTGCAACACATCCTACATCACCAACAAATAAATTCCATGCAATACTACAATCACATAATGAGGAGTTCCTGATGATTTACAACCCTGACAAAATCAATGATGTAATCCTTAGAAGGTGTCCATATGAATCAGCTGATTTGTTGCAAAACAGATAATGACCATAGTAACTCAGACATAGTGCAAACTCAGACCTGCATGTACAATAAAATCTCATAACTCCAACTTTTTCAGGATTTTGGATATCAGATTTTGTTTTATTATAGGACATTATGCATTCCTTCGATTTGTATTCTCTTTACCTTTTTGGACCCACGTGACATTTTCCAATCCATCATGCGGCAAGCTATACGGTCATAGGTTGACACACAACAGAATTATGTGCAATAGTAAAGCAGGGACATCAGATTTAATACACACATCTCGCTCTCACACGCGCACAGTGCTACACACTGACCTTCGCGCGACTCTATACCACATCGTGGCACGCGCTGTACCACATATGCACGCGCTCTGTGCCAAAGCCATGATGTGGTATAGAGCGCAGGGCGCGTGCATATACGCAGCGCTCGCGCCATAGAACGCCGCTGGACCGTTACTCCACTACCGTTAGCGGTTAGCATTTACATCCTGCTGAGGTAAACATCTCCTTCACAATGAGCACAAATTCACAAATTCATTCAACTGACAGATATACCGCACAAAGATTCACTTTTGTAACTATTGAAGTAACTTACTCGGTGATTGTTTGAGTTATTCATGTCGCTGAGGCAGAGAAAAGTCCCAAATCACGCCGCTTGCGCAATACTACTCACACGCGCGCGCGGGGTGGGGGGCGCGCGCTTGCGCTCCTAAGCACGTTCGTTGTGTGAGCATCCGTCACTGAAGCAAACGGAGCACTGTGAGGAAGATCCGCATACGGACGACATCTCAAAGTACAGCACGGTCAGTGCAGCGCTTCTCCCAGCTCTCACCATCACACGGTCCGACCGAAGAGAAGGAGAGGAGGCGGGGGCTCGCCTCAATGCAGGACTCGGGCTCAGCTTCTGTTACCGCTCCAGTGTGTTAGTGTGTGTTACAGGTGCTGCAAGGAAGTTTCTCTCTCTCCCTCCTATCTTTCCATCAATCATCAATCAAACCATCCACCCCATCAATGCTTAAATCTCTTTCCACCCATCCAGATGTCCATCCATCTTTCTTCCATTTATCCATCCTATGTTGGAATCATAATTTTTTAAAATCCATTTATCCATCCAATGTTTGAATCATCCATTTATCATCCATTAATCAATATATCTACCCATCTATTTATAATTTTTCTTATCTATCCACACATTTTACAGTAAACATATCTATCCAACCAATCATCAACCTCTATCCATCCATGCCTTTCCATTAATCAATCCTCTATCATCTATCCAACCACACCCATCAATCTCACATCTATATATTCATCCATTCCATCCATCTTTCATCCATCTATCCAGTCATTCTTCCAACCATCTATCGATCCATGTATCTTTCATCTTTCATCCATCCTTCCATCACCCATTCAACTATCCATCCACACATCAAAATTTTATCCATCTATCCATATAATGTTCCAACCGTATATTCATCCATCTTAATCATCCATCTCTGTCTACCCATTGGTCCTGCCATCCATCCATCCTTCTATCTATCCACCCTCAACCAACTATCCACCATCAACATATTTATCTTTCATCTATATATCCAGACATTGTTCCAACCATTCTTTTATCTATTTATCCATCTATCTAACCATGTATTCAATATTTAATCTATCTATGAATCTATTTGTTCATCCATCCACCTATACATGTCAATATTTTTATATAATCCTCCATCCATTCAACTATGCATTCATCCTTCATCCATATTTTATCCATCTATCGCTCTATTGTTCCAACCATCCACCTATATCATCCATGCATTCTGTTAACCATCCATCTCTGTCCACCCATCAATCTTTCTAACCTACCACAACCACCTATCCAACAATCTGCACATTCATCTTTCCATCCATCTTTAATCCATTCTTCCATCCATCTTTCATAATCTTTCCAGACATTATTTCAACTATCTATCTATCTATCTATCTATCTATCTATCTATCTTACACCCATCTATCTACAAATCTATAAATTTTTTCATCCATCGTTCCATCTATCCAGCCACAAAACCATAAATCTATCCAAAT
Organism: Clarias macrocephalus; assembly: GCA_011419295.1. NCBI lineage: Eukaryota > Metazoa > Chordata > Actinopteri > Siluriformes > Clariidae > Clarias > Clarias macrocephalus. The sequence goes on from JAAGKR010000257.1 coordinate 17,668, forward strand.
ATTTATCTATCAATCAAATCAGTGTATGGGTCTACTGCAGACTCAACGACTCGGACAGTAGGAGCCTATTAGAAACAGAATCTATAATTGCTTTTGAAATCATTGCTGGTGCTACTTGTAGTTAAATTAGAGTTTTCACCATCTCTAATAAAGCCTAGATACAGAGTCTAAAGAAGTCAGATTATGATTATAATGTTCAGTAATACAACCTTAAATTGCACATAAGTATATGCTCTTTTTATCATTTTACTTTAAGTTTTCACGTCCATTAGTTCTTAAAAGGAAATAATACACACAGCAGTACACTGATTCAGATCTGATGCTTCTGGCTGTGTGTCTATAGCCGTTACTCTCATAACAGCCAATATTCAAAAATAAATATACTTAGATATAGAAACCTGCCTTCAAAACAACAGCCTCTGATGCCAGTAACTGACTCCTGTAACACTGTCTCCGCTTGTTTTTGATCAGGTTAAATAACAGGCCGCCTCTCGAGTGTTTGATCAGGTGGGCAGCTGGAGAATGGAGACTGCCAAGGCTCTGACACACTCATATAAAGATTAAGATGCTTCTGATATGCTGTGCCAGGATGAACAGTGGGCACTATTCAGCCTGGTGGAAAACAGCATTGCACGCCAACATTCGAGAGATGCATCCCAAACGGCTATGTGGCAGTACATGAGGTGGGGGGTTATGGAGAGGATTACTGAATAAGAATAAATGTCAAAAAAATGCAAAAATGCATTAGCTTTCGAAAAAAAGAGCACTTAATTCAGTCATAAAGTGGACCTTTTAACTGCTACAGTTTGTTCCGTTTTGGATGTTTTGGCCTGATTTTTTTTTTGGTGAGAAAAATGGCGAGTGGGAGAAAAGCAGCATAGGTGAAAGAGAGGCGTTTTGTGTGAGCATTGTAAAGGGAGTGTGGGTGAGCTGTAAAAAGACATGCAAGAAAATAAAAGATGGCAAGGTAAGACAAAGAGGTGGAGAAATGCACAGAGGAATAAGGTATTTTCCACAAATCCATAAACATGGCCAGAGGCAGTGTAGCATTATAATGTGTAATGTTACTGTATAATAACAGTAAAATTATTGGGATGAGGTGGTTACTTAACTTACATAAAAAAATAAAATAAAATAAAATAAAAACTATCATGTACAGAATTTAGAGCATGGCTTTCTAAGAATCAGTCCCCATTCGTACAGTAATAAGATCTAGCAATGAACAGCTGCACACTTACTGCAGCTGTGAAACATAACATGGGGGAAATGTGTGTGTGCGCGTGTGTGTGTGTGTGTGTGTGTGTGTGTGTGTGTGTGTGTGTGTGTGTGTGTGTGTTGGGGGGGGGGGACTGAAGGTGAAGTGCGAACGCAAACAAAAGGCTTTCATTTCTAGTCAGATAGAATTGTTCAGAAGAACAGGCTCTGAATCTTAAACGTTCTTAGACATCTCTGATGATGTCCCTGATATCTCTGATGTCACTTCAGAGATCTAAAACAAAAGGGTTACACGGTATTATAAGCACCGGATGCCACTTTATCCTCTGTTCAGTTTTTTTCTGGACCAGAAATTAACTCCATACTGACATAGACACTTTATTTCTCTGAAATTGTACTAGAGCAATGAACACTAAAAATTTCCCTACCATTTATTTGTCTATTTTTTTTCTCATGTGACCTAAATATTTTCATGCTGCTTTCCCAAGTTAGCCTGTACTCACATGGCCTTTTTATGTATCATGTCACAGATTGAGATCACATCATCATCTTCTATACCACACATCCTGTACAGGGTCACGGAGGACATGGAGCCCATTCCAAGAGATTTTGGGCACAATAAGGGGCATACCCTAGATGGGCACACACTATGGGCAATGTTGGAATGCCAATTAGCCTAATCTGCATGTCTTTGGACAGGAACGGAGCACCGTAAATCGAACCCTCAAACCCGGAGGTGCAAGGCTGCCATGCTTAACTGCTTAACTGTTGCTGCTGCATTGGTAACTCATCTTAATGGATGTTGATTAGGGATGAGAATCACCAGGGACCTCTAATATATTGATATTGAGTTAATAACAATCTAAATGTTATCTAAATGTTGATCTGTACCCAAGAGCTGTCGCTACAATTGTAAAGACTCTCGTGTTTATCCCAGGCCTCCTAGTCACATGCTCATCCTGAACATCCTTTCAACAGTACTGTTTACCTTTACCCGTCTACAGTAGGATACTGTAATGATTTATAATCTCACTATCTGGCATCACCCAGATAAGATGTGTTGTCTTTTGACTATGCTTCAAAAGAGAACTCATCATCATATCGTCTCTCTTCCACTGGCCCGTTCATTACGAATCCCCTGACTTCAGTAAAGACTTTGTTAAGGCTGCTATACAAATAAAACTCTACAGTGTACATACCCTGAGGTCAATCAGATTACAACAGTAGCATCCAGAGCAAGAAGCCAACCCGAATCACAAGACAGTCACGCAGTTAGGATAAGAATAGTCCGGGACAAGAACGGTAACACTAATCTCAGAGTCTCAGCCTTCCGCGCTGTATGAAAAAGTGAATTAAAGAGAACAATATCACTACATCCTATTCCACTCGCATGCATGCAAAGCTATCCTACATCTTACCGGCCTTATTCTATTTATTTCCTCATTGAAAGAAAACAACCCATTCTCTAAACAGACAAAATCTTGTTTCCTGTTACAAAGAAGTCAAACTTGAGAACTTGCTTCCTTCCTTGATGTAAGCATCAGAAATATGCTCTAAAGATGTATTTGTGCCACAAAACAAATCATAACTACTAGACTTTTTGCGCTACCTGATGTTTTTAATTCTACGGCTGTGTAATAAACTATATAATTTTTTTAACAGGAAACGTATCGAGTAGTTGTTCACTGTTAATCAGCAGCACCACAAGCACAATGTAATGCTTCCAAAGCTAGTTACTTATAAAAGTAGTCATGGAAATGTTTGTAGTTCAGACAAGTGCATTATGTAGAAATCACCATCTGGGAATGTAAACCAAGCTTTAAAATGATTTCATAATTGCATTAAAGTCTTCTCTCATGGGGTGAGTTATAACTTATATATAACTCACTCATATATTATAAGTTATAACTAGTTTATAACTTCGTATAAACTAGAATCTCTTAACGCTAATACCAAAAGCATAACCATTAGGCAATAATACTCACTCTTTCTCTATACTGCTTATCTTGTACGTACACCGGATGCACAGGAGGCCTGGAGCCTATCCTAGAGGATACCATACTCTGGGAATAATTGGGGTACACCCTGGACAGATACACCCAGGTACTTTCTGGATTCTTCCTATATACCCAGACTATGACACATAATAGTGTTCAGTTTCTCATAAATCTTATTTAATGTCTTAAGCCAAATGTCACTCTCAAAAGCATAGAAATGAAACAACAATCAAAAAAAAATATTTCATTTTCTTTCATACAGCTGCTCTGCTCTGCTGTTATCGTTTATCTTTTGCATATTTGTTTTCTTTCTAAAAGCGGCATGCTATCAGCAACATCAGCAAATATTTCAAACTTCCAAAACATGATGCACATGCACATAAAAATAAAAAAACAACGTGTGGAATTTTGCCTTGTGTTGTAGATGATGGCTATCTGCCCCCAAGTGTACACTAAGGCTCCTATTTCAACTACTATTTTAACACCTCATACAATCTAGCCCACACAGGAGGCTCTTTTTCTGGACTGAAGGGCATGCTGCTGTACAGTACGTCATCCCAAACAACAGGGCTTCACAGCATGACACAATCAGTGTAATTTAATACACTTCATGTCCATGGACCACAAGCTACAGTACATTCAAGCTCGCTTTCATTGAAATCAGTCTTAAAACTATAAGGAAAAAGATTAAAAAAGTAGCATGATGATCCGTGTACAAAGGACTTCAGCTGAAAATGAGTAGCTGAGAGCTACTACAACCCTGGCAGCAGTAGGATCGATGAGGCAAGAAGCTGACGCAGCTTAGGCATGCACACGGGAAATGCGGTTACGCTAAGGAAGCTGATAAATCTAATGGAACCATTTAGTGATAATGCAAGACATGAAGGCATTGGGATGAAGAACATCAATCTTGCATGTACTGACAGATGACTGAGCGCTAGAACACACTGACCTGCAGTTCCGCCTTTGGAAAGTGAACTATTAGGTAATAGCGGGGTTTTGAAAGAAAAACATAGAACACATTTTTTATTAAGAGGCTGATGTGTAAACTGATCGTGTTATCTGTGGAGTGGAAGAATAATAAAGCCTGGTGCAATCAGTTAGGGGGGGAAAGCAACACTGTAGGAAAATACATTACTACATCTGTAAATCATTAGATACAAATTATGATTCATGCCCAATTCTAACCAACATTCTAATGAATCATGTCACAACCCTTTAGGCGTCATTAATCAATATGTGTGTGTAAATGTTTTCATAAGCCACATCAAATTCCTCCTGTTATACACCACTATTTATTTTGTTCTTGTTTTTATTTATCGGTTTCGTATGGATTGCTTTAAACATCAATATTGAAAAAAAAGTTTATTTTAAAAAGTTTTAAAAAGTTTAGTTTATACTACTGAAATAACGGAGATCATGTAATCTGTACGTCAAATTTCAGCAACTCATGCTTATTACAAGACATTAAGATGATCAGACTGAGCTTCTTTTACCGCTATGGGCTTAGTCGCTTTCATCCTGGAGTCACTACAGCTGATTATTTGATCTGTAAGATCTGACAAAGTATTGTGCAAAAGTAAATCACTGATGTACAGCAAGTATGACTTCAATAAAAGTTTCTACATTCAACAAAAAGCAGTAAACAGTAATTAATGAAAAAGTCAATAATATATGTGACAACCCTTTTCGTAAAATATAGTCTCAGATAGAATGTGTGATAAGGAAATTAGCTGCTTAGTTTTTACTGAACATCCTGAAGAACCTGGCACGGTCATTCGGAGGACTTTTTTTTTTTCATGCAAAAAATGCGGAAGCTTTCTTCTTGTTTTCTTTTTATATCTGAAAAGAGGCATTTTATACAATATGCTGCTTTCTTTTCTGACCTACAGATAATTTCCTGTAAGATTACACTTTCCTTTTTTTTTTTTTGCTAGAATAGTAATATTTGGACATCAGATTTTTTTTGTACTGACTTAATTTACATTTAGCCATTTTGCAGACGCTCTTATCCAAAGTGACTTACAAAAGTGCTTTGTAGTTTCCATTATGAGATAATAATTAAATAATTAAAAAATCCTTTGCTTTCACAACCCTCCCATTTTTCTAACGGGGACTCCATGCAGTAGCTGGGTTGTACTGGGCATACTGTTAAGGACACCATAGTGGCCATCTGGTGGTGGCGGGATTCGAACCTCTAATCTTCTGATGAGTAGCCCAGAGCCACCACTGCCCAAATTATTGAACCAACTGACTCACTCACTCATCGACTATACTGCTTTATCTTGTATACAGGGTGGCGGGGGGCCTGGAACCTAACCCTGGAGACGTAGGACATGAGGCAGGACGGTGTGCCAATCTGCCTCAGGGCACATGCTCACGCTACAGGCAATTTAGGAACACCAATTTAGTTAATCTGCATGTATTTGGACCATGGAAGGAAAACAAAGCACCTGCAGGAAACCCACCAAGCACGAGGAGAATATAAAAACTCACCGCACACAAACCCGACGTGGGACTCAAACCCGACTAGTGCTAACAACTAGGCCACCGTGCTGTCACACTGTTGAACTTTCTTACACATAAACATAAACAAGACCCAGGACCAGTTGTAGGGTACAGATATTTTTCTAGACCTAGCAGACCTTTACAAGCCCCACATGATTTGTGAATTAATGAACAAATTAATTCTTATCCACTTTGATAACTGAGGCCCATTGTTTCTAAAGTGCAAAATTAAAAACACATGATTCCCCAGACTCGGTCGAGTATGCCTACAACATGGACAACAATTTTGGAAAAAATACAGTTAAACAAATGTAGTGAGAATGCATTCAGACAGGCCATCAGACTCATGATCTATAATCCAAGGAGTACCAGGTTGAGAAGGACTCCTCTTCAACTTTATCTGTGAAAACACACTGCATACTCTTATCATCATCTTTTGAGATACAGTTCGATAAAACCAAAAGATGAACAAATAGTACATCCAAAGTGTTGCAAGAGTCTTTTGAAATTCCCATCTCCCAACACCACCCCTCCTCTTGAGAGTCTGTGGTGAGGAAATCATTTAGGCTGGTGTTAAAAAACATAAATGAAAAAAAAAACACTCCTGCTCTTTTGTACGGTTTCATTGCATGGCACAATTGAATTACACAGCCGATCAGTAAGAACCACAGCGAGACCAGGAAGGGGTAGTTTAGTATACTGTACATCCTACTGGAAGAAAAACGACCCTCGAATGTACAGTAACACAGAGCTGCGATGTTTTCTGAAGTTGGATTTTATGACAGCTCCATATTTCATCATGTTTGCCTCTTGTGGTATAACCTGACCTGGTTAAAGCGATAATAAATTGACTTTGATGAGGCAGGAAACTTATGAGACCTTGAGGCAGCATGTGAATTTTAAACTGCTGTGAAATCCGTTGGCTTTTTCTTACAAAAAGGAGTTTCTGCCCTACATAAGGGATAATAGTTAGAGCTTGGTGCTTGTCTGTTTGTTGATCTGATTGTGCCAGGTTTGGGCCAAAAGCCAAAAGTTGGAGCTATGTGGTCTCCAAAAACCCTGGCTCCTGGGTGGTGTTTTTTAAAGGAAGCTTGGCTTGAGTAGACGCATTTGGTTGGTTCCTGAGCACAGGCTGTCCTTTCAGTGCGCGTTCTGACCACGCCAGTGCTCTGGCCAGAGGCAAAGAAGGCTAAGAAGGGGCGTGGGTGATGGTGCACAATGCCTCCTTTCTCCAGCAGGCCATGCCTGACACTCCTCCAAACAAGCAAGAAGTGCCAGGAGCTTACAGCAAGTCGATTCAGTCACAAAGAGGCAGTCACATGGGCATCGTGATGCAGTAAACAAGACGTCCAAAAGGGTAGAGCAAAGCCCAAACAAACAAGCTGGTAATTAATATACCATTTCCATGGATGAGCAGATGAAGAAGACTTGCCTTTTGAACTGCTGGAAGCAAAGTAACCATAAAGCCTGATTAAATCTTGTTAAAGATAAACGCTTGACCGAATGACCTCTGTATGTCCATAATGACATTTACACTTAGGATTCTTACAAACAGTTAGGATTCCTGAAGTGCACTATTGAATAGTTAAAGCGTGGTGTCTCACAATGACCTTCTTATGGAGCGATTCACCACTGTGTTTCAAAGCAGGCTGTGATTCATGTGACAATTTAAACTCACAAAAGATACTTAATCCTTTGCCTCAGCTCAACACTTAGCATAACAACAGTAATAATGCACTTATCTGGAGCAAACAGATACTCCATAAATCTATAAGAGGTCCAGTCTTCTCATGCCCTTTCAGAGTTCATCTTCACAGTAGATAACAGTGCAGGCTGATGTCAAAAGATCACTAATTACTTTGCTGACAAGCCCATTCTTAACATTCAGGTCTTTCTTGAATGTTTTTTGGTTGCCATCTTAAATTCACAGCTTTGCAATGGAAAGTGCTGATGCTTATAGACATAAATAGGAACACACAGCCTGTGTTGCTTCAAGACTCAAGAGCTATGAGATTTGTGGAACTGGACACACTTTGTAAATATTCATGGCAAATATTTTGTGTATACTTATAAAGCAACCCCTGTATCTTAGAAGCAGGGGTCAATGACACACCATGGGGAAAAAAAATCTGAAAACTTTACTTGGGAGCAAAATAGAGCTGAATTCACTACATAAAATATTTCGTGAAGCAGTTCTCAGTGGTGTGAAGTACCTGCGCAGTGCTTTAAATCTACAAAATAAGATTTATTTACGACATATTGACAATAGGTACAAGGTGCCAAAGTGAATGGTGACAGGATGTGGACCCAGCTGCTGGGTTTCCTGTATGGGGGAAACTATGGAAATGCTGTGAATTTCCTGATTTGTGAAAACTCTCAAAAAAAACAATCTGTAACCAACATGAGAAAGGAAACACCAATAACTAACAGCCGCAGGCGTGCAACATAAAGCATGTACCAGTCAAGGACGATCATCAATCCGACTTCAATAGCGAAAATCAACAATCCTCAACGTTATTCCATAGCTAATAATAATGCTAATCAAACAGAACAGTAACAACAGACCAACAATGCATTCGTGCATCATGTATATGAGACGTAAGGAATGACATCAGCTAGGAATGACGCTTTTTCCCCTCACAAACACTTCCTGTTCCACTCAACCAAATGAGCGTGGTAGGAATTGTGGCATTCCAGGAACAAAAGGCTGTTTACACCAGGGAGACCTTCTCTGGGAGAGTGTAGTAGTAAAAGCAGTAAAGTAGAAGACATGTTTAAACTTGGATCAGCTGGGGCAATAATGCAAACTCTTCTTTTCAGTAGATACCATCTTTTCATCTCTAAAGGAAAAATCAGACAGATTTGAGATAAGTCCAGAGTCTGGGGTGTAATGCTGTATGACGCTTCTTTAGTCATTTTTTAGGATTCCAGTTAAACTATGAGCAATAAATTTTTTCAGGGTTTCAGTGGGCTTTACACAACAACAAGCCCATAGAAAGAGATGTTGAACGTAGACTCAAAATAAAAACTGACAAATATCAAATGGCTTTATGTTAATTTCTTGGACAATAAAATAGAGAAAAAAAAACATGAACTGCTATCTATAATCAGAACCAAGACGGGGTCCTTTACACCATCCTACACACCAGTGTGAACGTTCTGTATATCAGTGCTAACATCGTGAAGTTCTTTCTCTAATTTGAGAAAGACAGATCTGTTTTGAGACAGTTGTAAGGTCATGGAGTGTGTGTGTGTATGTGTGTTTGCATGGCCACCTGGCTGCTTGGTGTTCCCCTACAGCTTGTTCTCCACACCAAAGTGTTGTAAAGAGTGATCTCAGCATGGGCTGTGAAAAAAAAAAGGTGGGAAGACAATAGTGTTCCCCTCACCCCAAATCCCTGTGAGGCAAACAGATACTGAAGTTTGTGCACATACTGTATAAGAACATGTGAATTATACAGACAAGAAAATATCCGATCTGCTTCAAATCAGCAAAAAATTTTTAGACCTTGTGTTGTCCTTGGTCATAAAGCCTTTCCATGCCATATTTCTCATGGATATGTTTGGAAATAAATTATAAACTATTTGTGTTTATCCATCCATGAATCTAGAAACCTTTATAATTCAACTAGGGACTGTGGACGGCAAGGATGATTACCATTTTATTTATTCCGATTTTTACGACCGTTGTGGGACCTCCGCTCAACATTCATACACTACAAGCAAACTGGAAACGCCATTTCGCTTAGTCTGCATGTCTTTGGACTGTTGGAGGAAACCGGAGAACTAGGAGGAAACTCACCAAGTATGGGGAGAACAGGCAACCTCCATGCACGCAGACCCCGAGGCGGGAATCGAACCCGGACCCTGCTGACCACTACCTCACCATTTTTAATTATAACCAAATAACATCTCAAGAAAACATTTTTTTTTTTTTTGCAAAATATTTTATTCCGTCTCTTTTCAACCAAATCATTGATGATCAATCGTTATTTGTGCTTCAATTCATGCCATGTCAAAATAAAACCATACACTAGTCAGGATCACTTTCCCACAGCCACTGAGCAAAGAAAAGAAAAAAGCTCCACTACAAAACTTCACCACATCAGACATCCAGTACAGCAAAGAGCTCTCACACCCAGTGATTTGGCATCAAAATGTGAACTCGGTTTATACATGACAGTGTGTGTAATAACAAACTCTCAGGCTTTGCAGCAGGTCACACACTGATTAAATGTACAAATCAGGTCACACACTGATTAAGCGTACAAGTCTTTACCTGTAAACTCAGAGCAATCTGGCGGATGTACAGCATGTTCAGGTCCTCCAAAATGCGCAGTTTCTCCTCCATGTCCACTCTCTCTATCGGCATTATTCAAACACACAATCAGCTTGAGACTTTGTAGCCTTCCTCCTCCTCCTCTTCTTCCTCCTTCTTAGCGGTGTTGTAACACTGAACTCAGAGCCATGCCTGGTGCTGCTCATTCAGTGAATCACTTCGGAGAATCCCGATATAAATTATATATATATTTTTTAATCACGCGTTCTTCCTAAAATAAAACACACACACACGGGTCCGGTTTCCGGTCGGGTTTCTATGTGAGATAAGTCGCGCGAACTTATTTTTTTTTTCTAGCGTGTTTTACATTTAAAGTCCAATCTAGAGCGCGCGCGCGAGACTTTTCTATCACACACACACACAGAGACTCGCACAGACTGTCACACTCTCGAAACTGGTGCAAATGCTGAGCAGAGACTCCGAATCGCTTTTCCTGTAGAAAGCTCTTCTTTCTGTGTGCCTACTACACGAGCACCATAAAACTAGTCGCCTCTATTCTCCCCAGCCCAGGGAGCGCGAGCGCGCGCGTGCTCAATACATATGGGCACGAGCCCGCCTCTCGTTCACTCACACATACTCACGCGCTCAAGTTGACTGTGAGACATGTACACGGACAAGACCACCACACACCACAGATAATACCAAATCCTGTACAACCAACAAACTCCAGACTATTACTTAACAACAGCATAAAAAGTCTACACACACCAAAATGGATTTTCTCTTTAGAAACAAATGAGATCCAAACCATACAACCGATGACTCTATGACTCGATGTTGTTGTTTGTGATGTACACTATATGGACAAAAGCATTCGGCCAAACCTGCAACGACATTGTATCCAAATACATTCACGTCAATATGGAGCTGGTCCCCCCTTTTTCAAAGGCTGTCCACAAGATTTTGGAGTGTTTCTGGGGGAATTCGCGTCCACTCATTCTGTAGGACATTTATGAGGTTTATGTTGGACGAGAAGTCCTGGTTTGCAATCTGCGTTCCAGTTCATCCCAAAGGTGCTTGATGGGGTTGAGGTCAGGGCTCTGTGCAAGCCAGTTGAGCTCTTCAACAGAGAACTCATCAAACCATGTCTTTATAGTCCTTTGTGCACTTAGGCACAGTCATGCTGGAATAGAAAAGAGTCTTTCCCAAACTGTTGTCACAAAGTTGGAAGGACAGCAGTGTCCAAGATATTGTGGTATGCTGAAGTATTAAGATTGCACTTCACATCCTTTTGTCCATATAATGTATATCCAGGAATTTATTTTGTATAATAGTGGTGGTAATTACTATTACTACTACAGTTATAACTAGTGGCACAATCTTTAGCACACACCAGAGGTTAGTAGTACTACTGCCTCACACCTCTAGGGTTGGGCATTCAAATCTCACCTCTACTCTGTGTGTATGGAGTTTACATGTTCTCCCCACGCTTTGTGGGATTCCTCCAGGTACTCCTGACAAAGACTTGCCTTGTACTGTAGGTTAACAGGTCTTTCCAAATAATCCATAGTGTATAAACGGTGTGTATGCTGTTACCAGAGATACACTAACTTTCACCTTACAGCACAGACCGCTGGTGCGAAGTCATACAGTAGGTCATCGCAGCCAACCATTGTTTTGATGGGATGGACTACTAGTTATCATAGCATAATTGATAGCTCTTTTAAAATGAAAAGGGTTAATCTAAAACCAGAAAGTTTTGGTAATATGATGGACAGCGTTTCTACATTTGGGTAAGCGGGAAGCTATAATGTGTAAAAAATATAAAATTGCACATGCTCTGAAACTAAGACTCAAGATTGATAAAGTGGGGTCTGTAATTTGTCCTTTATTATTATTATTATTTATTTATTTATTTTTTTTTTTACAGTTTTGGGAATCATACCATATAATAATAATATAGAGAGACTAGAAATAAAGTAAACATTAATTTATTGACAATTTTAGTAAAAAAATAAATAAATAAAAAGATTTTGTGTAAGCAGAAGGTACAAAAAAATTAAAAATACAAACAGGCTATGTATTACTGCTGATCAGATATTATATGTAATATTTGAAAGCGTGAATAATGTTACTAAGATACAGTATATACAGAAGGGATGTGCAGATTTTTTTGGAAAACCTCTACCACAGACTGATGATCCAAAAAAGCACTTGGTGAATCTGTGATGGTTCGAACCCTGCAGTTAGGTTCTGGTGCTTTTGCGACTAGTATTTTGAATTCTGTTGTCCCCATACCAACCCCAAAACCAGGCTAATTATGTAAAATGCTCCATAAGCTAAGAGGAAACCCTGCTGATGCACTAACGGCTCTGCGCAGCCCAAGCTGTAAAACCAGAGGAGACAAAGACACCATCTGTCTCAACCAGACAACACGACAGTGCCAGGTCTAGCAGTAGTCATTCAGTGCTGCACCATATGTCATTATGTTAAAAAGTATTCACAATACTAGCTTTTCCAATACTATTGGAACAGAAACACAGAAACCGTACGAAAATACGAAATTTAACAAACTATACACTTTCACCAATCCTGTTTGAGATATCTTTTTTTGTTGTCATTGTGGTTATCTCAGTGCAGGCCAAGACTTAATGATGTCCCACCAGGAATATCGTTATCACAATGTCTTCCAATCTGGCACGGTATTAATTAATGACCAATCTGGATTTCAAATAATAGATTTTACCATGAATGATCCCAAAGTAGTAAAATAAAAGAGTCTAACAGATTATTGATGTGTAATAGAAATCATATTTCACATGCATTTTTGGTAAAACAAGCAGACACAACACAATAAACGTATAAATATTTAATTTCCTATAATTTATTAAAAGCAAGCATAATTCAGTCAAGTTTTTTAGAGTTCAATCCAAGTGCATGAGCCCAGAGGTTTTCAATCTGTTCCTCAGAGACCCCAAGCCTGCCCACATTTTACTACATTCCAGCTCTAAACACTTTTCAGCAAACTGATAAAGGCTGCAGAATGCTAAAGATCACACACACAGATGTGTTACAAAGCCATGAATTAACTGTGAGTATAAGACCTAAGGATATAAACAAATCTATAAACCATCATCTGAAAGTAATATTCTTCCCATTGGCAGCTCAAATTGATGGGTGGAAGTTATTATTTTAACAGATGCTTGGGGGAAACCGTGTTTCCTTACATTTACAGTTTGTTTGGTAGCACATCCCAGGCGGTCCATATAGTTTCAGCATTTCTGATAAAATTCCTGTATAAACTGAAGTTTGTTCGATCGTTTCAGTGTTGAAACTAAAACTCCAGCTCAAGCGTTTTTGCCACACCAGATTATGCAATACACCATGCTGGGAACCCCAATGGGAGATTTATTATTCTCAAGGATGCTTCGGAAGATGGAAAGAAAAACAGCCCAGCAAAGAACCACCCCAGGAGAGTGCTATTTTCTATTTGTGAAAGCAGACACAGGGTCTCGACTGCTGTGTTCATCACTGAAACCCGATCAACCACCTGGGACACCGAATTATGTTCGGCATTCCTCTTCTGCAAAGACATGCACAGAGGTTATAATGTTACAGGACCAGAGGCTTTGCGATGCACAACATTCAAAACAGACAGCTAGGACCGAACTGTGCTGATACTATAGTGCAAGAAAATTAAATCTGATAGAGCTGTGGAAAAAAAAGCTTTCTATTATCCAGTTAGCTAAACAATCACCAGCTTTTTTTTTAAAGTAAATTTGCAATACAATGCTATCTAATATGTGAACATGGCATACCATTAGGTCTGAATACCAATTTAGACTGGCTCCGAAATAACCCTCGTGAATGCGATGCAAAACAGCTATTATCCAAATTGAAGGGTGTGTGAGCGGGCTTCCCCTTGAGATGCGGCTTTCTGTAGCTTAGTCTGAACCTTCAGGACAAATGAGCTGCTTAGAGTCACTGTGTCGTCTTGTACAGCTGCCAGCATGGTGGTATCCTGGAAGTTACCAAACATGACACACACTTGAAGAATATCCTTGTTGTGAATCAGAGCTCTCGGGAGACTGCCAAGTTCTGAGCTCATTTCCACTACCGATATGCTAATCCGTTTGTGCTGGTCATGTTGCATAACAGGATAGCAGTGCGTTTAAGTCAGATGGCACAGTACAGCCAGAGATCAGGATGAGAACTTGATGTTCTTCTTGTCGATCTGCTTTTGGGAGCATTAACAGTGCTGGACAGGCCATTGTTCCAGAGCGGATGTCGGGTACCATATATAGGAGGAGACATTTCCTTTCTCTAATCAGGGAAAAGTATAGGAGGATGATAAATGTCATAGTTGCTTAGGTGGTATGCTAAAGGAATTTTGAGGGTGGGGTAGGAAAGTGCCATACATGACCAGAAATACAAACAGTAATAGTACAAACACATTATTTAATTTATAAATGCTACATTTGTAAGTTCAGTAAATCACTGACAGAAGATAAAGGATCATTTAAAGAGTAAAAGATAAAAACGTGTCATCACGTAACCATTATGCATGTTGTGTTGTGCACTCTTGGGACTGCTGCTCATTTAGTACACATCTGCAGAGCAAACAGCTGGGCTGTGGCCTCAACAAGGCCCCTAACCACTACAAAGGTCCTCTGCTGTGACACACCTCCGACTGTAAACCGAGTCCCGGCCACAAGACAGAGAAATGCCTGGATAGCTACATCCAGCACATACACTTCAAAAGTTTAGAGAGATAATTGGAGTTAGAGAGAGAGGGAGATATCATTTGAGCTCAAGAGACACCTGTTCCATCTTATGACGTCGGCGCTTAGTCTTGCAGGCACGAGGATCAGAACAGTGTCGAAATTCAACCATGTGATGAGTCCAAATTCATCAGTGATGAGCGATGATAAAGGGTTAGCAGATGTCTGAGGGTTACACAAGCTTACTGTAACCTTTCGTGAAACCCAACTTGTACACCATGACCTCAGCATGACCTTGATGCTAATTCATTCCAGTTCATAAAAAAAATAAAATAAAATAAAATATTATTATTTATAATAATGTAAAAAAAAAGCTTCATCTTTAAGCTACTAGAGCTACTAGATACACTTGGCTCCTAAGACCATCCTGGATAACTTCTTCCACACTCCTTCTCTGTCTCTCTTGTTTCCTTTGGAGTCTCTCCAGCACCTAGTCAGCTGCAGCACATGTGATCTGGCCCCTGACGCTGAGTCCTCAACTGCCTTCTCTCAACTTTAATGTTCAAAGTGGCTTGCCAGGATACAGTACTTCCAAAGCATTTAAGATACTCTACATCACTTTGGCATGTATTTGACACCTATTCAGATACATGGACCATAGGATACAAACCAGGGACATTTATGCAAACATTTATTTGATATATACGTGTAGAAACAGAAACTCAAAGTTATCATAACAGGGTTAGTTGAGGATGTTTAGCGAAACCCACTGACATACAGAAATACACTTCACTATAGCGTTCAACCACTGATTTCATATGTATTTTGTATGAGAATCTAAATGAAAGTTCATTTCCGCTCTTGATGATTGTGACCACACTCCTAAAGATGATGCACTTAGAATCAGTAATAAATTCCACAAAAGCATTTTCATATCTTCTTATCTTTGAGGAATCCATATTTACAGATTACACCGATAGACTGTGCAATACCTCCCCCATGTGGACATCTTAATCTGGCACGTGGGCACTCTTCTTGCACACACAGCAAGATCAAAACCACAACAAAGCACATTAAGAGAGAAATAAATCACTGGGTGCCGGTGCTTTAATGGCTTTGCTTTAGTCATGTTTCCTTTCCAGTATTGGGGTATAAAACAGCTGGAAGAAACCACACACACGCACAAATACACTCACGCATTGCACGCACACACACTCGCAAGCATGTAGACAGACACTCACATGACATACGAAAATAATCACATCATGTGATTTCACCCACAAAGTTATGAATTTATACCACAGCATTTTTTTTCTCCAGCCTATTTATTTATTTGTTAACAAAATGTCAGGAATATTATCCTGAAATTTATTGTTGTGGAAAAACTGTGAAACAATTTACATCGTATTATCACTTATAGAGATATAGAGAGACAGGTCAGGGATTGATTGTTTCCTGCTTCTATAAGCTTTAAGTCTCTCTTTGTTTCTCTCTTTTAAAGTTAATATGACAAAAAAAGCTGCTTATGCTGCTGTGAAACCATCTATCCATACATCCATCATCTACAGCGCTTATCCTGTTTACAGTCGCAGGGGTCCTGGAGTTTATTCCATGGAACACAAGTGGTGTACACCCCAGAACAGGCGCCATCCCACAAGTACACACACACACACACACACTCACACACTCAGTCACACACTATGGACGATTTGAAAAAACGCCAATCAAACTTTACCGAATGTCTTCACACAGACAGACTGGAGCCAAGACTCACCAAAAAAGGTGCGAGGCTACATGGATACAACTAAGCCAAAAAGAAAAATGTAAATACATACATACATACATACATACATACATACATACATACATACATGCTGTATATACATACATACATACATACATACATACATACATGCTGTATATACATACATACATACATACTGTATATACATACATACATACATACATACTGTATATACATACATACATACATACATACATACATACTGTATATACATACATACATACATACATACATACTGTATATACATACATACATACATACATACATACATACTGTATATACATACATACATACATACTGTATATACATACATACATTCATACTGTATATACATACATACATTCATACTGTATATACATACATACATACGTATATACATACATACATACGTATATACATACATACATACGTATATACATACATACGTATATACATACATACATACTGTACATACATACATACATACTGTATATACATACATACTGTATATACATACATACATACTGTATATACATACATACATACATACTGTACATACATACATACTGTATATACATACATACATACATACATACATACATACTGTATATACATACATACTGTATATACATACATACATACATACATACATACATACTGTACATACATACATACATACATACATACATACTGTACATACATACATACATACATACTGTATATACATAGATAAAAACCCTCAAGGTTCTGTATATAGACTTTCCTGTGGCTGAAAATGAAAGGAAGGAAACTTTATCCTTGACTGGTACAAAACCTTGACACTGGAGTCTCCTCCTATAAATGTTACACAAATTTCACCAGATCAACAATTATCAACAATTGCTATATAATATATTTGTGAGTAACAATGAATTATTTTAACAAATGCATGGATATACATTATACAGTACAGTAACTGTCATTTGTATTGCATTTGAAATTAATGTTTGAGAAAATAAACAAGTCAGCATAAAGAATTCAACAGCAAAGTAGAACACAAACCAGTTGAGATAAGAGCAGAACTAATTTCTAATGAAGAAAACAGATAACATCATAGTATTTTCCCGTCCACAGACATGATGAGGGTTGTGCTAAAATGCTTGGTTTGAGCTCTAAACACTAAGACAAGCATAGCGAGAGCAATGTACACAACTTCAGTCTGAACAGAATGAATCATTAATAAGGTCTTTCATAAAGCGCATTCATGCACAGACAGGAACGCAATATGATTTCACAAAGTCAACACCTGTCCGCATTAGGCAAGCAATGTGAGCAAGTATGACGTCTGTGTTTTTTCCGGTCCGTTGACATCAGAGTGCTTTCGACGTGAACCAGGTGCAACGGTACAGCTGGATAATTTTTTTTTTTTTAAATCACCAGACCAGACGCATCAAGCATGTGATGAATCAATGAGTCAATGCAGAACAGTCATTACCGCCTCGTTCTTGCACCATCATAAGTGCTAAAAACTAATCTACCTCAAATGTAGACAATTAGATAAATGTTCCTTTAACCTTCCGTTGACTGAGACGTGTTTACAAACTCAATAAACCTACGGAGGTCAGATTCACTGACATAATCCAAAATAAATATTTGTACATATAAAACATGCATACAATAATATTTGGTCTCTGGATCACAGGGTAATTCAAGTTAAATGACCAGTCAAACAGGCGAATAAACACTGAATCACTCAATAATGAACAAATTGTAATCAAATAAAATGTAATGCTTTACAAACACCATTGCAAGTAAGACTGATCTGATCTACACAATAGAGATTCACTAAGAAGGCAAAGTATTACAATAATCCTCATTTTAATGCACTAAATCAGGGGAAGGTCTAGGAAATAAAGCTGTGAACTGAATGAACAAACTCTTTGTGACAGAGAGAGAGAAAGAGAGAGAGAGAGAGAGAGAGAGAGAGAGAGAGAGTTGTGCAAGGTGATGTAATGACACTGGCTCAAAGCCCAGAGGCTATACGCTTCTCTAAAAAAGATCAAGAAGTCCATTCAATTCAGGCTACTGATTACTCCTGTTAAAAGCACTCTATTAAAATCCTGTTCCTTCATTGGAAGGTTGTATATTTGATAAATTTAATAAATGGAAAACAAAAACAATGATGAACTTATTATGTTTTTTCCAAGACACAAGTCACAACTATTTATGAGGTTACTGATGTTTCCTCACTAAGAAGTTTCTAGTTAAGGATTTGCGTTCTTTTTTTCCCTTTCTTTTTTTTCTAAGAAACAACTCCAAAGTAGGATACCAAACAAGTAAGAACCTGCTACCCCGTGCACAGTCAACACGTAAAGACGATCAATAGTAAAACTAGCAAGGGTCAAGTGAAAGCAGTATTGCACAAGCCTGAGGTTAAGACTGGGAAAGGAGGATGCATTTCCTGCTCAGGAAACCCAACAATAGATCTCTGGAAAGCCTGGGATTTGACCTGACATTCCAGTGATTTGTATAGAAGTAATTATCTATGTAAGATGCTAAACTGCCTCTTATAGCTTAAAATGCTTTAACTGAAAGCTTAAAATATAGCTTAAAATGTTTAAACAGCTCTAAAACGCATGAATATAACCTCTGGAAATGCCTCAAAGTCCTCCTGTCTCTCAATGATAAAATAAAAGGAAAACCTGGTGCTGTAGAGACATTTTGCTAGCCTGGTCTGGGTATTTTCATTTTTCTTAACAAAGAGTCACCGTATATTAGGAATGTTAATGAATTTCATTAGTCATTAACTAATTATTAATCATTAGATTAAGAAATTACCTGTTTAAAAAATCATTGACTCATTTGTTTTGCATCATGTTTCTCCATAACTCACATGTCTATTACCTGACCCACCATAAGATGGCGCATTTTCTGCTGAGGTGGTCAACATTTTCAGCAGTCAGATTTTTTGTTTAAATAAAATCTTTTTTGAAGGCAATTCAGTGTACATGACCTTGTTTTTCAATTGTACGGTCCAGTTCCTTCAATAAAAAGAAGTATATAAAAAAAATTATTTAAAAAAATATATATTTTTTTACTACGAAATATTAATAATTAATTAATTGATCACGCCATTGGTGGCTCAGTGGTATGTTTCCTAGCCAGTGCCCAAACCTCAGCCATCTGGATGCAGTGCCAGTCCCAAGCTTGGATAAAATGGGAGGATTGCATCTAGAAGGGCATCCGGCGTAAACCAAAAAATTTACCTGTGCCAAGTTGTTGGACGAATCGGATGGTTTCTGTCACCTTGATGGGAGCAGCCGAAAGACCAGCACAGACAAGAATAAGGATTAATTGATTATTGATTGTTAATGTGTTCAGTGATCGGTTTAAAAAAAAAAGTTGCAATATTTATATAGCATATATATAGTTCTTCCAATTCATCCAGAAGAAGTGGGATTTTGGTATATATTTTTATCATTAACCTTATTTTAGTCAGATCCCCATGTAGGTAATGGCTAGTAGGATTTCAGTATCAGAGTCATAATGTGCATCGTAATTAGGGCAAGCAAAGTACAAACATTTAGCAAGTGTACTCCATTATCCTCAAGTAATGTGTAGACTGGCATCTGACAGGCTCAATGCATCTAATGACACAAGAAACTGCACACGTCTGTGCTTTTATATAATGTACACACAAAGTTTCCACATCACACATTAAAATTAATATTTTCAGTGCAAGGATCACATGGTTTAGGAAGGTATTTACATTTACATTTTGTGTTCAGGGGGAACTATAAGTTAAATGAAACTTCCCCAACACACACAGTGTGTGTAAAAAGTTACCCATTCTCTTTAATCAGTGATTATAAAAGAAGCCTGTAGGGGGTGAAGACTATACACATTAGCAAATCAAGTCGACAAACAGCAGGCGTTATTCAAACTCTCAGACAAATCTACCCCCCATGGCTTAAACTCTAGAGTCAGCAGCACAGCCTTAATGGCGGCGTCCAACTTCTCACTTTTTAGAGTCAACCAAATATTGATTCAGGTTAAACCCAGCAGGCTACATGAGGATGGGTGACCAAACCAAACTAGCCAAATAAAACACATCCATAAAAGTAGCATTACATTTTCTCACTAGGAAACAAACAAATACGGTTGCTTAGCAACGTGCATAAATAACTGACACATGAGGATTTGAGTCAGTGCCATTTTTAGCATCCCAACTCCATGTAACATCTTGCAAAAGAAATAACATGAGGCCAAAGCACACACTAAACAGGTTATTGAGCTGATTCAGATGATGTTTCAGTGATGATTTTGTATCATGAAGTCAGGACATTTAACAGTTCGGACAATGTTTGGTGTATAAGTGGATGGCAGTGTGGACATTCCGTGTGTCAATGATGACCACGTCATCGTGTTAACAACGGCATGCTTTTGTCAGACAGCAAGTCTGGTTCAATGACACACTAGACGGTGACTGTAACTTGCAAGAATTTGAGGACTGTGTTAAATGGCAACTGAAGAGAAGTTCATTATCACGTAACAAACACTTGTAGAATGTTTAACTGGGCAGCTTCCGTATCTAAACCCTTATTCGACCTGTTGATTTTTTAACATCGTCCGATGTGTACTCTGAAAGCAAGTCCAGTCAGTCACTCTTCACTGGACATATCACACCAGAAAACTAACAACAATTCCAGGACTGTGAAATAGACCATAAAAGAACGCATGTTAGATCAGGACACAAGATTAAGCAAGTCCCGTTATGGAAAGAACACAGAGCACACAAATCACTTCCTGCTTCAGGCAATGGCATGCAAGCAATGGCTGTTTACAGAGACTCCGAAATAATACTTTACCCACTAATATTAACATGAACATGACTAATAATCAAACAGCAGTAGAATAAAGTGAAGATCCCTGTTTACTGGAACTTATTTGGTTTTGCTATTAGTTCTAGCAAGGTATTCACTTACATTAATAGTATAGTGCTCGCCAATTATATCACTATATTTATATGAAATGTAATTTACTATGGCGGTTCTGGTGGCTTAGTGGTTACCTACAGGGTAGGGGGTCAAACCTCACCTATGCGTTAACAAGTGAGTGCGCTTTTGCCCTGCAATGGGTTGGCACACCATTCAGAGTGTACAATTCCTTTGCTCAAAGTTCTCTGGAATAGGCTGCAGGCGTGTCATGACTATACAGGATAAGCAGTATATTTTAAGAATGAAACAACTTCGTTTTGATTTTCAATCAGCCAATCATGTGGTAACCGCACAATGCAACAATTCAAGAACTTTAGCTAATGGTAACATCAAAAAACAGACTAGGGATTCATGTGATCTCATGTGGCTTTGTTGACTCCAGGAAACCTGGTCTGGGTATGTGAGAAGAGGACGCCATGCTCAGCACATTGTAGGGGTTTCTCTGCTCCAAATATGCATTTGTTTAACAAATCAGCGAATTAACAGCCTTTTCTGAACTGCAGTGGGTGTCAGAGAAGACAAACAAGAGGGCAAGAGGTCCTCCAAGAGTCGAGTTGAAAACCATTGGTCTATAGTGTTTAACCAGAATGGTGCAATAAATAAATAAATAAATAAATAAGGATGATGAGTGACAGAATGATGCATAATATAAGGCAGATGGGCTCTAAAAAATTTTTAAAAAAGGAAGATAACATTTTATAAATATAGTTCTTTCATGCTTATTTATTTATGTTCTTTTATGGTCAATAGATTGGCACCTTGTCCAGGGTGATCCCAGCCTCATGCCTTAATCTACTGGGATGGGCTCCAGACCCTCCGCAAACCTGAATACAGCATAAAGCGTTATAGATGATGACAACGTCATCATCTATACGCTCATATGAAATCATATGAAAATAAAGTTATGTTTGATTATATATATTAATCAAACATTTTAAAAAGAGCATAGATAAAATCTGTTGACCAATTGTTATATATATAATTTACTTTGCTTACATTCTGTCTAAGAGATATTTTTCCCATAATATATAATTGATATATAATAAATAATAATATATAATTATATAATATATAATCTAACTTTATTTTCATATGAGCCAGATCGAGACTATACACAGTCTAGCAGACAAAGCCCTGAACAATACGTTAGTGAGTGTGTGTGTGTGTGTTGGTGTTGCAGAACATATTAATAGCTGCAGAGCTTAACAGGTAACTATATTTGCATTGTTTTCATGTGACACTTTGAACAGTGCTTGCAGGTACATGATAACGTGTAGTCGTTATAGAAACGAGGAAGTGGGAAGTTGTGGCACCGGATCAGATTTAGCAGGAGAACCTCTCTATTTTTGCTGTCTATTTGCGACTGAAGGAAATGACCCATGAATCAATACAGTTGTTTCAAAAGAAAAAAAAAAAAAAAAAACACTAAAGCTGTCAGTTTACATTGGGGGTTTGGCATCAAAACACAGATTGGCTTCTCTGATGACTTTCCCATGAAAAAGACTAGCAAACATTAGTTACTGCAAAGAACCAGCTGCGATTGGCCTCCAGGCAGAATCACACCTATAGGCTGTGCGCTGTTCAGATAAGAAAAGATAAAGCTGTGATTCACATCCTGATGTCCTTGTGTTCTATGGAAATGCGAGTTCAATTCAAATAGCATCTGTGACATTATGATGAATGTCTAAGTAATGTTGGATTTATTTACAGCCATGCAGCAGTACACGGAACAGAGGACACAAGGTCCTTTATTATACAGTAGAACAAAGAGCAGTTTAAAAAAAAAAACTAAACCAATCCCACCTTATTTATTTTGTTTGTACCTGCTTGCATTATATCCTAATGACCGTATTTGGCTCGGTTACCCAAAACATAAACAAATTACTCACTTTAAACCACAGTGGCGCTAACCAAGACACAGGAAACAATACCAGAAACATGCTCCAATGCACACCTCACATACAATCCAGCTTTCCAGATGCGAGCTAAAGTCGGATATAAAAGGTGAATTTGTTTTTTAATACATTTATAGCATCATCAATTTGTTCCGGAAGGCGACAAAACTCCCAGAGAAGACATGAGGAAGAAACCTTGATAGGAACCAGACACAAAAGAGAACTTATTCTCATTTAAGTGATACTAGATAGTATGGATGTAATTAAATCCCTTCTCTAACTATGTACAATATCACATTACTGTAAATGTGATATTGTATAACAGTAGTCGTGTCAACATGGGGCACTTTGTTATGGTTGCTGTTCACTGATGCAAACTTGGGTATGAAACTGCTTATGACAATCATAGTCCTAGAACTATCAGAGTGACTAAAGTCAGAAGCCATGAGAGCAAAAAATCTTAGTACCAAATACAATCCAAAGCCATCTCCATGGTTTTTAACTGGAACGGCCCTCGGTTATCACATAGTTATAAAGCATGGACTATTCGCCTTTTCTGGTGTCTGATGGATTTGGATTTAGTTTAGCTCCCCACTTTTTTTTTTTACTTTTTTTTTTTAAATAGCCAAAATTTTCCCTGTTTAAAAGCACTTTTAAAGGCAAAAGCTCAGTGGTTAAGACATTGGACTGCTGACCGTAAGGTCCCAGGTTCAAACCCCACAACCAAGTGACCACCATAACCCTCAACTGCTCAGATGTATAATGAGATAAAATGTACAGTAAGTCAATCTGGTTTTGATTCTTATATCTGGAAAATATGTAATTGTTTAATGTAGCTATTATTTGCTTAATATACACAATAAGGTATAATGGTAGAAACAAAACAGCTACATCATGGGCTAAACAAAAAAATATGAAAATTGTACATATAAAGGTCCCATATATTCCTATTCCTTTAACAAGTCTTACATTCAGGCATTTGGCAGACGCCCTTATCTAGGGCAAATTACATTTTTATCTCACTATACTGTACGCCTGAGCATTTGAGAGTTAAGGGCCTTGCTTAAGGGCCCAACAGGGACAACTTGTTGGTCGCAGGATTTAAACCTGGGACCTTCCAAACTGTAGTCCAGTTAACGTCTCAGCTGAAATATCCCACAATTTACTTGCATTTTTTTAATACCTCAAACACCCTCAGTTTCAGTCCTCCAAACATGCCGTTTTAGCATCTATGTAAACGAGCTGCTGCTGAGACACACCACAGGAGAGAATCGTAGAGCTGCGCACTAAGCTGCGGAGAGGGTTTGCTTTATATTAACTCACAATAGGGGGAAATTCAACTGGCTTGTTTAACTCCCAGCCAATACAAAAATGCAGGAAATGTATTTTTCTCACATTTTAATTGGTACATGCACACACTGGACAATGTCTAAAAGTGACTATTGAGTGATTTTTGCACAATAGGTGACCTTCAATGAAGCACACATGAACCTCTATTAGACCTTCCCATAGCCATAAGAGTTTTCCTGCCAAATATATTTTAACTGATCAATTCGGAATCAGTGCCCATCTTTCTTCATTCTTTTATGTTCCTAATACAATTACAGGATGCTATTTTCATTATTGGCTTTCCAGGATTTTCCTTGGACCCTTAGCTTTCGCTGACATGTTATCACCCATTCTCGCTCTGCGAACAAAACCCAATGCACCTCTTTGCTGACCAGCTGCTCCACGGTAGAGCGATGCCCTGCATACTAAAGACAGCTCTAAAAAGAGCAGGGCTCCTGTGGCCTCCGCGGGTAGACGATTAGCCTCCAGTGTGGTTTTCACATGCAGGGACATTCTGCCAGGGACTCGTGGTTCCTTCTGTTGAAATCCCAAACTATGCACTCCCAATCCTAAAACACGCCGTCCTGTTCAGGCCCCGGCGTTGAGAGATTCCTCATTGTTGCGTCGGCCTCAGGGTTGATCAGAGACGGACATTATGGCATTCTTTACCATCAAAAAGCTCATTCATGTCTCACGTTACCTGCACCATCCCTACGGATACGAGCATTTGGTGTAATTTCAGAAGGAGTGGAAACGGCGATAAGCTTGCGGCGTGATGATATTTGAGACAATGGACCGTTCAGGGTTGGCACTCTGTTTATATACGTCATTAAAGGGGAAATACGAGAAAATATTCGCTTATGAAAACGTGAGCGATTTTATGGGTCTGCTTAAACATTTCCACATGCTGACGTGAAAGCCACAGAAGACACGCCTCTGAAGCGGACCGAGACAAAATGTCCTTGAAGAGGTTAACGGAAATATGGGAAAACACTTAAAGGAAATTCACTGCAAAAACCATCAGTGGCAAGAACGCCTCAGTAAACAGTCCGTAGCAACAAACAATACAAATCCGCAGACTTACATAAAAGCTTCCAGGAAAATACGAGTGTGTGTGTGTCTGTGTGTGTAACTTCCAGAGTGTAATATTTCAAAAGACAATTTACCGGCAGTCATCACTACGCTAGCCTTACATCTATGTTCCGTATGTGTCCATATCGGCTTGACTGTAGGAAAAGGGGCAGAAGGTGTGGGAGTGCGCAGCCACATGGGTGTGTCTCGTGCTCAGTAGCCTCCGTCACGTCCAACCACTTCCTTCAGGCTGAGCCAGAAAAGTCCTTTAGCAGGCAGCCAGCATAGTTTGGTGGACCGCTTACTCAAGCAAAAATAAACCCCCTAACATTTAGAAAATAAAAATAACCTTGTCTTGGTATGTCCTTTTTTGCATCTTGCAGCTCGTTATCGCGATGAACGTGTGTTCAAAGTGGAGGATTCTGCTTTAGAATCAGTAAGACCCAAAAATATGCATAATGTTAGAAAAAATGGTTACTTTCCAATAACAAACTTTTCCGTATTAACAATTACACACTTGTTAAAGGAGACCTGTTATGGAAAGTTCTTTTTTTTTATAGTTCTATTTTTCCCCTATTGTGACCTCATATAAGGAAAGCCCCTCCATCAGCTTGTTGCTCAGCTCTGCTGTTTTTGTTCATTTATACAGAGATAGAAATGGCGCATTTGGAAAAGCAATGAGTCCGAGGAATACAAATAATACATTATCTGAGGGTTATTTCAGCTGCAGCATTAATACACACAATACTGGACCTTTAAAATGACAAACTATCGCACGTCCCTGTTGAACGAGCATGTTGATATAAAGTTGTTCACACTTCATGACCTATCAGAATGCAAAATTCTCCAGCACAGTGGTCTTAAAGTATTACATCACTCAAAAAAAAATCCACCAAGCATGGGGGGAACATGCAAACTCCATGACACCGACCTGAGGCAGGAATTGAACCCTCAACCCTGGTGTGTGAGACCACAGTGCCAACCATTACGCCGCATTGTCACCTAAGGCAAAACTTATTACAAGGAAAATTCTGACATGTACATGAAGCAAAATGTAAACAAAATGCCTTCTTGTGGACTGCAAGTGGAAATAAGGTATCACAGGTATTACTGGGAATACATATATTTAATTATATGATGACAAATATATTAGCTATACATTCTATTTTATTTCCTTATCAGCTTTACTTTTTTAAATGTGTTAAGGATGCTAAGACATTCCTGTGTGCTCCGGCGTGAATTAGACATTCCCTAATGTGACCTCATATAAGAGGAGACCCTCCCCTAGCTTGTTGCTTAATCCATACCCTGAGACCTATATTGATTTGTTAAAATGTTTAAAATATGGGACCTTTAAAGATTTCTGTGAATCTGTTTCACCAAAATGTGATGTTGGAAACTGGAGCACAACATGCAAACACAGGATCAAAAGCAAGATGCTGGAGACCACATGTGTGGAGCCAATCAGACTGCAACATGCGACGCTGCACACCATGTGGGCGGAACGTCTGACGCTGAAACTACTTGTGAATCATACTTGGTGGGCGAAAGATGGATGAATGAGTTAATTGAAGTCATGGTCATTCTTAGCAGATGACGTCTTATACATAGTCTCTGGACTAAAGTTAATCAGTCATGAGGGGAAACCAAAGTATATCAAGTGTCCAATCATCTACGTAGCTAGGAGTTGAAATGATGTTTCCTACTAAAAAACGTAATCTTTAGATGAATATTGCTTAGGCCAACTTTTTGGTCACGATCAAATGGTGAAATATTTTACATTAGTCTGATGCAGCAGTCTATGGAAGTCTTCATCAGGTCTGCAGACGTCACATAACCAATTTTCACCTCTGCCTGCTATTCTATTTGCCTTTGAGTAAGGTTTTAGCCAGGAGGCGTCATGATAATCAATTATCTGATGCTTGCAGTCATTGTACAAGACCGTTCTATACGCTTCATGCACATTTACAGCTTGCAGGAAGTCAAAAGAGCCTTCCATCAAAACAAGATCATTGATGATCAGCCAGCAGCTCCATTATCTTCTTCTAGGCTGAAGGATTTTTTTACCTAGCTTTCCCATGGCAATCTGAGCCTGGTACACAAACCTAGGCATTGTAAAAGTTCAATCAGGTCAGCCAGTGTATGGCGTCCTAGCTCTGCTTCGCAAACACTCGGTAAAAAGATCCTTTTCACAGAGCAAGCGAGCGAGATATCCAAGGGGTAAGGAAATGTACAATGAAAAAAGTTATCTGGAAATGCCGATACGGTACAATCTCTATTAGATAAGTGCGCGTTATTGTTAGCAAGCTGAACCATGTGAATGAACTTGTATGAATATTGAATGAGAACTTGAAAGGGAGGCGAGACTGTAAACGGGCCCTCGGGTTCAATGTCACAGCCGAAAGATAACAACTTAAACTATTAGATTTTTACAATCTGAGCACGACTAGACGCTCAGCTGCTTTTAATCTCCAAAGCAAACCTCAAAACTATTATTTATCACTTGAAGGTTTTCTGCATATTTGTCATAGTTAGAGGTAAAAACCTGCTGCAGAATAAGATGAGAGCCACAATATTATAATAATAATAGTCTGAAACCCACACAGCACCATGCTGGAAAGCGAAACCTACCATTGTCCAAGAAACTTTCCGTCTTTCCCTAAAGCAGCCTGGTTAAAAATAATTAGAGGTTACACACGGCTTGCTTTCAAGTGTAGTTTTTTTTCCTAAAATGGAAGCAAAACAAATAAAACTAGCATTAGATGGGCCAAAAATAATCTACGCACTGAACGTTTATATGGCATGCTATGGGAAGGGGGAATTTATGACACTTGATTATACTCAGCATACTAGAGAACTAGACCATACGCCATGTGAAAAGGGTAAGCCTTCATGTCTTCAATGTTATTTAATACTCATAAATATAATATTTTTTATTTAATTTTTTAAATATGTATATAGGGCCGCAGTCGGCCTGGAGTCTATCCGAGGAGAGTTAGAGCACAAGGCAGGGTACACCCTGGACAGGGTGCCAATCCATCGCAGGGCACACACATAAACTGTAACCTCACTCATTCATACACTGCAGGCAATCTGAGAACGCTGCTTAGTCTAATCTGCATGTCTTTGGATTATAGGAGAAAGCCGGAGCACCTGGAGGAAACCCACCAAGCACGGGGGAAAAATGCAAACTTGAACCTGGCCGGGAATTAAACCTGGACCCTGGAGGTGCAACGACAGTGCTAACCACTACACCACCGTGCTACCTTGATCTATCTTTCTATTCCTCTTATTTTTCTTCTGACTTATTTCTGAGCTTCAGCAGTCTTGGTCTTGAATCTTGAGAGTGAAAAATAGGAGAATAGAAACACAGGGAGAGAGAGAGAGAGAGAGAGAGAGAGAGAGAGAGATGAAGAAAAAGTGCATTAATGAATATTAATTTGTGCACATTTATACAAAGTGCATAAAAATTAAGTGATCACCATCTTGCTCTATATGAACTCTTCGTTGATTGATGTGTCTGGTGAGTCACTGTCTTCTTTGCAGAATCCTCTTAGTTTGTTTGGGTCTCACTCACTCATCGTCTATACCGCTTTATCCTGTATACAAGGTCACAGTGGGCCTATGCCTGGACAGGAAGCCAGTCCATCACAGAGCACACAAATGCACACACTTGCACATTCAAACAATGATCGGCAATTTGGGAACGCCAATTAATCTAACCTGTTTGTCTTTGGACTGTGGGAGGAAACCCAGAGGAAACCCACCAAGCATGAGGAGGACATGCAAACTCCATGCACACAGAGATGAGAATCGAACCCTTACCCCGGAGGTGCTAATAACTGAGTCAACCAGTTTGTGTCTCTATGTATACAGTATAGTCTCTTGGAAAGTTTTAGAACCATCCTTAAGATTTTGCACATAAAAAAAAAATCCAGTTTTTATTTGCTTGTTTGTTTGTTTTTTGTATTTTGCTGCATTTGTTTTTGCCATGATATACAAATGATGTAAAGTAAATACAGTTGTACAAACATGCAGCCATTAAAACGATCTGTGATTTGAGATAGCTGATGAGGACACATTTAAACTACTTCAAACATTTTTGCAAAAGTAAACACACCCCAGAGCACACAGCCTTGAGCTGAACAGAAGGTCCGAATATAAAACAGTAATAAATTATTAAGCGTATCCTGCTTCTTTTCAGGCATAAGAGCTGGTTGTTGATGACTGTGAGTGTGTGTGTGTGATCACTGATAAGTGGAGTGAATAATTAAGCCTACCTGTGGTGTGTCCATGAAAATGCTCTGTCTGAACTTCCCCCTGCGCAGCTCCATCTCCAGAGCCGATCCGCGCGCCACGGTCGCTCTGCTCGACTGGTTTCGGCAGAACATGCTGAAGGTTTCAAAAGAATAATAAAAAATAAAAAATAAACTTCCAGAACGTTGCGCGTGAATACAGTGTTACTTTACAGGGGTGAATTTCAAACGAAAAGTATCAGTGTAAAGTAACGACGAAGGTGTTTCTCCGCTTCCCGACTGTGAGAGCACCGTCTCAATCGCTCGCACGCGCGCGGGCTCTGATTAGCTGACACTCCATACAGTAGCGCGGTGAGCTCACAGGCAGGCTGCGCCCTGCACGCGCCTTCCACTCCGCTCTTATTGAAGTGCGACCCCTGGTGGAGCCCGTGTCGAGCTACACTTAAGCGCTCTACAGATTATTTTAATTGTAGCTACTCTACTCTAGACCCCTGCCAGGGTCTATTTCTTATTCTAACCACGACGTGATTATTTCAGTGTAGACATATAGATTTTTTTTGTTTGTTTTTAATGTGCATGACTTTCTTGAGAGAAACACAAAGAGAGGGAATGAAACACAAAGGGAGAGAGAAAGAGTCAGACAGAGATAAAGGTGGACAGAGAGAGAGAGAGAGAGAGAGAGAGAGAGAGAGAGAGAGAGAGAGATACTGCAAATTGATTAACAGAAAAAGGAGAGAGGAAAAAAAGATAGAAAAGACAGATGGAGACAGAAATAGAAAAAACAGAGAGATATAGCATCATGGTGGTGTAGTGGTTATCACCTCCAGGGTCAAGGTTCGATTCTCGCCTTGGGTCTGTGTGCATGGACTTTTCATGTCTACTTTTTCACATAGGGCCAGGCAGGTTTGCAGCTTTTTCCCCATAAAACTGTATTTCCCTAAAAGCTGGCATTTTCTATTAACTTGAGTTATCTTTGTGTAATATTAAAGTTAGCTTGATGATCTCAATCATTAAAATGTGACAAATAAGTTCATGAAATACACTATATGTTTTCACAGCACTATAGTGTCTGATTGGTTACTGGATTATTCTCGACATTAACTATTTTTTGTTTTGGTAAATATAGCCCTTTGTTAGGTAGCGTAGTGGTTAGCATTGTTGTCTTCTACCTCCGTGGATAGGATTTTGAATCTTGCCTCTGCTCAGTCTGTATCAAGTTTTCTTCTCATGCTTGGTGTGTTTCTGCAAGACAATCCGGTCACAGTCCAAAGACATGTTTTTTAGGTTGATTTGTCTAAATTAGGTGTGTGTGTGTGGCCATACGATGGGTTGCCTCTGCATTATAAGGATGTACCCTGCCTTGTGCCTTTAGTTCCCTGGAATTGGCTGCAGGGACCCGGCTGGTACAGCACAAGCAGTATAGATAATGGGTGCATAGTTAGACCCTTTGTCATTTTTTACCTGAAGTTAGACATGGCACAATACCACATTTTCTTTTTCAAAAACTTGCGTATCAGCCAATACTGACCCTATCTGATATTTTCTTCTTTTAAACATCTGCTATAAAAATGACCTTTACAGGGTGCAGAAGTTACAAGTTAAAACCAAAACATAGGTGATTTTAATGTTATGGCCGATCAATATATATATGCACACATATGTAAACCCTTTCTTCAAACCATAAATAATTTCATTTATATTTATATAACATCTGATTACATCTTCAGGTTTATAAAGAGGTCTTAAATTCTTTAATAATATACAGTACATGCACACTAAAGAGACATCTGAATAACTTAAAATGCCTAATAGACTCTAATTTAAAGTGTTTCCTGGCCTGAGTAGCTACTGTATTTACAGGTTTTTGTCAAGGTTAAGAACCATTCATCAGAAGTGAAAACAGCAAGGATGGAGTAGCCCAGAGACCTCAAGCATCAACATCCTTGAATTGGCCCCAGTACTGGAATGTCTCTTTTATTAGATCCGGTTGTCCATCATCCCAGTGTGTGGCAGCACGTTAATGGCTCCTGCTGTAAAAAGAATTTCTTAATTTAAACGGATTAGTGTTCAGACCAGGAAAGAAACCGCACCACCATGACAGACTATTTACATAACAGTGAAAGGAGTTTAACCAGCATTAAATCCTTAAAATAGACCTACTGCATTTAAAGTACCATGTGCTTAGTCTGACAGATTCACAGACTGATTCCGAATGTTTTGAGCGCATCAGCCAGGTTTAGATTTTTTATTTTACTTATGATGTCCTGCATTTCACATATTGATAGAAGAATATATTGCATTTAACAAAATAATTAATATTCTGAATCTTTGCACATCACACAGTAACATCTCACAAATGATAAATTTGCTAATTTGTTAATTAACAGTTTTCTCAGAAATAAAAAGAAGGGGTTAATCTCTATTTTTTTCTTGCCAGTTGGTCATTTCAGCTAAGTTAAAGTACATCGTTCTTGTTTTCTATCCTATTGCATGTTAGGGAAAATATCAGAGGTTTGCACTATTGCCATTATATTTTAATTGAACAGTTGTTTATAAGATCATGTGATACCATGAGAATTTGTTTTATCTTTACAACTACACATTTTTAAAAAACGGTTTAGACTTAATTTTTTTATTGCAATCCTAAAGAAGAATGTTGTCACGGTGTCTAGAGTGTAAGATAACAGAACAAAACAAGAAGCTTTAAAAAATGTCACAAAGTCAAAAACATTTGAACTCCATTCTGTAATAGTGGTGTACTAAAAATGTCTTATAATTAATAATGTCTTAAATCTTATACATTCGTTCGTCCTGAGAATTAAAACCATTTCAACTTCAAATCACAAATTGTCACAGTTAAAGATAACACTCAGACATTAGATGGAAAAAAGACTATTTAATTCACTTATGTACAAAGAATACAAAACCTCAATTGGAACGTGAACCCAAGTGTAGAACTTCAGCAACATAATCAGAGTCTGAAGTCTGTTTTAACCTGTGGTAGAGAAAGAACAACTAGGTAATGTAGAATATATTAAATACAGACAACTCCAAAATTATTGGCACCCTTTAAAAGAATGGGCTGTAAGATGATTGTATAAAATGACAGATCCTTATATTTTTCACGATTGTTTTGTTTTTATTCAATTTGCACAATCATAGCTTTTAATGGAGTGAAATATACTGATGTAGTGATACAGCAACTATGATTATAAAATAAATTATCAGCTTTGATTGGAACTGAAGAAGGTGATTAACATGAACGCGCCTTAGAAGGAAGAAGATTCATGAACAAGCAGTCCATGATCCCTTTTCACGTGTCCAACCTTCTTAGGCTTAGTGTGGTTATACTCTCCATGGAAGACACCACCCTATACAAATTATAAGACGTGCTGATGAATTGGGACCTACACCTACAACCTGGGTAAGGAAAGTACATGATGTCTCCATAAACGTATTACTCATAACTGTTACTCAGTTTTAGGTACTGTTGCTAGGGTGCCAATAATTAGGGAGTTTACAAAATAATTTGCCACAAAAAGCAGGATAAAAATACAAATTGATGAGAGGTGATAGACTGACTTTCTATTAAAGTGTTTATCAACCATGAAAAGGAAGTATATTTTTATGTACATTTAGTACATTTTCATAAAAGTATAATATACTACATGTTAACAAACACACATTCATAATTATGCATCTATAAAATCTTAATGTATGGTTTAAAAAATAAATAAATACCAGAATGCGCTTCATTTGTGATGCAATTTCTTTGCAGCAGCATCTTTACGACCTTGTTTCAAGCCCTGTAAAACAGTGCAATTAAAAAACAAATGCACAGGTTTTTTCCTTATGCCATGTTTTTCGTTCACTTCCATAAACATAGTAAATGTAGTCATTACTTACTAGGTAGTATCCTGTGTGGTAACCACTCATGTACCAGGAGATCAGCATGCTACCTAGAGCCTCATCATCCTCCAACATGTCAGGACTAATCGGTGGTGGCGGTGGGATCATCTGGAAAAGAGTTAAGAAGTTTATATTAATTATAGTATTAATCTGATTAATTCTGTACCAATGGTCTTTTGAATATCTGTAGCTTTCACATGGCAACAGATCTTAAAAATGGGAAAAGACTAGTAGATTAATTGATCATCTGTCCACGACTTATGATGATGCCAAAGATTTACGATGGTACACATTTTGTAGAAACTGTACTTTTGAATTTGAATCTTTTACCAGGCTAGAAATATGCAATATGATATTCACTCATGATGCACACATTTAAGCTGCGATGTTTGTTAGGTTATGGTAATTAAATGCATCGAATTGGCCAACATTCTCTCTCTCACAGAGCACTCTCTGTACACTTAAAAACAACTGAATCTTTTAGCAAATCAACTGCAAAATAAAACTATTATCAAAACTGATACATGAAGGGCTGTGCTGATTGGGGATCAAATCGACCCCAAAAACCCTGATCACAGAAATCAAAATAGGCTGATATCAATAACCGATCACTAATCACAGGTGTGTGGGGGTTATGGGAAACTTGCATTTAGAGTGTTTGCTTTGGGCCATATTAAACTAAATAAATAAATAAACAAAAACAATAAGTAAAAAAAAAAAAGTTAAAATTATTATTCTAAACAGCAGTGCACACACACTCTGCAGAGCAAAGCTTGAGCTTCTTGAGTGCTTCTGCTATAGGTGGTTGAGTGAGAGTCAACTGTGTCTCACCGGTGGACCTGGAGGCATCATCGGGGACCAGCCAGGAAATGCAGGTCCAGGGCCTCCTCCTCTTCTGCTGTCAGGCTGGAGAGAACACAACAGTATCATAAACGTGACCCATGTTAGCTAAAGTTACATCCAATCATAGACTCGAGTGCATTCTAGAAATATAGAATCATAATCATAAATATTCTCCTAATACCAAAAGGTCTAACTATTGAAGTACAGTGGAACCTGGATTGCAAGTAACCTGGTTTGCGAGTGTTTGACGAACAAAGATTTTTAATAAATGGGGCCTCCGAGTGGCACAGTGGTAAAGTGCTCGCCCTATCATCCGGAGATCGCCAGTTCGAATCCCGGGTGATGCTGTAACCTCTCGCAGCCGGAGGTCTAGAGAGAGCTGATTGGCTGAGCTCTCTCAAAGGGGACGGATGAGAGTTACTTAGTGCTCCCACATTAATCACGCCTCTACAGCCAATCAGGGGCGTCTGTGAGCTCGCGGAGCGGATAGCGCTGTCCTCCGAGTGTGTTACGCCGCCCCCGACGGTGCGTGAGCGAGCAGTTCAAAAAGATGCGGTCGGCTGGCGTCACGTGGTTCGGAGGAAACATGTGATAGTCTTCGCCCTCCCGGCTGAGTGGTAGTAGTAGCCTTAATGTGAGAGCCCCCTAGTGTAGGGGAGGAATTGGACATGACTAAATTAGGGAGAAAATCGGGGAAAAAGCAAAAGAAAG
This sequence comes from Clarias macrocephalus, assembly GCA_011419295.1. Lineage (NCBI taxonomy): Eukaryota > Metazoa > Chordata > Actinopteri > Siluriformes > Clariidae > Clarias > Clarias macrocephalus. Next base: position 53,161 of record JAAGKR010000257.1, read on the forward strand.
TCTCATTAGAGAGGTTAAAGATCCATTCTCTCTCTCTCTCTCTCTCTCTCTATTAGCCTGCACTGACTCTGTTATGTATGTGCGCGCACATCATTGAACTCTGCTCTGATGCACTTCTTTTCAAAGGTAAAGTGCAGGCTAATTTGTTTTATTTTTACTTTACAGCAGTGATTCCATTAGTGTGTGCGCAATAACGTGTCAGAGATGTTTCTTATTAATTTTCCCGACGAGGAAGTGTTTCCGTTGTGTGTGTGCGCGTGTGTGAGAGAAAGAGAAAATCATCCCGCACAAATTAAAGAGGAGAAAGGGTTACTATGTAAGATGAGAAGAGGGAGTGGGTGTCTCACAAAACACACACAGCACAAACACTAACAGAAACACTTATCTGTCTGGATTTATTTTTTACTTTTTCAAAGGTAGGTTAATTTATTTTATTTTTACATTTACTTTTTATTTTTATGTTTTTTTTTTTTTTTTGAGTTGTGGAACGAATAATCTGAGTTTTCATTATTTCTTATGGGGAAATATTTTGATTTACGAGTGTTTTGATATATGAGCACGCTTCCGGAATATATTATGGTCGCAATCCAAGTTTCCACTGCATACACAAAACATCTTATATTTATTTACTCACCATTCTTAAGTGAGAGCCAGGAGGAGGAACAGGAGGGAAGCCAGGAGCCCACATAGGAGGTATCACCGGAGTTTTGCCTTTAGCTTTGGGTTTCTGTTGATTAGACTGATGTGGAGTAGAAGACTGTTCACTCTCCTCTGTAGAAGACTCCACCTCCTTCCCCTGCAATTTATTCAGCATTAAAATATAGACCCTTATGCACTGTACATAAGAGAAGAAATAAACAAATCACATCGTACATCAACCATCTTTTGTGGCTCTCCATCCACTTCTGCTGCATCCTGGAGAAGGTCACTCAGATTCTGTTCCTCCTCGTTGCCGTAGTCGTTGTAATATACAATGCAGGTGCCCTTCTCTTGGTCGACTGAGGAAATGGTAGCAGCGTACAAGTTTCCATCTGCAGACCAGTATGCCAAACAGGCATCACCAACTTTCCACTGTAAAAGATTATTTTGATTATCAACACTTGATGAGTTCCACATCTCATTACACGTCAGGTCGTGCAGGTGTGTTTAAACAATTGGCTGTAATAGTAGTAAAGAATAAACTGATTTCTCCATATTTTCCTTCCAAAGAGGCAGAATTTCTTGTGCTTATGTAGTCTTGAGGAAGAGTTCTCCATACTTCCCAAAGGAGTTTTTATTTCTAATTTTCAGTTCAGGTTGTCACACCAGTTTCAGGCAAATGTTTTTTTTGTTTGCTAAGCCACATAGTAATCTATGAATCAGGCATTAGAAAACATCCAACTTAAGGCATAAACCAATGAGAAATAGGTGCAGATGATGACAGATCACGTGTCACACAGGTGATCAGTATTCTGCCGATGCTGAATGCTAGATGTTGGAACAAAGGAGAGGGGAAATAACGTTGCTGCTTGTTACAGAAACAACCAATTTTGTAAAAATTGTAACCCTTTAAGCACTTTGCAGCCTGTCACAGTAATGTAATTTACATTGTTTACTCAAGCCTTTTGAACCATACCGCACATTAATACAAATGTCTTGCGTGTGTGATTTACCTCTCCGTCAGGAGACGTGTTAGATTTCTTTCTCCCCTTGCTCTTCTTGTTGTTTTTTCGTTTATTGCCAGGTTTCCCTTTTGTGGCATGTGGGGCCATAGCATCTTCTCCTTTCAGCGCATTCTATAAAAAGAAAGGCATGAGGCACTTTGGAAAGCTGGTGTTGAACGTTCTGAATGAATTTGTAAAGTGATGTTTATTTTCTACAATGATACGATTACCTTAAAAGACACCACAGCTTTATCGTAAGCTTTTATCAGGGCTGTGTCGTCCCAAATGTCCGAGTCATCACTCTGTGCAAGAAGGACAAGAATTATACAGGAGTCTACAGGAGGCCTCCACTCATGGGGTAAATGAACATAATTAAGCAATAATTTAGATGAACAACATCAGGTGTGTTAAAACGACTCAGTATGTGTTTACAAAGAAACTGCATGTAATCAGATAGATGGGATTTTGTGAAGAAAAAAAAAAGCTATTTTACTTTAATGTTAATTTTAACAGTGCTTGAAGAATTATGGGACACACTGTAGAATTAATTACTGTACTTTAATTATAATAACAGCTCACTTTAGCCGTGTCAGTTAAATAACTGATGTAAATACGTTACTAGAGATAAAAAAAAATAATGCATTCTCCTTTTATATATAAACTATAAAACACTCAGCTGGTTTCATTAAAAACACTAAACCCATGTCACGTAGCTAGCAGCTAGCAAAAACTAGCCTCCAAAACAAATCTAGCTTACCCAGGCTAACTATATTAAACAGGTCTAAATAAGTTTACCAAGCACTTACCTGTCCAGTCCCGCGACAAAACACAACTTCACCTGTTCCATTTGCCATGAAAAGAAGCCAGCACCACGCTAAACACACTGCAAAAATATTTCCCAAACGCTTCCAGCAGCGTGCGCACTGATGGGCCGGATGTTAATGACGTCAAAAAGATGCGACGCTGTTAGCTTGACTGGCTGCTTGGCAACCCGAGCGCGATAAACGCAGATATAACCATGTTAAACACGGCTTTAAGCTCGTTTGGTGCTCAGGTTGTGTTGGCGACGTCCAGCGATGAGAATCATCCACCGGAAAACATGGTGGATGGGTGAGTTTCAAGTTTATACTTAAAAAGTTTTTTTTTTCTTATTTCTTTTAAAATACGATAAGATACAACATTATGTTGTGAAGTAACCATATTTGCCACCATTGCAGAAACATGGAGACGTTCTGGCTGTCGACGGGGATGTTTCCTCAAGAGGTCATCATCAGATTCCCAGATAACATGAAAATATCCGTGATTTCCGTGCACAGTTTTAATGGTCGGTATAGAAATTATAGTTAAAATCTTCGTTGCAGTGCATTATACTGACATCTTAAGTTATAGGAGTTTACTGAACATTGCATAAAGTGTTACATTGTCGTTCTAGTGAAACGATTGAGAATAGAAAAAAGCACACAAGAAGAGACTGAGAAATTTGAACTCATAGCAGAGAGAGGTATGTACATGCGTTTATTTATTTCTTTTATGCAATGAGGTTCTGCAGGAAATACAGACACCATACTCATTACACAGCAAAATATGTATAACTGAATGAGGTCCTGTGAATTTATATACAGCTCTGGAAAAAAAAACAAGAGACCACTGCAATTTACTCCAGAAAACTACGTAATCAAAAGGATGGATGGATGGATGGATAGATGGATGGTCACAAACCGTCATGCAAAAGGAGTGGTAGAGCATGCCAAAACACATGAAAGCTGTAACTGCAAATTATTCCACTAAACACTGATCTTTTAATGTTGTTAAGCCAAAGCATTAACACACTTTGTTTACAAATACTGCATTTCCTTTAATAAATATGCACTCTAAATAACAATAGTTATATTTTGTATTTAGGAGAAATATTGCCAGTGAAAAAAGGAAGAAAAAAATTGAAACATGAAACAAAACTGCTCATCTGACCAATACATGCACCTCTAAGAAAAAAAAAACATTTTGCAGTGGTCTCTTATTTTTTCCCCCAGAGCTATATACAGTAAGTGTATACGTGTGTCTGTGTATGTCATGGAAAAGTATTTGAACTGAATTTTTAGTTCTTTGCATCTTTGTCACATTTAAATAATGCAATCACCATGCTCGAAAACCATCCAATGTGGGTGGCTGAATTAAAACAATTACCACAGTAAGGTGAAAGATTCATTGTGGCTGCCAAGGGTGGCACAACCAGCTGTTAGATTTACTGTATTAGTTATTAGGTTTTCACATAGGGTCAGGTAGGTTTGGGCAGCCTTTTTCCCTTTAAAAAAAATAAAATAATTTAAAAACTGCATTTTGTATTTACTCTTTGTGTAATATTAAAATTAGTTTGATGACCTGGAGTGTTTAAGTGGGACAAGTATGTAAAAAAATGTAATTATCCAAAATAAAAATGGAAGGCTTCTGAGGGGGATAAAAAATGAAGAAAAAAAGAGTCAGAACTTATTTATTGTTCATGGAAGCTCTAATACTCTTCCGTACAAAATAACTGAACATTGCTCGTAAAATCTGACTCGTATAACTCTCTTTTAGACTTTGAACAAACAGATGGAAGTCTACAAATCAATGAAATATCAGTGAGTTCTTTTTTTTTACATTACTATTCCATCATGCCTATGAAAGCTAAACTGTATTATAATCTATGATTTGTTTATGCATGTGTGTTCTGCAGCTTGACGGCTCAAACGCGACACATCTGCGCTTTCTCATCCTCTCTGGATACGACCATTTTGTCTCAGTTCACAAAGTGGGGATCCAAGCATAAGAATGACTAACGAAGCAACATGATTTGGAAAGTAATTTTTTAAATTCATGTACACATTTAATTTAATCATGTACATTAACAATTGTACTTAATAAATCTATCACACTGTATCGTGTACAAAATGTAACGGTCATGAACATCTGATGGATACTTCTTGCAGACTGCTCGCTACAGAATTTAGTAAGCAGACTCTCAATATTAGTCTTATGACTATTGTAGTGATGAACCTTGCCATTAATGACATCTGACGTTGAAAAGCAGCACAGAAATGACCTTTTATTCATTCTAGTTAGCTCATTATACATGATATTATTTACTTAATAAATTTCTTCATAATCACAGAAGAACCCAAGGAAATGGAGAGACACTCTGTAGCTTCACATCCTGAAGACGCCGAAGCGAGTCTTCTGTGTCGGGGCGTTGAGAGCAGCACTCAGACTGAGTCCTAGGACGAGGCGGGTGTCAGCAGGGTCAATGATTCCATCATCCCACAGTCTGATTGCAGGAAACAAGGACACCAGATTAGAAACACTTGAAATCTTACAAGAAGATTGCATTAAGGAGCATTACTAAAGAAAATTTTATCTAATCACTGGACATGATCTGAACTTGAGTAGGTCAGAGTATAGTATCAGATTATTATTTTAATTTTTATTATCTTCAAAAGTAGTTTCAAAGCGCAAAAACTTTGGTGATTACTGGTACAATCTGCATTAGAGGGTTCGCTATTACCCTTTCAAAGTATCAAAGAACTTTTCACAAAATAATTTCTTTTCTGATTTGGGACTACCACCCGCGTGCTCCCATGAACCTAGTATCAACACATTCAATTCAATTCAATTTTATTTGTATAGCACTTTTACCAATTTACATTGTCGCAAAGCAGCTTGACACAATTAAAAGAATTATATAAGTTTGTATGAGAAGTGAATATGTATGAATCAAAATGATAAGACGGTCACTGATGAGCAAGCCAAGGACGATGGCGACAGTGGCAAGGAAAAACTCCTTGAGATGGTAATAGGAAGAAACCTTGAGAGGAACCAGACTCAGCAGGGAACCCATCCTCATTTGGGTAAAACAGATAGCAGGGATTGATCTGCATCATACTGTATGAGATTGGAAGTTCAGTATAACAGGAGATGTGATCAAGTTAAAATTGAGTCCAGTTCATGATTGGAGGCTCAGGTAGACTGTAGGAAACTCTAGTCCTGAACTATCGAGTGACTGAAGTCACAAGTCCTCAGAGAACAGCTGTCTGCATCAGCCAAGGACAAGACCATCTTCGTGGAAAAGTCGAATTGCCCCCAGTCACGACACACATCGCAGGCAGACCACACGAGCAGAACATATATGGCCAGGTCGCCCAAGAATGAATATACTGTACCTCTGGAAAAACAACATACCATTTGAGTTAAGAGGATCCTTTTGGTCTCCTTGCCAACCCACTTTGCTCCCCTGCCTCCTAGCTCACTATTTTTATCTGATCAGAAAGCTCTACTAATCTACATGTCGATCAAAAAAATTCACCACTTCAAAAATTACCATGAAATCACTGAAAAAAAAGCTCCACAGAATTTAATGTGGTTTGTAAAGTGAGAACAGTCAAAATGGCTACTGGATAACTTTGAAAAACTGCCATCCTTCACTAAATTCACACACTTGACATCCCACAACTTGAACGCCTCCACTCTCAAGCCATTCAAGAACCAAAGCACTGGCACCTATGTTTCCTCAGTTATAAATACTGTAGCACGGGAGTGCTTTTGGAAGTTAAGTGAAATTTGGATACATACTCTGTACCTCAGCGCGCACACACTGTGGAATCACAGGCAGTATTATAGAGCCACATCTTTGTAACCATATGGGCTGAAAGCATTTACAGAGTTTGTCAAAGCATTTACAAAAGAACGGAATGGTACCTTATTATTAAAATTACTACTTTTGAGGGAGGTCACGTGACCCGAAGCAGGATGGCAGATTAGGAGTTTTGCTCCGCATTGAAACTCCGTATTTTTCTTATTACACCCTATTTTTTTTATACACTTTGTGATTATTAAACACATTTAGAAATGGAATGGAGGGGATAAGGACTTTCGTATTTGTACAGCGACAAGATCTCAAAAAAGCGAAGAAAAGAAGAAAAACCCCGCCGCGCGTGATGGAGACGGAGAAGAGGCCAGCGCTAGTTTACAGTAGGACACCACACTAATTTTAACCGAAATTAGGGCTGTTGGTGCTCGTTTAGACAGGATTGAGGGACAGCTGGAGAAAATATCTACCTCAGTGACAGTTCTTGAGAACTCTTTTGCTGCCCTCGCTGCACGAGTTACTGACACCGAAACCTGGCTAAGTACAGCTGAGCAGCGGATTTCTGCGATAGAGCACTCGGGGAGCACACGCGGCACTCAGATGGCCGATTTGCGTGCGACCGTGGAACAACTCCATGCCAAAGTGGATGACTTGGAGAACCATGGTCACCGAAAAAATGTAAGAATTGTCAGGCTTCCTGAGAAAGCGGAGGGCAATGAGCCTCTGACGGCATTTCTTCAGAAAATGTTGCCAGTCTGGTTACAGCTTCCCGCGGATTTCCCTGCTATTGAGATGGAGAGCGCGCACAGGGCCCCCCTTCCATCCCAGTCTACGCCGAGCGCACCGCCGAGGAGTGTTATTGCGCGTTTCCTACGTTTACCGGTAAAGGAGGCAGTTTTGCAAGCAGCTAAGAAAACTAAAGTCAGTTATAAAGGTGCCACATTACGCTTCTTTCCGGATTTATCTGTGGAGATTGTGCGGAGGCGGCGGGCAAGACGATGGTGGAACGAGGTGTTTACCGGGGTTTTGTTGTTTACATAACGGAAAGTATATTTTATTCGATACTGTTGAATCAGCCACTAAATTCCTGGAAGTTCCGGATAAGTGAGCTTCTCTGATTAATTAGCGTCGACTTTAAGACAGTTTGCGTGGTGTTTTTCTTTCGTTAAACAATTTAAGGGTGTTTTTTCCTATTGAGCTTAATTGTGAATAAATGGCTTTTTTAAGGTGATGCAGCTATGCGGTGAAATTTGGTTTGCACGCACAAGGCCCTTTCTGGCTGTATATTTTATGACTGTGGCGCCGGATCTGCATTATCATTGATTTTTCTTGTTTGTCACCTGCCATTTATTTACTATTTTTTAAATGTCTTATTTTAATGTCTTATGTATATATATTTTTATTATTAAATATTATTACAGTGGACTTAAAGTTTTTTTAATAAGGAGTTTTGAGGCGGTCTTCTCTGGCTGCCGTTTTTCAGGTTGGAGGAGTTGGGGGAAGGTGTGTGTGACGAGTTGTTTTTTGTGTTACTTGAGCCCTATCGTTTGGGGATGGGGGGAGGGTTGTGTTTGTGTTTAGCAGATCTGATCGTTCAGATGTATGTTGTTTACTTCACTTCTGTCCACTTACAGCATCCAAATACTTTGCACAGCACTAACATACAGTACGTCCAACCTGACTAGGGTGGTCACATGGAACGTGAAGGGCATGGGTAGTGTAGTCAAGAGAAGGAATATTTTAACATTCCTGAAGAAAGAAAATGTAACTATTGCACTTCTACAAGAGACACATTTGTCAGATAGGGAACATTTACAGCTCAAAAGAGATTGGATAGGTATATTTCAGTCCTTTTTCATCCAACAAACAGGGAGTTGCTATTTTGATTCATAAAAACTTTTCTTTTATCTTGGAGCAGACTGAACAGGATCCTGATGGCAGATTTATTTTGATTACCGGTCACATCTTAGGAAAACCCTTAACTGTTTTAACGCCACCTTAAGAGGCCACATCATCTCTTTTACTACTTGGCATAAAAAACAAAAGGCTGAGAATAGGAAAAAATTAGAAGAAGAGGTTAAAAGATTGGGGCAGGTTCATAAAATTTCACCTACACAAAACAATTGGAATCTTCTAACTGGTGCCAGATCTAAACTAAACCTGGACTATTCAGAACATGTACAAAAATTAATAACATTTAGTAGGCAAAGGTTTTATCAATATGGAAATAAACTTAGTCATCTTTTAGCATATCAACTCAACTGTGAACGAGCTGAAAGATCCATTAATGCCATCAAAACTACTGAGGGAGTAATTTCATATGATCCGGTTAAAATTAACTCCAGTTTCAAATATTATGAGAATCTGTACACTCTTCCTTATGTGCATCCGAAGACCCCCCCCCCCCCCCCCATTTTTTTTGGATAAGATATCGTTACCTTCTATCTTAGAGGAGGACCAGGCTTTTCTTAACACTCCTCTTACAAAGGAAGAAATTGTTGTGACTATTCAATCTATGCCTAGTGGGAAGGCGCCAGGGTTGAATGGCTTTCTTCTGGAATTTTATTTAAAATTTTGGCACAAGCTCTCTCCTATTTTTATGCCTGTAGTTGATAACCTTTTGGAAGACAGTCTTATTCCAGGTTCCTGGAGGACTGCTTCTATTAGTTTGATTCTTAAAAAGGGAAAGAACTCATTGGACTGTGCCTCATATCGTCCAATCAGTTTACTTAATGTAGATTTTAAAATTGTGGCCAAGGCCGTGGCTCGTCGTCTGGGGAGAATTTTGCCTAAGATCATTAAACCTGATCAGACTGGATTTGTTAAATCTCGCTATCAGACAATGTACGTCGTCTCCTGAATATAATACATCAGTTGAATACAGATGGTGACCCGGCCGCTATAATATCTCTAGATGCAGAAAAAGCATTTGATAGGGTCGAGTGGAGGTTTTTGTTTAAAATATTGGACAAATTCAATTTGGGCTCTAACTACATCAGACTAGTTAAACTTTTTTACTCTGATCCAACAGCTGTGATTAATACTAATGGTTTATTATCAGATAAATTTTCAATTCATAGGATGCCCCCTGTCGCCACTCCTGTTTGCCTTGTTCATCGAACCCTTGGCAGAAGCTATTCGCATGCACAGAGGCGTCCGGGGCGTGGAGGCAGGTGGGATGGAACACCGCATATCATTATATGCAGATGACGTCCTTCTTTAACTGAGGCAGCCACAGTCATCAATTTCTTGTGCATTAGAGAATTAATCAGTATAGCCAGTGTAGTGGATACAAAATAAACTTAGGGAAATCCCAAGCCATGTTTTAAATGCCCCACAGAATGTTAAATTACAGTGTTCCTTTCACATCACTGACTCTGGGTTTCTTTATTTGGGCATACACATAACCCCTGACCTAAAGGATTTGTTCTCCCAGAATTATTCACCCTTAACGACAAAACTTAAACAGGATATGGACAGGTGGATTTCTTTGCCAATTTCTTTTTTTGGAAGAATTAACACAATTAAAATGAATGTGCTTCCCCGTTTGCTTTATTTGTTTCAGTGCATACCGTTATTTGAATTCTAACTTTTTAAGGGTCTTTATGTTTTCTTTTACTGGACTGTTTTGCCCTTGTTTTCCATGTTCACTCTTATATTAACAGATTGTTTTTAAATGTTTGCTGTGGGTGTTGACTGTATATTGATCTGGCTCTGCTTGTTTGTAGTTGTTAAATACCAATAAAAAAATAAAAATAAAAAAAAAATAAATAAATATATATATATAAAAAATTACTACTTTTACAGTAGTTATTAGCTGTGCATGGGTATTTGAAAAATGAGAGCAGAATTATGTGATAAATTTTTAATAATTATGTAATGAACTGAAACAGGTAGTTTTTAACCTGCACTATTGTTCAGTACGAGATGGATTACCTGGCACTGGAGTAATATGGATTTCCCTCCTCCTCAAATCGTCTGATGATGGGCTCCTTCAAAGCAGTCTCCTGTTCTGCTGTAAACTAGAGATACAGGTGCAAAATGTCAGCTCTATAGAACCCCAAAATTAAAGACACCAGCAGACACTAACAAGTTGAATGAAGATGATTGACCAGCAAGCTATACATGTTACACTCGTTTCCATATTTAAAGGCCAATTACAAAGCCATCGCTGAGACGAAACAAGGCAAAAAGCTTATCCTTACCTCTTTCCCTTCCCTGGCTTTCTGATCCTTACTAATGGTGGCCAGCACATTTGCGGCTTGCTCTCCACCCATGACGGAGATGCGCGCGTTTGGCCACATGTACAGGAATCGGGGACTACAGAAGACGGTTAAAATAGGCATGAAATTAAAGAAGAGGAGAAATAATCAATTCCTTGCTAAATTATATTATTAATTAACTGAGCAAATAAAATGAAGCACCTGTATGCTCTTCCACACATGCCGTAGTTTCCAGCACCATAGGCTCCTCCAATGATTACCGTGATCTTAGGCACGTTAGCACAAGCCACGGCAGTCACCATCTTCGCACCATCCTTAGCAATGCCACCTGCCTCGTACTCTCTCCCAACCATAAACCCTACAACATATAAAATGCATGGCTGAGCTTCGTTTTAGTCTGTATGCTGTCAGTGGTGCATATTTAATTATTGGTTAAAAATGGTCTAGAAAAGCCACAGAAAGTGCAGCTCCTGCTTGTGGTAGTTCAGACTTGCCAGTGATGTTCTGAAGAAAGAGTAGAGGAATGTTCCTCTGACAGCACAGCTCAATAAAATGAGTTGCCTGTCAACAGAAATGCTAGATAATTATACACATTCATAAATCCAGTGAAAAAATGCTTACACAAAATATTCTACCTATAAAGTGCCTGGTATCATCCACAAGAGAACAATTTAATCCTGTTTAATAAATAGTTTGTTACAGTTTTTCAAGAATTCCGAGTTCCATGAATATAAATAATTTTTTAAACAATCAAATAAAACAATCTCTTCTAATAATAAACTAGTGTTGCTTGACATGTGTATACATATTGGAAGCCAAAAGGCTTTTACATTTAAGACGCATAAAAACTATTGCGCTTTCTAATGAAATATTACAGGTATATAACATTATATTGTATATACAAAGAACTGTAATGTCAGTACAGATGCACCTGAATGTGTATGAGTAACTCACTTTCTTAGCTGATTCTGAGAACAGGACTCCATTATTGCCAATAATGCCGACTGGATAACCGAATATCCGTGCAAAGCCTAGATACAAACAACAGCACCGTGAATAAGTATGAAATCCAGAGCCATATTAATCTGTACAGTACTTGAATGTAATGCTTCATTTACAACAGAGTCAAGATTTGAAAACTATGCACCTGTAACCAGTGTATCGCCATATAAGGCCTTGAATTCGTCAAATTTACTGCCATCAACTACACGGGCGATCACCTGCAAATTAAATATGGCTGTCAAAACTCTACATTAATTGTGTTTTTTGCAACCGATACTTTCCTCAAATGTAACAGACAAGCAGTTCTTATAGAGATGATTTTTTTAAATAGCCTTTTAAGTAACATGATGTTTGCTGGTTCCAACAGGATAATGTATTCTGAGTAGATGAGCTGGACAAATTACAAGGGGAGTTAAAGTTAAACCGAAACTTATGAAATTGGTTCAAGTGCTGGTATAAGTGGTATAAGCAGGGGATTATATAGAGAAATAATAGTAGGTTTGTCTCTCATAACTGTGCTTTTTTTATTCTCAAAATCAAAAGTCCCGGTTTGACTTGAACACCCTTAATAAATCCAAGATCATCATAATCAAGATCCTTTTATTAAATAATTTCAGTCATGTAAAAAATAGCTTTTTCCAAATATGTAGTGAAGTCATAAATCTCACAGTTGAATTAAATCACCTCCCTTATTAAAATACATCCAGATTGTGTGATTTTTTTTTTTTTTACCTCTTTTACGTCAAAGTTTCGTTTCAAGTTTTCTCCCACAATACCATAAAGCTCATCAGCTGGGAACAATGGAGCCTCGGGAGGTTCGACAGTCACCTAAAAAACACAGAAAGAAGATGCAATTCATGACTCTCTCTCTCTCACTCATTCTCTGCACCGCTTATCCTGTATAGGGGCATGAGGAGCCTGAAGCCCATCCCAGTGGACTCTGAGCATGAGGCAGAGTATACCCTAGACAGGGTGCCAATCCATTGTAGGGTCACTCAAGCACATATACTGTATATATTCACACACTCACTCATATAAACTCAAGACTGACTTCAATATATACAAAACAAAAGAGCAAGCTATAATCTCCAATAACACACTTACATCCAGTTTCTTCTGGTAGTTCAGGCTGCGCACCGCTTTCCGAGCCAGGTGTAGGGCATGTTCATCACTTAAGGCGTAGTGATCAGTTACACCAGATTGTCTAAAAAAACAGAGGATTAATTACAGAAAATGTATTTAAATCATGAATAAATACAGGAAGAAAACATGCACATTTTATTCAATATTTAAAAAGTATGGCATCGAAAAATGAAGTCTCAACCTGCAGTGAAGGTCAGCACCTCCAAGGTCTTCAGCAGAGACTTCCTCACCTGTAGCAGCTTTGACCTACAACACAGACACAGATTTATCTGACTCTACAATCATATATGTATTCAATGAAGCCCCCACAGGAGGCAGGTCAAACTACAGGACCTTAAAACTGAACACACCAGTGGAGGTCCTCCAAGAAAAATGGTTCCTTGTTTGCGCACAATGATACTTTCATCTGCCATGGCGGGGACATAGGCGCCCCCTGCTGTACAAGAGCCCATCACCACAGCAATCTGCAACAAAAGAGTGCAATCAGATACCATTCCGCTTCATGATGTTTACAAAGCATATACACAAAAAAAATAACAGATATAACAGGTAGCCAGAGATGGATGCATAGACAAAAATATATATCATGTGAAATGTTTCACTCTTCTTCCATTTGCCCCATTTGAGTGTCTATGTAAATGAACTACTGTTGAGCTACAGCATCAACAGAAGTATGAGGTCACAAAAAAGGGGGAAAAAATCTATTTGGCTTGTTTAAGCCCTGGCCAATACAATAATAAATCTTTTTTCATTGCGCGCGTGCGCGCACACGCGCACACACACACAGGAGAGGCATCTCTTTAGAATGTCAAAAGTAAATTTTGCACAATAGATCACCCAACGCTTTTATTTAAACAATTCTCCCTTTAAACTTTTTGGTGTACCCAGACTGGTAAGAAGCTTTACTTTGAGATACCTGCACAACAGAAATGCATTATAATGATATGTGACATAAGACTTATTGTTTATTTCTTTGATACACATACAAAATGACCTACAAGTAGAATAAGCTACAGAGGAGTTAAAATGAGGCAAAAGCATTACAAGTAATGCAGAACTGTTTCCATCAACTAACTAGAAACAACAGTAATGTTGAACATTTACGATGAAAATTCTAACCGTGGAAGTGTTGAAGCTCAAAATTATAAGCAACCCACATTCAGTCACAGTATGATGCAATACAAAACAACAGTCTAAGTTCCATTAAATCTGTACCTGTGCAATGCCCTCTGAGGACAAGCGTGCCTGGTTGTAAAAGATTCGTCCAAAATGCTCTCTATCAGGAAACACGTCAGCCTGGCGTGGTAAGTTGGCCCCTCCAGAGTCCACTGGAAAGAAAAAGGAATTATTAGAGTTTCAAAAATGTTCACGAATAATTTGTGTATTTCCAGTAGTTTTAGTTTAACATTATTTTTGGGGCAAACTGACATATTTTACAAATTACAAGGTGCATTAAAGTAAAATTGGGAATTTTATGAAATTTCTCATGACTAAAAGTGTAAAAATCAATTGACATTTACAGAAGACTTCAATCGTAGTACCGTGATGAGACTCTTAGGCACATTAAAACATCTAGGTGGTGCAAATGTTTTAAAGAATGTCTGTGAAAGTTGATCCTGGCCAAGGTGCCCATTGCAGTTATTATAGTGAGCATTCAGAGAGTGGAACGCCTGATCCTTCAAAATCAACAGATAAATTGATTGTTGCCAACTTATCTGTGGGAACTTTACTTTTATAATTGTGTTCTGCTATTCTGCAAGTCCTGGTGATCTGACTTGAACAAACATCATACTGTATATTAATATATTAACTACATAAACATTTTGATCCATGTTTTAACAATAATCCATTAAAATCATTTATTGTATTTTTCTTTGAGATACAACATAAGCCAAATAAATCTTTAAGACAAAAGTAGGCATTTATTTTATTCTGAAAAACACTCATTGTTCCAGGGATATGCTGCAGATCCTATTAGAATAAAGAGATTGGTGTAGATGGATAGATGGACGGATCATGGATTTCCAACTCACCCAGGTATATACATGGCAAGTGGTTTTGCTGTGCAATTTCTTGTGCACGAAGGTGCTTCTTTACAGTAACTGGATAATAGGTTCCTCCTTTGACAGTGGCATCGTTTGCAACTATCATACACTCCACGCTGCAAAAATAAGCCATGTGAAATCGCTTTTTATTCCTATTCTCTGCAGAGCAATTAAATTAAAAGGGATGGATTTACTACATAGATAATGAACTCTCACCCGGACACCCTGCCAATGCCGGTGATGATTCCTCCAGCAGGCACCTCCTCAGTACCGTACAACTCAAACGCAGCAAACTGGGACAGCTCCAGAAATGGAGAGCTGCACATCCAAAATAAAACAAGTGTCAAAACAAAAATAGTGAAACGAAAACACTGACTACAGTAGAATATTTGGAGATGTGTTTTGATTGTACCCCGGGTCCAGCAGCTTGTCAATGCGCTCTCGAGGCAAAAGCTTTCCTCTGGAGGTGTGCAGTTTCCTAGCTCTCTCTCCTCCACCTGCAGATATGAAATATTGTGTAAACACTAGGGTCGGTTTCTTCTAAGGTCATCATGTCAAATGCACGTTTATTTAAATATATTCATTAAAATAATTTACTTACCAAGCTTTATAGTCTCAGCTCTGGCTTTCAGCTCCTTGACCAAAGCTTCCATACGTTCATAGTTTTCCTGTTGAGAAAGTTAAATATTTATCATGTTTATATATCCTAACATTTATAACCTATTTACAACTTATAGCTAGTTAACACATTGTATATCGTTTATTATTACAGCTATAAGTTTAATTAACCTCATTATTTACTTAATTGTATTACAAGTTATTTGTTTGTAAACGCTTGAATTCATGTTAGCATAAAAACCACTGGTTCAATCCCAAATAACTTCCCACCGCCTCTACACGTAACCTATATATGGTGTAATGTACTGTTTTTCCACCCTAGCTAGTGCACTATAGGTTAAACCCATCGCCATTTGACATCGAGCCACAGTCAGAGCTAACGTCCAAGGACATTGTTCTCGCCGAATAAGGCTGACTGGTCTCGGCCACAAGATGTAACTCGAGCCCGTGGCTTCTATTGTGGCCTACCTGATACACGGGAGACTGTGTGTCTTGCTGAGAACCCAATGTCGCCACTTTCTCTGCATGGTAAAGTCTGCATATGGCGCTCCTTCCACGAAGAAAGGCCACAGCAGGTCTAAAAGTCTGAAGTATCATACTTTTAGCATCAATTTGATAATATAAAAACTACCGCTACTGTGTGTTGGTATTATTGCATTCCGTTCAAGTGAGAATGGTGAAACCCCGCCCTCTGCACTCCAGCCAATTAAAATCGTGAGAAAATGACGTCATAATGTGTTTGATTAACAGAACGCTGAAAAGCAAGATTTTTAAAATTTTGAAATATTTATTTTTAGAAAATATTTTCATACACATTTAACATTAGTGTTTTTAAGGTATAGCTTTTAAAGGTTTGTGTTTATACAGTACAGACCAAAAGTTTGGACACACCTTCTCATTCAAAGAGTTTTCTTTGTGTTCTTTAGCAAAGTCTCTTCTGCTTGTTGCCTGTCCTTAGCAGTGGTTTCCTAGCAGATATTCTTCCATGAAGGCCTGATTCACACAGTCTCCTCTTAACAGTTGTTCTAGAGATGTGTCTGCTGCTAGAACTCTGTGTGGCATTGACCTGCTCTCTGATCTGACTGGTGACTGCACTTGGGTCACTTTCAAAGTTTTCCCAATTTTTCAGACTGACTGACCCTCATTTCTTCAAGTAATGATGCCACTCGTTTTTCTTTACTTAGCTGCTTTTTTCTTGCCATAATACAAATTCAACCTCTTTGAATGACAAGGTGTGTCCAAACTTTTGGTCTGTACTGTATATACGCATGTGTGTGTGTGTGTTGGTGGTGGAGTGGTTAGCACCATCCCCTTACAACTCCAGCATCAATTCCTTAGGGGTCTGTGGGCATTGAGTTTGCATGTCCTCCCCGTGCTTGATGGGTTTCTACTGGAAACCCCGGTTTCCTCCCACAGTTCAAAGACGTGCAGATTAGACTAACTGGTGGTCCCACTTTGCATGTAATATGTGAATGTTTACCAGAGGTCCTACCACGGTTGTAAAATGGGAGGTGCAAGGCCACAGTGCTAACTACTCCGCAACCATGCTGCCATGTATTTTGATATTATTCTATGTAAAATATAATGAGCTACCGTGTTGTTTTTAATTCATGCGATACATTAAAGAAAGGGGGTGGGGGGGGGGGGACACAAAACACCACAAACAAAATTTAAAGAGTCAAAAATAACATACTAACACATTCACATGTTTAATCTTAAATAATAAATAGGCTTTAAATAATCCACTTACAGCATTGTACATATGTGATATATATTTATGTCTATATAACAAATTATACTGATGCTATAACAAGCTATAACTTGTTACTGAGGTAACAACTCAATGTGAAGAAAACAAAATACAAGTAACAGAATAAAACTATACATTTTAGTAATCTGGCAAAAAGTTAAAAAAAAAAATAATCAGCTACCTTCACTTGAACAAGACAATTTTCAATTCGCTTGAAATGTACCAGGAGTCTCAAAATAGTTTTGCAGCACTAATTGAGGACATACAACATGACTATTAAAATAAACTACCCTGATTTAAAACTTGCATTAGTTCCTCTCCTTGAGAAGTATTAAATTATATAGCAGCAACCATATGACCAGTAAGAATCTTTGGATTGGTCAATCATTCTGCCTCCTCTACTTCAGTAAAAATATCGCTGAGGAAGAATTGGGACACACTAGACGGGTCATCATCAGGATTCTCACTGTCTGTGGGAGACCTGCTTTGTGTTGGGGATTTCTTCAGCTATAAATGAACAAACAAAATAAACGTTTAATAAACATGGATGATAAAAATATGGATAATAAAATATGGATGTGTATATCATGTGAAAACAGTTTACAATGTCCTCATGAGAAAAAAAAATTGATGTGGTTTACAGAACAGGTTTCTCACTTGGCTCCTTTAAGTGTGTTCACACGACATGTTTGAATCGATTAAAACAAACTCTAGTGTGGTTGCCTTATTAGTGCGGTTCAGTTGTACATCAGTGGGCACCAATTAAGAACAAACAAACTTAGGTTCGGTTCAACTGAAACTGTGAACGCGGCACAGACCAAAGACAAACAAATCAAGTCTGCTTTCCTGCAAACCAGGACTTTAAACTATCGAACCAATACAAATCTACAATTTTATGCTTTGGGCTGAACTTCAAGTGTGAACACACCCTAAGTAACACATGTTAGTATTTTCTCTGCTCCCACCATATTTGAATCTTTTATTTTGCAGCCCTTGTCTGACTTCAAGTGGCTCTGTTAGACCAAGAAAAACACTCAAATGTGCACAATACAAGGTATACAACTAGGGCTGGCAACCTGTGGACAATGGCAACCCTTATCTTTACCTGTGGAGGAGAGACGCTTTGTGAAACCCTGGCTGGAGAGGATGTAGGCATGGATGAGGGAGAGGAGACGCCTGCTTCTGTAGTCCATAATTTCACACGTGGTAGAACAACCCTTGGCCAAGTGTCTTGGGATATGGGAGATTGGGGACCACTTGTTAAAGACCTTTCTCTTCTCTTTGAGTTTTTTTCCATGCTAAATGTACTAGAAAGCTCCTTCACAGGTTGTTCATTTTTGTTGTCGGACTCTTCCTTCTCTCTGGCTGCTCTGGCATGCTGGCATGTTGGTGAGGTGAACAGTGTTGGCTGTGGTGAATCAGGTGTTGAAGTATCATGTTCACTGGCACATGCCCTTTTTAACAGTTTAGGTTTCACCTGTAGTTTGGCTTTTGAAAGACCAGAAGTGTCAGATTGATTCGCGTTCAGGACACTTTTATTAATTAATACAATAAACCACAAGCACGTCAAGCAGGTCCCTGACTGGCTTACCTCTCCGTCTTGTAGGTGATTTCTTTACCTGTGATACAGATGGGTCATTAGATTTCTTGACCACTTCTGATGACATTTTCACCTACAGCAAAAAATTGGTACAACAAATAATTTTTTCAGTGTTGAGAATTTTCCTTTGCATTAAAAAACTCAATATGCTCTTGCATCATGTACCTCTTTAGAGACCCTGCTCACTTCTTCAGTCTCCTCCAAGGCAAGCACCAAGTGAGAACCCTCAAGTTCCTCTGAATCTCTGTTTCAATTTTGAACACAAAATGGAAGTGTCAGATTAAGAGTAAACATTTCATCTCATATGAAAGTAATTCTTCAATAATGACTAAGACTGAAATTCTCTTACCTAGTCTTCTCAACTGTGGCTTCATGCATTCCTTTAACTTTTAAGCATGACTGCACTTGGGAAGATGTCTCAGGTCCTTTTTCTCCTTCCTGTTTTGTTGCAGTCTGATGAGACTTTTTCTTCAACCAATCTGTTATGGTTCGCTGCCGAGTTTGTGCAAGCATTTGAACTGGTTTTAAATGACCACAAGTTTTATCTGGTGAGAATTCATTTTTCTTGCCTGTTTAGTAAATAGGTTTTAATATTAGTTTGCAAAGATCTTGACACTCACAGTAATAACATCAAAACAACAAAGTAATCAGTAAAAAAATATATATACTCATGGACAAAAGCAACATTGCACTGTAAAACGTTTTTTTTTTTTGTTTGCTTTGCTACATTAAGAACACAGCTAAGGTGAAATTACTGTCATGCTAAGTAGAGTATTACTTTATCATGGATATCCTAACCTACATCATAAGGAGTGCCATGGCCCTGTATGAAATTTGCCGTGTGATAGACTTAATAGACCTAGACTTTGCCAGATGGTTTAGAGTTGGCTGGAATACAATTTCCAGGCTATGGAACTGATTCTGAACAACTTGTTCCAGTACTGATCGCACTATGTCTGCAAGGCCAAGAGTAATAACATCAGGACAAGACAGACTAATTTTATAGTTTTAATGGTCCAGAAAATGCCGCCAGTACTGCTACTGGTATTCCTGGATTAAATACGTTAAGTCAATATGATAACTATGTATTGACGTAGATATGATAACTAACTATTCAATGATATTTGGCTGTAGCTGAACTTGCAGGACATACAATGAGATCGTATGATGGTCCAAATGCTGTTTCTATGTCTTTGACATCTTCCTCTGAATTTTTAATTTCTGGTTTTGATCGGGAGGAGAGATTTTTTATTTTTTTTTTTATAAAATAGAACTCATTTGACAGAAATACATTTTGTAAGAAATGTATATGGCAATGTTTCTTTTGTTTCTTTACCTTTACTTCTTGTAGAAGATGTCTCTTCTGATTTTGCCTCTTGCAATTTCTTCACAGATAGCGATGGAGTGTTTGATTCCTCTGATAGATTCGTTACACTTGCATGGCATGTTGGCAAGCTTCTCTGATCGTTGTTCTTTCTATCGTCAAGTCGAGGAAAACTGATACTCTGACCTACAGTATCAGGACTGAAACATGGAAAAATAACGACAACGGAAAAACAATAAGTTGCAGTAATCAATGAACAAACAAGTTGAATTTCTGTCAAATTCTTTTATTTTTTTTTACCTTGAGAGTCTTACAGTGCATGGCATGATGTGATGTCTTCTCTTTAACTTTTCTTCAAGTAACACAATATTCTCATTCTGAGCTAGGGTAGATAGCTGGGATGATGGTGTTGTGGCTTGTGAAGATGTTGGCTGACTCAATGTTGAGTCAGTTCTTGTTAATGTAGTCTTCGCCTCCTCCTTGCCTGTTAGTTAGATTAGACATAAATTACTAATTAAAATAAAATAATGAAATTAAAATGAAAATATTTCCACCAATGCGTTTCCATACCTCTCTTTCTGACGGACGTTTTAATATCCACTAACGCCGACGGATTCTGTGTTGACTTTTCAACAAATGTTTGGGACACAACTTCGGCGTCTCTGCTCAATTCCTGCTGAAGATATTTGAACCTGTAGAATTCTCATTGCATTTCTTCAATAAAGTGAAATCAGGTACAATAAACAACAACAAAAAAACAACCTTTTGAAAGTGTGTGCTGGACTTCTTTGAAAGACCGTCTCTTTGTGGACAGATCTCTATAGATTCTGTCCGGTCTTCGCATAAGTCACCTTCTATCTCATCTGAGACAAGAACAAAGACATCGGGCAACACCATGTGACAAACACCTTGGGTTCCAGCCACAGTTGCCTCAGAGACCACAGCGGAAGAGCCAGAACTAAAGAACAAAAGTAGTTTAGTCATGGTAAAGCTTTCAAGCTTTTAAATAAATAAAGCTCCCAGAATGATTGAACATATGTGTAATGCTTTCTTACACCATGTCCTCACAGCATGGCTGCGCATTTGCCGGTATTGACAATTCCTTGTCCTCTGCAGAAGACTCCATGTCGTCTTTAACTGCAGTTTCTCCAGTTACATTTTCATTGCTTTCCTCTTCAAGCTTAAAGTCTTCAGATTCATGCAGAAGAGTGGAAATTGACTTTGACTCAGTGATATCCAAGTCATCCTGAGACATTTTTGGAGATTCCTCTGTAATGGACTTTGGCTCTTCTTCCTTACCTTCTTGGACAGAATAATAAATGATAATTAAAAGAAGGCATCCACAATGATCCAGTCAGATTTACCAATAACTAGTACCATTTGCTCACCTCCATCAACACAGGTTTGGTGTCCTTTTATAGAGGACATTTTGCCTACCGGCTTCTCGTCAGTAGTGTTTGAAATACCCACCAGGTTTTCCTCCTGTAAAACAATTTTGGTTGTAATTTGCAATTAAATGGATAACCAGAGACTTATTCTGAAAAACTAAAAATGCAATAAAAATCTAGTGTTGCTTTACATGACGGGCTGGTAAGAAGACATGTGAAAAGCTTGAGGGACGCGGCTCCATTTTGAGCTGATCAGTTTTTGATGCGTCATCTTTAGCATGTGTCCTTTTTACCAGTTTAGGTTGTGGCTTGACTTTTAAAATGAAAAATCAGAAATTAGAGACAAGTATATCATATATTCAGGAACTCTCATTGGCAATGAAATTTGAACAATGAAATACACATTCATTTACATTGTCTCGCTCTCCTTCTAGCAGGTGCTTTTTGCTCCTCTGATGAACCTGGTGTATCTTTTGATTCCTCTGTGGAATCTTTTGTAAGTTCTTCATATGGAGTGTCTTGTCTCTGTGGAACACTAACTGTAGAGGGTTCCTTGCTGTGACGTTTTTCTTCTATGACCATTGTCCTGTCCTTGATTGAATCGTCTCCTGTCTCCTCTGAGACAGGGACAAAGACATCCGTCAGCAGCATATGAGAAACATGCTCAGTATCTTCCCGGTTTTGAGGTAACTTTTCAATGCTAAGGGAAGAAGAAGAAGAAGAAGTTAACAAAAATTTAAATAACCTCAAGCTCATATGGTTGTTATGAGAAGAATAGATTTTTCCGGCCTCTTACCATTTTGAGACACTAAACCCAAAAGGTTTGTTCTGATTCCTGGACAATGAATCCTCAAGGGGAGCTGTTTTTGAACCTTCTTTCCACTCAGAATTAGGGCCCAAATGTGAAACGTCAGTCTCCGTGTTTGCAAAATTATCCTCATCCTTTGTGTCCAGTAATATGGGTTCAGGAGCCGTCATGAGCTCAGAGATTTTCACCTTGACATTTTCTGCCAAATTATCAGTCACTCTAGATGAAGACGCTTTCTTACTCGAATTCTCCCCCATCTCCTCTGAGACAGGGACAAAGATGTCAGCCAGCACCATATGAGAAACCCCCTCGTATTGCTGTTTGTCCTCGGAGTCTTGAGATAATGTTGTCATGCTAAAAATTTTAATATTTAATGATAATTTTAACAATGAGCTCAGACTCGTACCACTCGACAAGACTGAAGTTTTCTGGCCACTTACCTTTTTGAAATGTTAAATCTAGAAAAGGTGCTTTGTGTCCGGGATGCCAAATCTTCAAGTGGAGCCAAATCTGAACTCTTTTTGCGATCTGTATGTGCAGCATCTGTTTCCTGATTTGCACAAGCATCACTTTGCTCGTCCTTTGTGTCGAGTAATATGGGCTCATGAGATGATGCTTGCTCGCTGACATTTGCTGCCAAATCTTCCGTGACATTAGCTGAAAAGGTGTCCTTGCTTTGAAGCTTGCCTTCTACAGCCATTGTCCTGTTCTTGTTTGAATCGCCTCTGGTCTCCTCTGAGACAGGGACAAAGACATCACCCAACAAAATATGAGAAGCACTCTCGTGCTGCTTAGAATCATCCGAGTCTTGAGGTGATGTTGTAATGCTAAAAGACGTACAACATAATATAAAACATCAAAAATACTTCTAAAAACTAAAATCTAAAAACTCCTACTGGCGGAGGGTGAATCAAGATATCTGACTTCTTACCGGTTTGAGACACTAATTGCAGAAGTCAAATCAAGTGGGGAAAATTCTGGACCCTTTTTGCACCCTAAATCAGGGTCAGTAGGCGGAATATACATTTCAAGACTTGAAGTAGCGTCACAGTCTTCACTCTGTGCATGTGGTGATCTGATGAGATCAGATGTAGCTTGTGCCGAGATTTTCTCCTTGCCATTCTCTGACAAATCCTCACCGATGATGCCCAAGTCGTTTTCCGTTCCACTACCTTCCAGCACAGGAGAATCTATTCTGTAAGGAAGAAACAAAAAAGTGCTTAAAAACAATTACTATATTCACAATTTTACTTTTGGAAACAGACTTTAATAACACAGGCCCGATGAGACGAACCTGGATGACTCTGATGTACATGGTAACACGTGTGCCTGGTCTGAAAAACCCAGAAAAGCCTGGGTTTCAATTGTGGCAAGGTCAGAGGTCATTTCATAGTCGTTGCTAGATGAAGTCAGGTGGGACTGGGTGACAGGAATCTCATACAGAGTTAAGATAAACGTGGGCTCCTCACCATTGTGAACATCTGCATGCAAACAATGACAGTTTAACAAAAGAAGACAAGGTCCTTGGTTTTACTGAAATCACGTTAGGTTTTCTAAAGCTCACCATCATTTAGGTGAAGTATTTCTGCAGGTGCACAGACATCCTGGAAATACACAACCTTTGTATCAGTTCTCATTGTATTGAGTAAACAAATGCGTTCAAAAAATCTAAACGCTTACCTCAAAATGAACAACCTTGTTCTCTGTGCCTGTACTTTCTTCAGACTGTAAAGGCTGAGGTGTTGTCCGTGAACTACAGGGTGTAGTCCTGTAGAGGCAAAGATAGGGCTTGTAGGAATTTTCTGTCTTAAATTCAGTTTTAACTCGTTCAATGTTTTATTTGTCACAGACTGGCTGTATGGTGAAATGTCAGTGCAGTACCAGTCAATAGCACATGTTCGCCTGCTATATTGTGAAGCCATCGGAGGCTCATCAGCACTGGCAGATAATGTAGTGATAGCTTTCTTATCTGGTACTGCTGTAGATCCATCACCAAGATCTGGCAATATTAGAAAAAGGGTGCACATTTAACAAATTTAACATAATTCGTCAAAAGATAAATTTGACATTCCATCAGTTGTTTGGTTTCAATCAGATTTTTATGAATGATTTTTTTAATTGAATCATTTTATTCGTTTTTATTTCTACCATGTCCACTTGTTTTCCAATAAGTCAAAAAAAGCAATAATTTTATTCCTTTAAAAACTTAAAAAGAAAAAACTGGAAACACAGTGGATTTTGTGGCCATTTCTCTTTTAGTAGCCAATTGCTTGTCCTTTAACTCCTCAATTTATTTGCTTTTCACAGGCAACCCAAGAGCACACAGTCACAAACAAATTATCAGATTACTTTGAAGTTTGCACATGTGGTCAAACACACATGTTCATGATCTGGTTCAGAATGTTAGTTTGTATTTATAACACAAAGGTAAACATAACAGAAATGAACAGAATGCAAGATGGGCAACTAATGTAAATGAACCTTTTGTTGATTCAGATTCCATTTGATTCATTGTTTTTGACAAGGATGTCTCCTCTTCTGTAGTACGGTTCTGATTGCTGAGGTCTTCTAATGCACCATGCTGGTCATTAGCCGGACTGGACAGTAGCGTCTCTTTGGAGACGTCTGAAAAATGAAAACAAGGAGATCACAGATGGTTATTTCCAATACAAGTTGAGAGTCATTGTTGAAAGTTGAGCGTGTGCATTACTCTTGTGCATGGATCTTACCTGTCTCACTGCTCTTGGGTTTTTGAGTACTGTGTATCTTAGGGTCTCGTTTTTGGTTTTGGAGCGCTGTGGGTCTTGATTTCTGACTCAGGTTAGGTTTGGGCTTCAAGAATCTGCTCCTCCTTGTTAGTTGGATGCCATGTTCAGAAGAAACGGAGGCACTAGTGATTAAACAAAGGTACAGAGTCATGACATGTCAACTGATATTTTCCCCCTACATTGTCTAATTTGTTTGTGATTACAAACCTGGATGAAACAGACACCTCTTCCTGGGAGTCTACCTTGACCTCTTGTATTCTTGTGACATCTTGTGTGCTTGTGTTTATTTCTGAGTTTGCAGATTCCTGTGTATCCTCCTTACATTCTGATGAGCCCTGCAATGACTCCAAAGTGTGCAAAGGTCCTTCTAGAGACCCTTTCAATTCTGCATTAGCTTCTGGAGTTGCCTCTCGAGACCTCTGTGATTCCAACAGACTTCCTGTTAGGGTCAGCTTTGATTCTTCTGTGATTTCAGAGGAAGCCAGTGCGGACTCCTTAACTAATATTGGAGGTATTGAGTTCTCAGATTTCTCCATGATATCCAAGACTCCCAATGAAGAACCAAATATAGTAGTTTCAGTGGTGACTGTTTCTTGGGTCGTAGGTGCATCTGGATTCGTGCAGACAGGATCTAGATTATCCTGAATCTCCAGAGTTGGAGAACCTTCAACCACTGTTGCTACTGTTGCTACATCTATAAAAACCATTCATTCTTTTATTACAGGTTAAAACCCAAAATCTGAAGTACTGTAGTTTAAGTCATGCGTATAGTCTTACCCTTGCAAGTCATTGGTTGACCCTCCTCAATTGGGCTTGAGGGTGTTATGTTGCTTAGGGGCACTTTTGGGTGACTGCATACTAAATAGAAATGTTGAAACTTACACTATAACATATACGTAATCAACATGCAACAATCAATCACACAGCTTAAAATCCTTACCTTCTGGTTTTAAGGAAGTAGAAATGTCCTTCAGATTTGAGATATCAGGCTCTGCCTTTAATAAGAAAAATAATAATATTGAGCAAAGGTCATCATAATAATCACTTTATGTCAGTAGTGCTAAGATTTCGGCTTCTCTGCTCACCGATACAGACTCTGCTTGCTCTAGTTCTCCACAGTTCCTTTCTTCAGAAGAAGCTATTTCATTTGTTCTTTCCTCATGTTCCTCGAACACACAGTCAACCTCAGCATCATCATCATCAACATCTAAGATCTTGCTGCAGCGAAGTGGAAAAGAGAGCTCTGTGTTCAATGATAAATCCAGAGGACTCACAGAAGGCTCCTCATCAGCACTTTGGTCAGAAGCAACGAGGATATTATCCACCTCCTCACGAGATAACACCACCATTGGCCTTCTTTGAAACATCAGACCTTTTTTGTGGGAGAAGATTTAACTTTAACAATAGGACAAGAATAACCAGGAAATGAAATACATGTTATTGTACTAGACTTACTATTCAAATCACGTAGGCATGACAAGTCAGTCAGGTTCTGAATAAATAAAAAAAAGAAAGAAAGATGAAGTCAGTCAATTTAAGTCAGACAGTTTATGGAACTTGCGCCAAAATTCATAAGTAATGTAAATGACCAGTTTCACCTCATTTAATGAGAGGTCATCAGCTTCATCTTCAGGTTCCTGAGTGAGTCTCTCTAATAGAACTACTGGGCTTACGATGTCAGTCTCATCCTGATCGAGCATTCCTTGTCCCTTCTTCTCACTATTGGACAGATCACGCTTCACTTTTCCTGCTCTTTGCATTCTTGTCTGCTGAGCAGAAGAACCCTCGCTGCTATATGACGATGCAGGAGAGCTTCCTGAAGGCTCCAATTCATCAGTTTTGCACTTGACTTTTGAAGGTCTGAGCAAATTTTGCTGTCTGGAAGGAGACCGTCAGATCAATAAAATGGTGGGGGAAAAAAAGACTAAAAATCTGGGTGCAAATATTTAAAATGATGAGTAATGTGCCTTGGGGGGGTCTTTTCCAGCACAACCACTGCTTGCATCTGCAGCCTCTCATCCTCCACGGAACTGTCTGCTGCCTACAACAACAACAAACAAACAAAAAAAAAAATCAAAAGAAGTTTTTTTATTTGTGAATAATTGCTGAAGGAAATTGAAAATGTAGTAGGGAAAAAAAATCCCTTAATTAGACCACCAAACGTTCATCTCTAGCCAATTCATACCGTCAAAGTGGATTCAATAATGTTTGCATCCTGACTTTCTCCTTCAACATCAGCAGAAGCTTCGGGTTCGCAGCTTTTCTTTTTTTGTCTTGTAGCCAGGTTAGGCGAAACCTTCTTACTTCTCCTGGAAGTTTTTGACGGATAATTATCTATTACTTCAGCTGTGACTGGAGCATTCAGCCTACCCAATTAAAAAATATGAATAAACCAGACAATTTGTTTCATGTGGACCATCTAGAAATGTGTATTGATTCATTCAGGACAAAAAATTTTTTTGTTACTTTTCAGCCTCCTGTAAATCTGCTGAAGCTCCTTCTCCTTCTTCTGTAGTGTTTTCGTCTTCTATTGTACCTAAAGAAAAAATTGTAAGCTGAAAGATCCCTGGATAAGGAAATGGGTAAGGAGGCTCTAAGAAGAAATGACTTACTTTTCATTGCCTTTTTTCTCTTTGTGTGCTTTTTCTTCTTGGCAGTCTCATCTCCATTGAGATCGCTCTTTTCAGCTCGTTTTCTTTTCTTTTTAGTTGTAGATCCATCCTCATCTATAATGCTGCTTGCTTCATGTTCACCATTAGACTCTTCATTGTCAGAGATAACTGTCAATTTTATCATGAATAGTCACAAAGATTAAAAACAAATAAATAATCATCCATCCGAAAAACTAAAATGTTGAATAAAATTAAGTAAGCACAACCTTTGCATGATTTCTTCAGTTGCTTGCGTTTCGTTCCCTTAACTCCCTTTTCATTTTCTTTCTCATCACCACTATTTGAGCGCTTGGACCTTCTTTTCGAAGCTGAAGTGTTTCTTTTATTAAGTTCATCCTCCTTATTTAAGTTTATAGTATCACCCTGGGCAATAAGTTTGCTTTCAGCCTCTTTGTCATCCTTCGCGTCTAAAATGACAGACCAAAATAACTGAACTGCACCAAATACCATTAATTACAAGGTTTCCATAATAATGAATCATTTTAATGAAGATTCCCAATATTATTGAGCCAACTATAGGTTTTTAGGGTAAGCATTTTATTTGCATACCTCTTTTTGTGTTCTTGCTACATTTTCTTTGCTTTTTTCTTTTGACTTGCTCTGTAGTGGAGCTGTCTTTGTCTTTATCCTCACCGACAGCTCTTGCGCGTTTGCGGTTCTTTTTAGCAGGGACAGAGCTATCTGTTTCTTTTAGATTAGACAAATCTTCATTTTCTTTTTCTACACCAAGAGCCCCATCATGCTCCAAATTTTTCTGATTGTTCATATGAAAGCCATCATCATCATCATCATCATCATCATCATCATCACTAACACAGCATTCGCTTCCTTTGTTTCCTGTATAAATAGACAAAAAACTTTCCAACTTTAATACCCCCAATTTTCTTTTTTTGATATTTATAATAAACAATGCTACCTTTGGATTTCCTTGGTTTCCTGGTTTTTGGCATTATCAGTCTGACAGATTTTCTTTTGTCTTTATCTTTTGCCAAAATCTTTTCCAGCAAATAGCTAAAGAACTCCTTGTCATAAGGTCGTGTGTTTCCTTGAGGAAATAAAACAGCACACGCAATCATCATACATTAAGTAAAAAAAAAAAAAAGAAAAGAAATCTAACTGCTAGCAATCATTACAGAACGTAAACGTTCTAGATGACATTTATTACACTGTGTTACTTAGTGTTTATTCTTTATGCATTGTATTAGGTACAGAATCTGTAACTGGTCATTTGTGAAAAGCACTCACTCAAAGCTTTGTCTATTCTCCATGGGTTGACTTTCTCCTCCTTCTTAAATTTGCTCTACAAACAATATAATTAAATTAATTAATCACATAAAAAAAGCAACATAAAATTAATTAAAGTGCTGTGAATCAGAGGTATTTATATCATATCAACGGATTCAGTATTCAATTATTCTAATGTTTATTTTCTGATTTTTCCAAAGCAACCATCTTTCTTAAATCTTTTTAAACTATTACAAACTAGTAATTCCTATCTAATATAAATTAAAAATGTGGTCTAACTTACGAGATAATACGAGATAAAAAAAAAAAAAAATCAACATATCTCGTACGAAGTGATAATCTTTAATCCCTTTGTGCCAAATGTACAGTAGGTGGCAGTATTTCACCAACCGCCTTTAAACTCAATAGTCGAAGCAGTAGTGCGTGGCTTCTATTTTCTGCAAAAACTAACTTATTTTTTAAAATTCGTCAATTTTGTCAAATGTACTAAAAAGAAGTTTGTGTGTTAATTGATTCTGAATAAAAGAAATAACCACTTGATTTAATTAACTTAATTAATTAACAGACATTTCTACTTAATTAGGCTCTATATTACAATACCTTAATTTCTGCGCGGCTACGGTGGGTTAACAGCTGGCCAATCAAAGAGAAATCCGTTCCTACCATATTGATGGCCAAGAAGAACAAGTCTGTCTCTGAAATACACAAAACATTTTTACAATCAACACCACAACTGGAATTTTAACAACAACCATGGAAGTGCAAGGAGTCAAACATTACAGTATTGTCTGTGCTACCTCTGACTGACCAGGTCTTCACATGTTTTAGTGCTCTGAAGCTGGAGTAAGTTGTAGTAGAGCCGCGCTCAAACATTGAATTCTCCACCAATTTAGTGTTTGAGGTCCTTTGCACTCGCACTGTCAAACTGAAATGCAAAATCCGTCATGATATTACGGATAGCACATTTATCATTTATAAATAACATGTACAGTATATAATGAATGTAGATGAAGTAAAAATACCTTTCTTCATCCAATATGATTGAGCCATCCTCCGCCACTCTGACCTTCGGCACCAGCATTTCTTCATTTTCAGATTCAGCTTCTTCTTCTTCATCATCATCTCTCTCTGCTGTTTTTATTTGTTGCCTGAATTGTTTTAATTCATGGACTAGTTTAGTCATATACCTTTTGAAACCAATGTGTAGTTTCAAGATATTTTAAATTCACATTTTAAAAAACACTTCACTTTGGGAGAATGATTTTTTTTTTCATGTCATGTCAAGTTATGTATAATAACCCAACTTTTTATTACACACTAGTTTTTAAGTCTGTGATTTTTGTTTGCTATAGGTTACTGATCAGAATGTCAGGGATTCAAATTCCAGCACTGCCAAGCTGCCACTGTTGGGCTCTTGACCAGTGCACCCTGAACCCGCTCTGCCCTGTATCATGGCTGATCCAGAATTTCACTGTGCTACAATGCATCTGTGATAAATAAATAATTGTTTCATTTTTTTAGGGCCCAAGCACTATAAGGTGCGCTGGACCCTCTTGTTTTCCTAATTATTAGGGCCCAAGCACTATATGGTGCGCAGAACCCTCTTGTTTTCCTAACCCTGCGTTCACACCGAACGCGGCGAGAGCGTCAAATTTCGCTCTCGCCGCCCTGCCACCAGTCGCCGCTGTTGGCCGTTCTGATGTAGATCAAATGCCTTTCTTGTATTTAAAGGGACCGCAAAGCAATCAAGCTTGTTGATCTTGTGGAGACTGACCAAAACAAGAAATTTATTTATAGAAAGAACTGTATTGTAGAAATAAACAAATTATAAGCCATTCGTATGGTGTGCCTTCTGTTCATTGTGAATTGCTAGTCTAATTTAATATATATATATATATATTTTAATATATATATATATTTTTTTTTAAATATATATTTTAACATTAGAATTACTTACTAGACTTTCTCACCTGCTACCGCAATAATCAACCTCTCCTCCATTTCGCTTGGGGACTGCTTTCCCGCGGAATTCTCTCAATCCTCAGGACCTCCCTTTAATTGGTTGCCACTCAACCGCGTCATAGCTCATTACCCTAAAGTTGAGCTGATTTCAACTCCCTTCACTGCTCTCGCCGCGCCGCTCTTCGTCGCTGGCTCACATTGAAAATTAATGTCTTCTGGCTGCTTTGACGCTCTCGCCGCGTTCGGTGTGAACGCAGGGTAAGGATTTTTTTTCCCCACCCTTTTGGACTTTTCGGGGTCTTAACATGCTCAAAAGCTCATGAAACTTGGCAGACCATTTGGAATCTGCTGCCATCAGGATGCCTGAGAGTCTTGTGGCCCGGGGCTCCCAGGGGCCCCCACACGAGATTTTGCTGCATAGCTCATACACACTTTCACGTAGGCACACGAAACTTGGTACACATTTAGAGCTCATCGGGCCAAACAACTTTCGCACTGCATGTCCTGGGCTCAACTTAACAGGAGGTCGGTTATTTTGGGTCGTTTGCAAATTATTTTTTTTAGCAAATGGATTTTGATAAACTCCTCCTAGTGAATTTATACAATCGCCACCAAACCGGGCCAAAGAGATCTAAAGACATTGAGGATGCAAAATTGCGGAGGGATTTTCGATATCTCAAACGGGCCAGCAGTGATAATGTCCTAAACTTACACTGAAAAATTATTAATAACTTTCTGTGTGGCATTATATTGTGTGACATTATATTCAGTGAGGCCTTCTGTGACATCACGTTCAGTGACATCACTTTCAGGAACATCATAGTATGAGGCTTATTTTCCAGCATCTGCGGCCTATTGTACACACAAACATCACAAATGTTAACACATACATGCGCGCGCACACACACATCAACGCACTCAACAGATATTTAGGGCCCAAACTGACATTAGTCCTGTTTAGTGCATGATGTTTGCAGATTGTGCGGTGCAACCGAGTGATGATGGCTTTTTCGAGGTCTTAACACACTCAAATAACACAGGTTGTGCGGTGCGTCCGAGGTGGTGATGGCACAGGGTGCTTGGGCCCGTCATCGTTGCTTGCAACTATATTTAGGGCCCAAGCACTATGAGGTGTGCAACACCCTCTTGTTTTCCTAAGGATTTTTTTCCCCCACCCTTTTGGACTTTTCGGGGGTCTTAACATCCTCAAAAACACATGAACCCTGGCAGACAGGTTGGAATCTGCTGCACACAAGATTTAGCTGTATAGTTCATACACACTTTCACATAGGCACACAAAACTTGGTACACATTTAGAGCTCATTGAGCCGAACACCTTTCGCACTGCATGTCCTGGGTTCAACTCAACAGGAGGCCGGTTATTTTGGGTCGTTCGCAAGAATGCACCTGATGGATTTTTATATACTCCTCCTAGGGAATTTATACAATCGTCAACAATCCGGCCCGATGTGATCTAAAGACATTGAGGATGCAAAATTGTGGAGGGATTTTAAAAATGGGTCAGCCGTGATAATGTCTTAAACCTACACCGAAAAATTATTAATAACTTTGTGTGTGGCATTATATTGAGTGGCATTATATTCAGTGACATGTTCTGTGACATCACATTCAGTGACATCACATTGAGATACATCATAGTGTAAGGCTTTTTCTCTAGCATCTGCAACCTATTGCATACACATAAATGTCACAAATGTTAACACTCTCACATCACACACATTACAAATGTTAACATTCACACAGACATCTCTCACAAATACGCACGCACACGCGCACGCACACGAACACACACACGAACACACACACGAACACGCACACGAACACGCACGCACGCGAGCACACACGCACGCGCGCACACACGCACGCGCGCACACACAAATGCATTCAACAAAAATTAGCCCTGTATAGTGTGTGATGTGTGCAAGTTGTGTGATGCAACCGAGTGGCGATGGCTTTTTCAAGGTCTTAGCACACTTAAATAACACACGGGTTGTGCGGTGCGCCCAGGGTGGCGGTTGCTCAGGGTGCTTGGGCCCGTCATCATTGCTTGCAACTATATTTCTTCTTGAATTTGCTTCTTTTACACATCAAAATTCCAAAAGTATAATATACATTCACTCAGTGTTCACTTTAATCTCACTTTTCTAATGTCCTTGTGATTTTTTAGACTACTAGTCCTGACAGGTTCATGGAAACCCTAGGCTCATTTATACCTATGGGTATAAATGAGCCTTACCCATCTTGCCCTATCCCACAAAAAAAGCTAATATAATACTGAAAAAGTTAATACTGGCCATAACAGAGAGGTATCTGTACACTTTGGACAACAGCTTGATGCATATGTGGCTTTGTAGTCAAAGAGTCTAAGGTTGTTGATCTGGCCTCCAAACTCCCCAGTTCTCAATTCCAATCGAGCATCTATGGGATGTGCTGGACAAACAAGTCACACAGCATCTGTGTATGTGCTAAAAGAGTTTTCACACTTTGCGTAGGTTAAGTTTGTATACAGAAAGGGACAGTGCTTTATTATTATTCTACTTTATGTAGTCTAACAAAAGAAACTATACTTCCAATCACGAAGCTCTTTCACTCAAGCACATGGTTTATTTTATTATTATTATTATTTTTACAGCCACCATGAACACACATTCCCACCTATGTTTAATTTCACATTGCTAACTAATCAAGACATTTTTGGGGAGAAATTATGGAGAAAACCTAACTTGTACAAAACGGGACATTGCTCAATTATTACTCTACTTTATGAAGTCTAACAAAAGAAGCTATATATGAAGCTCTTTCACTCAAGCACATTGTGTATATTTTTTATAGCTGAAGACACCATCTTAAATGCCCACGGAAATATGGGGGAAATCTGAAAAATGTCACACTTTTTCATACACATCCTCAACAATGTTGTGTTGTAACTTACTTGGGCGAGGGTGGAATAATGGTCTCTGTTTGATTCTCCTCCTGCACTACAGAAGACCTGTTAGATTTTTGTGTAAAATGAAGTCATAAGGTGATACTCTCATCAGACACATAGAGATTTTGCTAAAGAAACTCATATATAAACATACACATTTCTAAAAATCATGCCTACCTCATAGGGCTGGTATTGGGTAAATAATAGATAAGGTCTCTCATGGTCATCTTACCGCGGTCCAAACCTGTGAACTCTTTATGACCAACCTTTTGCTTCCCCATCTAATGCATAAAATGAAAACTCGCTTGCTTACTGGAACTAACAATAATAGCAAGAATATTTTAAATACAGAATAGTACATAAACTGTAGGAAAAAATGTTTTAGATTCATTCAATTTACCTGAATATCTTTTCTCCTTTCAATCTTCATGAGTTCCTTCAGTTTAAGAGCCCTTATTATCCTATCTGTGTCAGAGGATTTTTCAGTTGTCTCGGAAGAACATGCCTTATCAAAATGTGAAGATTTGATGCAGGCTGAAGGCATATCAGTTGAACATGGACGTTCAGGGGGTTCTGGTTCTTGTGGTGGTTGCTGAGGAACTTGACCGGGCTGTGGAGATGGTGGAGAATCCTCAACTGACTTTTTACCACAGACAGGAGACTTTGGAAGACCAGACGTTGAAGGAACACAAGGAGATAATGATTGTATAGGCATATTTGTAGAAGATGTGGACTTTCTAGGTGTCCCTGACTCAGGCACATCATTAGAGGTTACTGGGAACGAACCATGAGCTTCAGAAGCTGAATCATGGATCTTTACTTGTTCCTCGTTGGACTGGGATGATGGGGCTGAGCTGGGCAAGCTGGCAGATGGTCGAGCCCTAGGTGTGGAAGTAATTTTGGGCGCGACAAGTTTCGGAGCAGCTGAGATCCTCATTCGCCTATGTGGAGCTGTAGATGAAGTGGTAGCTCCACTGGAGGGTGCTCCATCATTTCTACATTAAAAAGTGCAAGCAAAGAAGAAATTTCAAAATACAGTACCATCCCTAATCAATAGCACAAAAACATGCCCAGAACAAATTGTGTTATATGGACCCTAATATTGCCTTATATAATCAGAACAGCAGCCCAATCAGAATAAAAATGCATTGCATAACCACCTCATTTGAAACAGACTGGTTTGTGAACTGTGAATTAGTTATGGCAGCAATGTACTGTACATTCTGCCCCATGGTGTGGGAAAAGCAAATGTAATTTGTTTAAAAAATGTAAGTAAGAAGTAACAAAAACAGGCATTCCATTATTATTTCAACATTTAAACCGGTATTCACCAGTCACTGGAAGGCAGGAAATACTTACTGGCTCATGTTTGAAGACACTTCAGCAGCATCCTTAATACCCACATCCTCAGAAGGCTCTTTAAGTGTGATATCTTGCTGTTGAGATGCTGCGGGTCTTGCCACTTCTTCAGCTTTAATTGCTGGCAAGGTCTCACCTGCTTCTTTTACCCCCTGGGAGACACGTTCTCCCTCCGCACCCGTCCGACTTCCAGGCCTGAAGTTGGGTTTAACGCTGATTCTAGACCTTCGCATCATCCTGAAGAAACAGAAGAAATGTTTATTCAAAAATTGTTCATCTAGTTACTAGGAATGGGAATCACCAGGGAGCACACGATACAATATTATCACAATACATAGGTGCTGATTCTATTCGCACTGCAATTCTGCAAGTATCACAATTTTATAAATATTCCGATTCAATATTATTACATTTTCAGAACTTGTGACAATTTCAGATTATATAATTTCTCTGAGTTCTAGGAGGCCAACGTTTCAGATGTGTAGCAGGCAGTCCGATCAAGACTCTAAGAAAACTTTCTACCTTGATGGCATCCAAGCAATAGTGATGTACTGGGATAAGTATATTAGTGTAGCACAATCAAAAGTCCTGGTATGACTTGAACACCCCTCGTGCAGAAATAAAGCACTAAATCAGAAAAGGACACCTGACTGTCTGTAATATCTACTAAATAAGTGCTTAATGTAAGAACGTGCATAAAAGTAAATTATTTTAGAATAAAAAAAAATGTATTTTGATAAACTCCTGACAGTTAACTGCATTTGTTGAGTGCTAGTTTAAAACACTGGTAAATTGGGCTGCTGCTAAAGCAGCACACACACACACACTTCATGCTTCACCACCTCCAAACACTGCAAATAAACACACGGAATGTTTAAAATAACTGACAACCAGAGGACATTAAGACTCACTTCAACAACAAACCGCTTTTGAAACGTTGAAACGCCGAAGTGTTAAAAACAGCTGAGTTTTAGCCGTCTCTCTCTCTCTCTCTCTCTCTCTAACAGAAACCCACCGGCTACTCACACTGCTGCACAGCTGAGAAACTCTATTTCAGGGGATTGTGGGAATTGTAGTTTTGCTTCAGTTCAGTTCGCGTTCTGTGAGCAGATAAAAGACATCATTTCCCATAAGTCATAGCGAATTCGCAAAGTCAGCGGTGATTGATAGGGCGCACGTGTTACATCGTGACTTCATGCTTGTCCTGAACAGGTATATCATATTTAATTTGTGTAGCATTATATAGAATTATGTATCATGTTCCTCAGATAGAGTAACTTTTTAAAATGAAAAAATTTAAATTTTATTGATATATTTACTTTCCAATTCGTGTTGAAATACTGTATCTTTAAACATATCAATGTGTGCTAGTAATCGAAGATTAAAGGTTAGAGATTTTATCAGACAAGACGTGCTGAACGTGTCGTGATTATCCTCCCTTTATTTAGATTTATTACAATTCCAATTACAATTGTATTACCATTTGTTTATTAGATTAGATGTATTAATCTTATATATATATATATGCATTAACTGTAAACAAACCTTACTTAAGTGCAACTGCATAAATTTGATTTGACACTAAATTAACAAAGCTCATCGTATTAAATCATATTAGTTACACACTCATCTATTTCCAAGCACTGCCAACTAATTGTTATTGCAACACTATACAGTAGTATCCTCACATTTGACATTTTCTCTCATTTTACCATGTACCTGGAAAAGTTCCTTAATAGCACATTTCCTTAAAAAGAAACACCAAAATTATGACCAATGTTGCCTCTATTTTCAACTAAGGAGCTTCAGCTTTTGAATAGAGAAAACTGTATTTTAAATAACCCATCAAAATAGCTCGTATTTTCAAAAAAGCTGTTGATCACACTGTAGTAGGTTTCTCGCCTGCCATGTGTAAGGCCCAAGTCCAGCCAGTGGAGGGTTGCGTCAGGAAGGGAATCCGGCATAAAACCTGTGCCAGGTTGTGTGAGGATCGGGATGGTCCGACGGGAGCAGCTGAAAGACTAACAACGCTGGGTTTGACTTTATGTTCACCTTGTATTAGTTATGGCAGCAATGTACTGTACATTCTGCCCCATGGTGTGGGAAAAGCAAATGTAACTTTGTTTAAAAAATGTAAGTAAGAAGTAACATAAAAACAGGCAGCAGCACATTGCAAAAAACTTCAGTTGAAGGTCATGTCAGAAATCAGAATGAATAAAATATGTGATCTCCGTGACTTTAACAGCGGCATGGTGATTGATACCAGATGGGCTGGTTTATGTATTTCAGAAACTGACGATCTCTTGGGATTTTCATACACAACAGGCTCCAAAGTTTACTCTGATTGATGGTGGAAAAAAACACAGCTTAGTAACAGTTCTGTGGGTGGATATGCCTATTGAGGAAAAAGGTCCGAGGAAAATGGCCAGATTGGTTCAAGCTGCCAGGAAGAATATAATAACTCAAATAATCACTCTTACAGCTGTGTTGAGCAGAAAAGAATGCACAAAACAGTCATTTTTGAGGTACAGACAGCTACAACAGCAGAAGACCACATTGAGTTGCATTTTACCAAGTACCTGGAAAAGTTCCTTAATAGCACATTTCCTCGAAAAGAAACACCAAAATTATCACAAAAAAAAGCAGGTATCACAAAAAAAAGGTTAAAAAAAATTGTGTGGACTTTTTTCAGCTCCTATGTATGTACAATATGTATGTGTTGATGCACACAACGCAGATACTCAGAACATTATTAAAGAGCCAGAAATAGCTTTATTTTAACATACTCAAAGAAAAGTTGAAATACAAATTGTTACAGATAAATAGGACACTTTTTGATCCCATTCTATTAACTGTAATTCCAGTTTATTGCAACAACTACAGTTACAAGATAAATGCCATAGTGCACGATAGAGTATATATATTTATTTATACATACATACACACACACACACACAAAATACACAGTTCCATACACACATAACTCATAAGTTCATTATGACAAGACTTCCGGTACAGTACAGGCAGATCGTCTTTCAGTCTTCCTTCCGAGCCTTAAAGTCACTGAGGTGAAGGCACGCTGATAATCAAAAGTCTCAGACCTTACATCTCACAGTGCACAGCACACTCCTTGCTTACATGTTTTCTTAGATATGTCATTAAAAAAAAAGTGAGTGGCTGACCATCATCTTTAAAATACATACATACATACATACATATAAGTCATACACTTTCTTATGTCAAGTACAGGAACGATTTGGGATGACCAGTATCCACACATAACCACTGAACACATTTTTATTAAAAACCGAACTTTAAGCTTGATAATATTTCAATAGTACAATAGAGAGTGGAGTAAAACACTCAACCCATGATGGTGTTGGATGAGTACTAGAGCAATATGAAGCAAAATGCCAGCGTTAGCCTGTTATTTTTCTAACATCTCCATAGGAGTGACTGTACTCTGTCCATCATCGAAAGTAACAAATTCCAGCTGGTATACAGAAATATATGATATCAGTTTAACCATATTCTTCAGGGTGGATTAATGAAAAGGAAAAAGCTTAACAAAATAGCACTCCTTTATAACTAAATAGTCTGGCATAAAAGGCTATTGTCTGATAAATCATCTGCAAATTAACAAGCATCTGCGAGGTAAATGAAATAAAGACACAAGCAATAATACCGCAATGAAGAACGCAGAACTGACCCGACTTCATGTTACCGCTTTTCTTTTAATACTTTTACCTGCGCAAGGGACACTCAGCATTCTCGTCTGGTTCAGTTTGTGCTTTCTTCCCAATGGCTGCATTAACCACTGGTATAGTGCCATATATTTCATGAAGCAACATCAGTGTCTTTTTGCACTCTGCCGTCTTGGCCTTGGGTACTGTGTGAAAAATCACCTCATATTGTTTGTGAAGTAGGAGGGCTTCATGGAGCTTTTGGGTGGCATCTTGGTTTGACTGTATACATTGGAAGAGGCAGCACTTCACTGGAAATCCTTGTGCATCGATAGAAGCTGCTGTGAAAAACATGACTATAAGATTAGCAGTCAAACTACGAACATGAGTAGAATAAAGCTGTACAAGTAATATTCAGTGACAAAGCAAGGAAGGAACAGACAACATCATGCAAACAAAATCATTGTGACTCATTGCAAACTTTGGTCAAGTATTTACCTTACTTTATGGATCCATGAACATGAAGGATCATCATGCGAAGGGGTTTCCAAAAGGGGCTCTAAATGGATCTGATCCCACAGCCTTGATAGCAGGAGCACTCTGTAAACATTTAACAACACAATTTATTTAACCAGCATACATCAGTGAAACAGAAAAGCCAGCATTGTGAAATTAAATAATTCCTGCTAACAATTGTACAATAGCAGCTGCCATGTACAACAATCATTGCATTTATTCCTGTAATAAAAACAGCAGAAATGTCAAAGTTTCATCTGAACATTTTTTAAAATGTTTTTTTTTTCATTGATTCTGAAAAATTCACTACAAATGGGTCTCTACAATGCAGCAGCTCATTTAAAGGACCTTTGGGAATAGAACAGTGTAAATGAGACCCATGAGACCAAGTCATGTATTATGTTGCATTTTAAGTAATACGAGTCATACTGGACATATGTTCGGATCCCTGGTTCAATAAGCTCCATGTTGATGCCAAGTTTATTACTGTAACATGTACGGTTGCTGAGATATGGTCAGAGCGAGTTTTGTTTTAAGATCAAAATGCTGTAAGAAACAGGGAATCCTTAGTCTCATTTTGGCACCAGGATTTCCCTGCTACACCTAAAATAACTTGGCCAGCAACATGGTTTTACAGCAAAAAATGCAAGTTTAACATGCTTTAAAACAATGTTTAGGACTGAAACCTTCTCCATTCTGTTAAAGGATAAGCAAGATAAGATATTTATCAACCCATTTTTGACCAAATTGTACATGTGATAGCGTGCACTCTGTGAAATGTATTGGCCATAGCACAAAATGCACCTGTGTGACTTAACACTTGATATGACAGATTACACATCTAGCAAGTTAATGTATTACCTTACATATACTTGATAAGAAATAAATAAGTACAGTATGTTCTCATGTACAGGTTACTGTAGTTCTAGCTAACTAGTATTATATTACTGTATATAACTAGTATTATATATAACAGTGAGTGTGCAAGTAACATAAAAGTTCAATAATATCAAAAATCTTACTGGAGTAGTCGCTGGTGCTCCAAAAACACCTGATCCAAGAGGACTATCAAACAGGTTCTGGCCACCAACTTTTAGTGGTTCTGTAAAAACACGAGATCTATTAAAACAACTTGCCTACATCGATGTATACTCAGTGCAATTCAAGGCAAACTGAAAACAGAAAAACAACAAGTCTTCTCACCACTCTTAGCCAGGGAGTTCGGGGGCTTAGCCATTTGGAAATCCTTAAACATTTCCTTGATGTCCCTCTTTTCTTTCTCCCCCAATGGGTCCAGGTCCACAAAGGCATCTGTGTCCACCTTAGAGGGTTCTTTGATGGGTCCAGCCCGTGGTGGAATCAGAGGAGGGGGGCTGGAGCTCTGCTGTCCCCCTAACGTTAAGTTGTCAGTAGGAAGAAAGATGCTGGTCTGGAAGGGGTTTCCTAAATTTGAATGCTGAGTCCAGGATCCATTAGAAGCAGGGGTGTTGTTCTGTGGCCAGGATGGAAGCTGTTGATTGGATGTAGTCCCAAAAACTCCATGGCTGCTTCCCCAATTTTGTGCTGGAGTGGTGGAATAGGCCGAAAGCTGCGTGAAAGCATTGGAGACGTCGGTAGGTCTGGGGAACACTGAAGAGAAGGAATCATTCCATGTGGCTGTACCAGGATTAGAGGAGGAAGATGAGTGTCCAAGAGACAGCCCTCCTTTAAAAGAGACACAGCACCGTTAAGCTGACATGCCACGTTCCACTTACACACTAGATGGTTCTAGGTATAAATTTTAAACTGCTCCTGAAATGCCAGATTGTGACATTTTCTCAGAAACTGTTAAAAAGGTCAAAGGAATCATATAAAGGTTAAACTGTAAATTTTTTGGAGGATTTTACCAAGGCTTGTGAGGGTGTCTGAGGTGCTGCTGGGGCTCTTGCTGAAAAAATCAACAGAGCTCACTGGGGTACAGTCCGGTTGAGGAGGAGATGGAGATTCTGACTGGGTGGCTGAAGTGAATGGATCAGCAGCAAGGCTTTCATTTGTTGGGGACTGAGGAGTAAAAAATATTTAAAAAAAACATTGTTGTTGAATTGCAGTACAGTTTATAAATCCTGAAAATCCTGAAATTTTACAAAGTTGTGTGTATATATATATTTACTGCAACACTTAAATCAGTTCAAGACATCAAGTCGGTCCTTACCTAATGTTCTCTCATTCACTGAAGCATTAAAAGATCAGATCAAATCATTAGGACATAATGTACGGACCTTTGGAAAGATCATGTTCAGACCTTGGAACTATACTGTAATGCTCTCTTTGTTTTAAAAGTTGTTTTAAACATTAAGCATGTAAGTAACTACCTTTTTACAGAACAAAGACTATATATTTCTACTTTATATACTATAATTTCAAGGTTTTGATGTGTTACAAGGTGTGTCGCCTTCTCCCTGGGTCTTTAGTAAAAAAGTGTACCCATTCATTACACCCACAGGAGTCTCCCATTAACCTGATAAAGGCTTTGACTTATTGTAATAAAAGGTTTCAATGGCTTCCAGACACAAAATTGTATGATTGCAACTATAAGCTTATTACATGCTTAAGATAACATTGTGGTTTAAGTTAAACAGGTTTGCTTTTTTGAGCCTTGTTTTATTTGGGATAGGACTGACAACCTGCCTGGCAAAATGCATAGCCAAAAACTCATTGTAACCATATTATGTTACTGTAACTGTATGGGTAAATAAGATCTGGGGCTTTCTCAAAATCACATGTAAAACAGTATTGTGTTTGTAAAGTAAACAGCAAAAAAAAAAAAAAAGATAACCTAATAAAATTAAATGTCAAAGAGGAACATATTTCAGTCCTCACCTTCACAGCCCTTCTTCCTCGGCCAGCTTTTGTGTTTAGAGGTGGAGGACTTATGATAATAGAATCCTTGGCTTGGTTGACAGCAGCTTCAGGCCTGCTTCCGTTCTCATGCTTCACACTGTTCTGAGCAGTTTCCAGAAATGGATCTGGTGTCACTTTTCCGCTATGGCCATTCTGTTCCCGCTCTGGTATTTTATTTTGAGTCCAAGCACTTGTCTCTGCTGGCCTGCCATCTAGTGGCCACTGGCCATTACTGAGTGCCTGGACCATTGTCCTGTTGGAGAGCTGGTCAAACTGCTGGCCCAAATAGTCTGTGTCACCGTTTTTAGGGTCGCCATTGAAATACTGGTGGGAGTTGGAGTTGTGATTGGCTGTTTGGTTGTTGCTTTTAGAAAAGGGGTCATCCCGGAAGGGATCGTGGCTAGGGGTGGGGAAAAAGTTGAGCTGAGAGGAGAAGGGGTTCTCAGGCGAGAGGCTGGACTGGGCTCTGAGGGTAGAAGATGAGTTGGTAAAAGGGTTGCCTTTTACACAGTTTTGGTTGCTGTCTATTTCAGTGGACAGATCCATCAAGAGGATGTCCTTAGATTCCTGAGAGAAAAAGTCTTATCAGTAAGGGATATAATACTACTAACCAATGGAATGTCAAGGAACAAAAAAACATGCAACCAGGTATAAAAATGAAGTATGTCTTCACATGATGATATGAAGTAACTGATATTGTCATGCTATGATGATTGTCCAATTAAATTACCTCTATAATTAACTCATGCACAATCATGATTAAAACAAAATTATGTTAAAACACTGTAATGACTTCAAAGACATCTATTTTATCAGAATATTACCTGAACTTTAACTCTCATGGTTATTGCAATTTGACAGAAAAAATAGACACTTTATTAGGACTAAGCATAAAAAAAGCAATACAATACAATGCAAATACAATGTCATTTATGGTTATTATTTAACTATACGTTCTACTACACTATGCTTTCCAGACTAATGGACTCATTAATTTCCAGGGAAACAGCCATAAGCGTTTCCTATGAACCCTGTTCTGACTAATCAACACTTTTGGTTATTGTTCTTAAAGTCAAAGAGAAATAAAAAAAACCTGTTTCATGTGCTAGAACCTCCAACAACTGAGCCTTGTGTAAGTTACAACGTCAGTTATTATTCTTGGCGGTAAACTCTACTTCTCCCAAAAACCTAATTTCCTTATAGCTGACATTTCGTGAACAGACCAGAGTTTGGACAACAAGGTCCAAAAACACAGCTGGAGAAGTGAGCTGGAACCAGACATGTCTAATTCACTTGACATACCATGGGTCTGGTAAAGAGCAGAGAAAAACAAGGATCTTGCTCCATTTTGCTCACAACAAATTTCGCACAACTCAGATTAATGAGTACCACTTGGTTATTTAAGCACCACTTGGTTATTTACTAGTACATTTACTGTTTTTTAACTCAAGCAAAAGTGTACCACATGGTGCTGTTTTGACTCTTTCTTACCGATGGAGAATTCATGTCTGGCGGGGTTGACATGTCTCCAAACAGGTCCAGCTGTTCCACACCCTAGAGGGAATAGGATGGGGGTGGAGGGAAACAGCAGAAAACAGGAGATTTTATGAGTTACTTTTAAGAGTAAATGTGGGCCAACGACTACAAGTCATGCAAAGTTCATACAGCCACAAAACAACAAAAAATGAATTTAAAATGTCAGTCATGGAATAAAAGGGAATTAGATTTTGTATTTTTCATACGGTCTAAAGCAATATTTCATTAATGAGATGAAAAGAGATCCTTCAAGTCATATTGTTGGTTTGTGTTTTTGACTTGTTTTCTAGTTTAATTATTTTAATTCAGTCACAGGGTCACTGTTAGAGCTCTAGGCTTTAGCCTCGACTTGATGGCTTTTGTTTGAGATAGTAATCTTGACAGAACTGAGGTAAAAAAAAAAAAGATCTTTAGATTGTAAGATGCTGTTGTCATATTGAATGATGCCATTGGTTCAAAGCCTAAACCACAAAAACAAAACATAACGAATACTTACTTTCCTATTACTGAGTGAGGCATCGCTTCCATTCTGGGGAGAAAGGCAACAATTATTTCAATAAATGTGTCATATACAAGTAATGTTGTTATACTAGAAGTAGAAGCCCTCATTACTCCTTTATTACATCAGTAATGGTTGATGCCTACCTCTACCGGTTTGGTTGTTTCTTCCTGAAGAGGAGATGATATCAGATTAGCGATATATAAAATATAACAAAACATAAGAGCTACATTAAACACGCCAAATACAGCAATCTGTGATACGTACTGTATATATAACTTGGATGCAGACATTTCCTTAGTCGACAGTGGAATTTAATGGTTGGGGACATTATAGTAAACACAGTACATTAATGTAGTAGGCACATCCAGAATATATTCTATGTAGTATTAGCGAGTGAAAACTCCAGTTATTTACTGTATATAATCCTCTGCTACACTAATGCACTTATCCTAGCGTATGACTAGTACTTAGGTGTGTCAAGGTAG
Organism: Clarias macrocephalus; assembly: GCA_011419295.1. NCBI lineage: Eukaryota > Metazoa > Chordata > Actinopteri > Siluriformes > Clariidae > Clarias > Clarias macrocephalus. Next base: position 97,878 of record JAAGKR010000257.1, read on the forward strand.
AAAGATTTCTCAGTACGGCGGAGCAATGAGCGGACTGCTAGTTTCATGTCTGAAACACTGGCCTCCCAGGAACTCCTTTAATGGCCCAAACATGTGGAAATGTGGAAACGTTGGAGTGAGGTCAGGACTGTATGTGGCAATAACTACCGGCTGAGTTCCTGTAACATGCAAGCATTGTTGGTGAACGATTGTGTGTACAGTGTTCAGCAGACTAGCAACAAGTTACCCGCCGATTTACAAGGATCAGGATCAGGTGTCATCCGCTAGCTAAATGTTCGTACACTGTACAACGTCTTCTTTTATTTTAATTTTTATTATAAGATTTTTTTTAAACCATGTACAGTATGTGACAAATAAATTTCTTGAATCTTCAATCTTGAATTCTACATTAACGACTGTAGTAGGCTCAAGCAATCTTGCCAAGGATCATTATTCAAGCACATACGGCTTTGTTTAAAACGTCTGCACCATTGAAATGTTTTACTGAGGCTAAGAGTATCATCATTTTACTGTGTTTGAAGTCTTCTGTAAATGTCAATCTGTTTTACGCCTTCATTCACAAGAAGTTGCATCCCAAGTCCCAATGTCCCTCAGAGATTGAGTCATGCTTATTCCAAACATAATAAAGTAAGCATTACTCTAATATCTGGTGCAAATCAAGCTTTTAGACTTATGTGTTAAAAAAAAAAAAAAAAAAAATTCTACACCTAGAACAGGCGGTAAGGTCTGGATGTCTGGCTTGACAGCTTTTGTTACTATATATACAATTCTCATAAAACCTATTCTGACACTATAAGAATAGCTGCTTCCTTAGGTGGAAGTTGTAATTAGCAAGATATAACTGCAATTTCGGGATGTGACCATGCATGCAGTGATCCAATATAAACACATCCTGTACCTTCTTTGAACTTTCTGCTTCTTTTTTCCTCATATTAAAGATGAGCTGAAAGAGATCCTTCAAGTCAATTACAAGAGGCTCTGCCTGAAAAGGAACAGAACTGTTAGTCTGCTTCTACAAAAAAATAAATAAATAAAATAATAATAATCAGCTTATTCTTTAGAAAGAAAAAATGAGCAAAAACAAGTCAATTAGGAACCCCTTCAGACCTGCTGAGCAGTTTTAATGGCGAAGAATTGGTGCTGGCCCTCTGCACCACACACATAGCCGAACGCTCGATTATCCGTGACGTCGCGAGCTATGAACGAGATCTTGTTTACTGCATGTTCCATCAGTATTGCCTGCAAAGATGGCATCGCATATAATTAATGCAGAAAACCAATCATTTTTCTAAAGTGAGAAGGCGCACAGTTATGGCCATGAATGGCAAAGAAGACTCACCCCGGTCTTCTCTTCAGTTATAGTAATTCCTGAGAGAGAGATATTCACCCAAACTCTTTGCTTGTGTTTGCCCTGAGAGCGAGCAGCTGCCGCCTTGCCCTAAGAAACAGACACAAATTTATAAAGTGCAAAATCTATTTCACATCATTGACCTCCAAAATACACAGAATTTTAACAAAACAATACATTCATATTTCTCCATTTTCTTTAATTTAATACCACAGTAAAAATAAATAATTAAATTGAATCCATCATAATCCATAATCCATAAGTATGTATCCTTGTTTTCATACATTTTATACTGTTTTCGCAAAAAAACAAAAACAAATAAATGCTGAGAATTGTCAATGCGAGTTTACATTCGTAAAAGTTACGCACCCAGTTTTTTAAATACAAATTTGTTTTTTTATGTTTATTTTATGCATCTCTACTGCTAAGTCAATAAAACATATTATAACTACAAGGTATTATATAATACACCTCTTGTTAGACAAAAATCATTATGACGTTTATTCGGTTTTATTTGCAAAACTCAAATAGATATGCCAGTCAAAGGGTGCCTGGAAAAACTATAGCAGGTTCTCCAAAATCCTCGGAACAACTTTTAGCAGCTATTTTCCATATAAACCTGCAGACTGTATACTACTGATGCACTGATGGGTTGTTACGCTTAATGCAGACTATATATATTTTCATCTGCATAACACACATGATGTTATACAATTTCTGTTATCTGTTATCACCCAGATGAGGATGGGTTCCCTGTTGAGTCTGGTTCCTCTCAAGGTTTCTTCCTATTGCCATCTCAGGGAGTTTTTCCTTGCCACTGTCGCCGTCACCCTTGGCTTGCTCATCAGGGACAATCTCATTATCTAGACACATTTTTCTTACACATATATACATTTCCATAAGTCTTCTTTTCATTTTCTTTTAATTTCTGTGAAGCTGCTTTGAGACAATGACCATTGTTAAAAGCGCTATAGAAATAAAATTGAATTGAACTATATTGAGTTTGATACTGGGTATTGATTATAAAAGTGTTTTTTTTTCCTATTCAAAAGTGTCTTCAAATATAGAATTTCTGTGCATGTGCCTAAGACCTTCATACAGCGCTGTATGTCTAGGCCTCTACTGTATATAACACAAATCGGACATACTGTACTTTTTTTTTTTCATTTAATGTACGTAGTGACTTCAGAGTCATAGATACACGCTCTGATAATTTGTCCACTTTCTTGAGCATTAAAAAATATTTCAAATTTGAATTAAGCCACTTATTTTATATATTTTTCATTATTTAAAACAATGACACATTTAGAACACTTCAAGTCAATTGGATTTTTTTTATTTATTTTTTTTATTGCATTTTGTTAAATTTCACCTACCTTCAGTTTCATCATGGAGTCTTGGCTCATTTTGTCCCCTCTGGCCTCAGGCACATCGTCCACTCCAATTAGCTTAGCCTTGTACCGAACACCTTCACCTTTGAACCTGGCCAGCAGGAACTCATCTGTTTTCTCTGGTGTAGTTAAAGCTGAGAGAAAGATATGCATATGCAATATTAAATAAAATAATAACCCTAGGATTTTAGAATAGACATGAAGTCATATACAATGATGTAAAAAGAAAAAATATTAGGACAACGCCAAAGACATATGCCAGCTATTACAGTATGTAGTTACAAGATGGGAACAAATATGTGGCAGGACTTTTACTTTCTGAAGCTGGGGCGTCCGTGTCTGCACAAAAATGGAATTCTCAAGTGAACTGCGAACGCCTGTAGCAAATTCGGTACATGATCTTCAGGAAGCAATCAAGCAGGCATAGATTGAGCAAGTGACACCAAACTACTGCAGATGTCTTTTTAATTCTATGCGCACTCAGATCAAGCAGAATGAAGAATAAAGCACTCCATACTAAATATAAATTGCAGTATAGAAATTTCACTGCATGAAATAACAAATTATTATTATTATTATTTTTTTTTTGGATTTTCCCCCGATTTTCTCCCTAATTTAGTCGTGTCCAATTCCTCCCCTAGGGGGCTCCCACATTAAGGCTACTACTACCACTCAGCCGGGAGGGCCGAAGACTATCACGTGTTTCCTCCAAACCACGTGACGCCAGCCGACCGCATCTTTTCAAACTGCTCGCTCGCGCACCGTTGGCAGGGGCGTAACACACTCGGAGGACAGCGCTATCCGCTCCCTCCGTTGCGCGAGCTCACAGACGCCCCTGACTGGCTGTAGAGCCGTGATTAATGTGGGAGCACTAAGTAACTCTCATCCCTCCCCTCTGAGAGAGCTCGGCCAATCAGCTCTCTCTAGACCTCCGGCTGCAAGAGGTTACAGCACAACCCGGGATTCGAACTAGCGATCTCCGGATGATAGGGCGAGCGCTTTTACCACTGCGCTGAGCATACAGTGCTGTGAAAAAATATTTGCCCTTTCTTGATCATTATTATTTATTTTGGCATATATGGCTAAATTAAAGCAATTCTGAAAAAGAAGAGTGGGCCAAAATTCCTCCACAGCAATGTGAAAGATTATTGCGGTTATTGCGAAAGCTTGATCAAGTGTGGCACAACCAGTTATTAGGCAATTATAGGGGCAAAGTTATAGGGGCAATTACTTTTTCACATAGGGCCAATGTAGATTGCACACATTTCACTAAAAAAGGGTCACGGGGGCCTGGAGCCTATCTCAGGAGACTTAGGGCACGAGGCAGGATGCACCCTGGACAGGGTGCCAATCCATCGCAGGGCACACAGACATACACACACTCATTCACACACTATGGGCAATTTGGGAAAGCCAATTAACCTAACCTACATGTCTTTGGACTGTGGGAGGAAACCGGAGTACCCGGAGGAAACCCACCAAGCACGGGGAGAACATGTAAACTCCATGCACACAGAGACGGGAATCGAGCCTGGCCGGGGATCGAACCCGAACCCTGGAGGTGCAAGGCGACAGTGCTAACCACTACACCACCGTACCGCCTTTAGTACTAAATTCATTATGACTTATTTTTGTGCCCAGATATCAATCATGATTCTGTTAATTTAAATCATATTAGGCAAGTATAATTAACCAAATATTTTGCGAAAATAGTGTAACTACAACAAGAAGTCTCGCATTTTAGTCCCACTTGCTCTCTTTTGAAGTGTTTGCATTCCGACATGCAAGGATGACTGCTAAATTCCAGTCTGAATGCCACATTTAATAAAATCAAACGTTTAATTCAAATTGAGTCATGCACTGAATCTGGCAGTGAGAAAAAAAATCCTGGTTGTTTTGTTTTTTTCCCTTAAATACTCACAGTTTACTGTGGACACTTTCTAACCTAGACTTCGGGCAATTGAGATTCAATTGAGATTTTGAAACACAAATTTCACATATCAATATTTTGATGCAATATAAGCATAATAAAAAGATGAGTCACTTCGTGATTTTGTTCCTAATAGAAAACAAAGGCTACGAAAATGAAATGTAGCTCCTTAAAAGCATCCCATTCATAGGAAAACCAATATTTATCAAAAGATTATGTTTTTGTTACTCATGTGGATTAACTCTTATTATGCATGACATCCAAAACCACATTAAGCGTGAACTTACAGCTCAAAAAAAGGGAGGGTTGTAAATTATTCTGCCTTAAATTGTTAACTCAACAGTATTTTAATTTGTTGAGTCATAGATCCTGATCAAAGGGAAGAAAGAGTGAGAAAGTACAAACTGTTCAGCATCGTGTGTTTAGACTGAAACCAAACGCTACGTGTTTCTTGGCTTAGTCTGTCTGTTTAATAGCTCAGAATCGGAGAACAGCTTTTCTGCAATTCCCACAACCCATCATTAGATCAGGTGCTTATTAAGCAACCTTTGTAGTTCCTCTTTAAAGGTCTTCTCATGTCAGTGACTTTGATTTAACTGCTTCATGTCGACAACGTGGATCAAGTGTCATAAAAAAAGCAACTTCATCATCTATAACCATTTTATCATGCATGGCAATGTCTAGAGATCTTCCATCGTCAGAAATCCTTCAACTCACACAATTTGATTCAAGTGAAATTAATTTGAATCAATTAAATTCAACTTTCTGAAATCCAGATCAAGATCTAGATTTAGATGCCTGTTGAGCGACCGGGCAGCAACAGTACAGTAGCAAGTCTCACTTCAGACGTAATATATAAGGCAGAAACTTTGAGGAACTTTAAGCTATCCTGTTCTGCATGACTCATAGACTATGAATCATTATTACATACTGTATGTATTAGTATATGTTAATAATAATATGTTACATCATTTCAAATTATATTTGACAGCAAAGAAAACAAGTATTTTCTACGGCGCCGATTTTCCCCCCATTGCCTAAGGCAAGTGTGTGTCTGTTTAAAGTCGGAGGTATTGACGCTACGGGAAAAAACATGGAGGTATGAACTAGATGCATGTGTTTTACAAAATCGGGTTGACGTACCCAATAAAAATCAACTTGAGCAGGTGCATGACTCGTCTCTAAACATGCATAACTTTCCCGTTTGATCTGCCGCGCTCTCTCTTGCTATCTGGCGTTGCTTTTCTCCCATCTTACTCTTTCATCTTATTTGACTTGTCTGTTTTTGTCCAAGTCTATTGGCTCTTTCTCTTCTCTCTCGGTAGCCTCTCGTTCTTTAGAGCTCAGCTAATTGTGTCGGGGTTCTCCACTCGACCGTCGGCCCTGTTTAGATGGCAGGGGCGGAGAGAGGGAGTGAAAGAATGGGTACAGCCAGACATTTTGTGAACAAGCAAAGGGATGCTATTGACTTGTAAACCATGCAGGATTTCAACAGACTGGCGGTTCCCCCCTCCAGTATTATCATTGGCACACGGGACAACCCCCACACCAGTGAATGTGCAGGCCTCTTTCAGGCACTTCCTCCACCTTTTAAAACAGATCAGACACAATTGGCTTTGATGACTCCGGCCAGTCATATAAAAAGGAAGGTTTTCAAGGCTTGGTGTAAAAATTTGACTATAAAATGAAGTTAGTTAATGTTTGTCAAAAAAAAAAAAACCCCGCTCAAGGTATTTCTTCTCACTTCCACGGGGGCTATGATTGTAATTCTTTATTTATCTTTCAATTGGTGACAAAGAATTTTACTTTTATGTTATAAAGGTCACACATGGTCACCTTACAGGTTAATTTTCTCCTTGTGTCAGCATGGGTTTCCTTCGGGTACTCCATTTTTCTCCCACCTCCCAGAATCGTACCCTTGGATGATCTGGACACTTGTGCAAAGTTGTCTAAAAGTATCTGAATAAACTGGTGTCCCATCCAGGGCGTATTCACGCCTCGCACCCAATGGTCCAAATCCAGTGCGATTCTGACTAATTGAAAGCACTTACTGAAGACAAATGAATGATTGAATGAATGAGTCATCGATGTAAAAAAAAAAACTGTATGGCATCTCTCATATCACATATCTCTAAGCCGATGTATTGGGGCTTTCAGATGGTCAACCATTACTGCTTCTTGTCTGCAAACACAATCCCAACTGAACATGCTCTCTACGACGTAACCTCTGACCTGTTAAGTTCCTCGTGTGCAAGACTGCATTATTTTCAGACTAAACATTTCCCACTGTGGTCCTGATATGAGGTGCTTTGACGATGCCAAGTGACAAGTACTTAAAAAGCCAGCCTTTTACAAATGAGCCTGCTGATACGAGCATGTGATACAAGTAGTATCTTTTAAGCGAATGTAAAAACTGGAACAGTCATGCCATAGCTGTTTTACATCAGATTTGTCTTCTGGTTTTCTGCAAACTAGGGCAAGCTAGGACACCATAACATGACACCGTATCATCATACATGATCTAGCCGCACTTGTTTTTGAACGATGCATTACGGCATGGATGGTCCAGATGCACTTTGTAACCCAAGTCACTTTAAGATGCCCAGCATGAAACTGGCAGAAACACTTCACTTGTTTTCAGGCCTGTGAAAAGGGATCATAAACAGACAGGGTGGGGAGGGATTTGCACTTGCAGCTGGAAGATATTGTGGAGACAGCCCTAATGGAATCCATCACCGGTGCACTCTTCCACCATGAGCGAGCCTGGCAAAGACAAACAATATCGCCGTGCACTGGGTCTCGCTTGACAAAAAGAACTATTGGGTCAAGTAGGCCCACAGAATCCTGTATAGAGGCTTTTATAGTCTGCACACAGTTGTAGCCTTAAGAAGTAGAGAAATAGAGCAGTGACCCGGTGGTTTATTTGATCAGGGAATATGGCAGGTAGCTCTTCATTTACCCTTTGGTTAGACGTAAACTGCAGGATAGTGATATTGAAAAATAATCAGCTATGGATAGAACAGTGTAGCCTGAGGCAATTTTTAATAACTTTTACTTTTTCATTTATTGATGTTGTACTGTTCCTACATTAGACTCTCTTTTTTCCCTTGAAATATATCCAACAAAAAAAAACACAGCTTGTGATATTCATGAGAAATTGCAACTGTTGCAGAAACCTCTTATTGTTAAAAATGCTCGCACTGGAGACTCCTTCTAAACATACTAAATAAACACAATAAAACTCCATCATAATCAGCGGTTATAATGTAAGTTTTTAAATCTGTTCTTATACTGTAAGACCCTGAGTATATTGTCTATACCGCTTTATCCTGTATACTGGGTCGCAAGGGTACGAGGCCGGATAGACCCTGGACCCATCGCAGTGCCAATCCATCACAGGGAACACACGTACGTTCATTCACAAACTACGGGAAATTTGGGAACGCCAATTTACCTAATCTGGATGTCTTTGGACTGTGGGAGTAAGCCGGAGTACCTGGAGGAAACTCAGCAAAAACATGCAAACTCCATGAACCCGGACCCTGGAGGGGCACAGCGACAGTGCTAACCACTAAGCCAACCCTACTTGGTAGGTTTTGAAAATTAGAATTACCTTAATGAAATTATGTTGGAACAACGCTGACTAGATAACGATGGGGTAACGATGGGGAACGAATGCCTCCAACACCGTGTTGCAAAAATACCAACAAAAGCAAACCATTGGCGTGAGCAGTATTTGAACTCCAGTCAGTGCAGTGGATCATTATGATACATGATGTTGATCCTAGTAGCCGTCTATAAGAACAAGCACCACAGAAAATACTGGACAAGAGCAATTTACCGAAGAAAAAAAAAAAAAAAAAACTAAATTTATGAGATAAGACTTTGTTGTGTGCAAACATTAAACAACTGTAGAGTAATTTTGGAGCTAGGAGGCATCTCATGCCTTTATTTCTGAAAGAATTAAACAGATTGATAACATTACAACACTAAGAGATGCCTGACATGAGCTACACATGCTATGTGGGGGGGAAACTGTTCTGCCTGTCTCAAACTCCGTTGGAATCCTAAACCTTTTTCGAAACAAAAGGAACCATGTTCTGATCTTCAATGAGCATCTCACTGTAAACAGCACTGCTGATTGTTGAACCTTTTTCCTGATGATGTTCCAATACTAGCCCTTGAGAATCCCAGAAAACTGTAAGCGGCTGATTTTGAACTTTTCCTTGGTCGGCGATTGAGGACGTTTCCGTTCCAAGAAGTTTTACTATAACCGGAGACTGCAGATGATTTTATCTTATAAAACATAAATCTTATTACACGAACAGGTCTTGGGAGTTTAAAGAGTTAGAATAACTTGTGAAATGTATCTTAGCTAAAAGCATGTCAGATAGCTATTTCAGGATCAGGATGTTCTACAGAATAAAAGTACGTAATGATCCCTAATGAACTCACTTCGGCATCAAAATACTGTGAATACTTGGAGCATTATTCTGCGTCTGTGGTGTATTTTTGGCATCAACCCCCGTCAAACTGATGACCTTGTGGGTTCTTTTTCCACGTAAAGGGAAAAAGAACAAGAAAAAGAGAAGTCCTGTATTCGTCAAGCTGAATGGGGTTTCTGTTAAACATTACAAGTCTGTTCATTCATGTATTCCTCTATATAAGGAAACTTAACATCGACATATCCAAATATATAAATGAATCGTGCAATACTAGCTAACTAATAAAGTGTTCTATCAGCCCCGAAATGTCTTGCATCACAGCGAAACAGAGGATGTCATGTCGCCCGCTGCCGTTTTTGAAACGGGAAAAAGACTGCAAAAGAAAGAGGACGCATAACAAAACATTAAACCGCAACCTTAGTCGACGATCTGTATGTCAAACTAGAAAACCAGATCTCTGCACATGACGCAGAAAGAAACAACAAACTGTGTGCAAATTTCACAACCATGTACCCTGTTGTAACCTCTCAGCACTGAGCATGTTCACATACCCTTCTTCTTCTCTTTCTTGGACGGTGTCTTCACGGGTGCCTGCTCGGCTGGAGGCATGCCGGACTCCACCTCTGCAGACATTTTTTGAGGCCAGCCTCACGTGACGGGGTGATCGAAAGCAGCTCTCTGTCCTTCTCTCCACTGTGTAGTGTGCGTGCTACAGCCTGACTCAGCAGCGGGTCATGTTCAGCAAAGCATAAGCTGGGGAGACATTAGAGAGGAAAAGATTGAGCAAAAGAATTTCAGTAAAAAAAAAAAAAAAAGATGAAGCGAGGATAAAAGAGCAAGCTGTTTGGAAGAACTGCAAGAGAGGCTTCACTGCGATGTTACAGACTGGAAAAATTGAGGTTCTATTAAGATAAATAAAGACAAATTAGAAAATTTATGAAAGTGTATATTCATTTAAAATCTTTACTAGTTAAAGCTCCTGACAGAAAATGATTAAAGGTTGTTACTAAAAGTAGCACTTACGCCATGATTGATGTGATATTATGAATAAATGTATGTAAAAACAATCCAATTTTGGCATGTACAAATATGAAATAACAATCATTTTCTCCATACTGAGCACAAACTCTTATAAATAACGGCACCAGGTACACCCACAGAATCAATGAAAACAATGAATCATTGCACTCTGCTCTTCTTTCATGCAAATCACAAGTGGGGCATCCATTTTTGCTCGCACCGCAGTTACAAATGAACTGATGCAACACGTTCACACCTGCGCAGCAGTGACCAACAAACGCTTTAATATATCCGGATCATTTTTAGACTCACCCTGGTAGAAATCATAAATCTTGGCACATAAACATGTCTTGGGAGTTTAAAGATTTACACTAGCTTGTTTGTAAAAATCTATCTTAGCTAAAGGCATATCACATAGCTATTTCAGGATCAGGATGGTCTACAGAATAAATGTCCAGTATCTATCTGTTTTGGATGTAGTAGCTACCACTATAAAGACACACGTTTAAGAAAAAAATTACGGCCCTTGACGAGGGACTTGACTTTGAAAATGCTGCCATTGTAGTTTCCCTATTATTACACACAGTAAGCAATAACCATAGTGCAAACCATAGACTTTATTGCAGGGTCTGAGCCTATCCCAAGGGACTTGGGCCACTAGGCGAGGTACATCCTGTAGGATGTGCCAACTGAACGCAAAGTTTAAAGAATGCACATTCTCACTCGACGGCATGGTGGCTTAGTGGTGTCGTCTTGCACCTCAAAGATATTCCCGCCGATTCCCGCCTCGGGTCTGTGTGCAGGGAGTTTGAATGTTCTCCCCGTACTTGGTGGGTTTCCCAGGTACTTCGGTTTCCTCCTAGAATCTAAAGACCTGCCGATCCCAAATTGCCGATAATGTGTGAATGAGCACTTAAGTGTGCCCTGCGATGGACTGGCACCCTGTCCCGGGTGTACCCTGCCTCGTGCCCTAAGTCTCCTGGGATAAGCTCCTGGCCCCCCCTGCGACCCTGTATACAGGATAAAGCGGTACAGACAATGAGACAATGATGGCATAGACACTTACACAATATGAAGGATTTGGCGATGCCAATTAGCTTAACCTAAATATCTTTGGATTGTGGAAAGGAAACTGAAGTACCATGAGGAAACCCAGGAATAAGCACAGAAACCCAAAGGCAGGGTTGACCATGGAGGTGCAAGAGCACCATGGTAACAACTCCGTCACTGTACTGCCTTGCTTTTTTTTTACATACCAATAAAACAGCGAATGTAAATTGAGGATAAAATCATTCTGTTAATTGCTGTAACACTTCACTTATAGACCATTCAAGTTTTCCCAGTAATGTTTTTGCTTCAAAACCCAAGTCAAATATTTCACTTGTTTTTTGCGCTAATGCTCTCAAATCACATGGAATGTGTTCATGAAAGTGGTCGTGTAATGTTTTCTTTATTTCATCCGTGAAGTGCTTTTACAATGTTGACTCATTCAGTGCTGTGAGACTGAGTGAGTAAAAACGACTTATTCTTACTCTAGGGCAGCTTATAACTGTTTTCTCGTACTTTTAAAAAGACTATAAGGAGACTTTTACACATTCCTGAACACATTCCTGAACTATAATATCATACTTTTTGTAAACCATGTTGCTGCTATGCTTTTCTTTCAAACCTATATGCTTTGGTTATGTCTTATATTAAAGGCAACCCATTTCCATTCATGCCCTGTCGGCTTGCCTCTTAATATTTAATCCTCTTAATGAGCTAAATATCCATGGTTTGGAGACCTTCTCATGAACATCTGTCTTATTAAGAATTTGATTTTTTTTAAATTATTATTATTAGCTATACTTGATCTCAGACAGTCTAGGACCAACCCTCAAATTTCTTCATCCTCCCTATATAAGCACACTACAAAGTTGGTGAAAATAAGGTGCAATACATAACAATTTATAACGGGGACAAGTTCGCTAACACTGTATTGTTTGAGAATCTCTGCCTCCACCAGCCAGCGTTTCCATGTGGTTGTGAGGGTGGACGTGATGTTTAAAGCAGGACTGTGGTAATTCTTGTCTGATCTGTAGCTGAAATCGTGTCACTTTAAGAAGGTTCATAGTTGAATAGGAGCAAAGTGTAGAAATTTGGCTTATTTTTGGACTCTCTGGGAGCAGACAAGAACCACCTACGAAGTCCTGAAGAGGTGCAATGATCCACCTACAAATGATTTATACATTACGAAGGTGTATTTTATAGCCTGTGATTACCTTGGAATATTTCAAGCATTCTCAATTCACTTGCACAATGTAACACGCTGTAAAAAAAAATCAGACAAACCTCCTGACGAAGGCCCTTTTTACAATCGCAATTTCGCACTGGTTAGGCATCAAATTTGGGAATGTGTGAAACACCCCTAACAGACAGACAGATGGATAGATATGTTTTATCCTGGGCCCAAAGCATAAATAAGTGGCTTGGAGTTTCCAACTGCATCAGTGTACAACAGCAGAAATCACTGGTCCTGAGTAAAAGAAAAACTGAACAAAGCTCCTGAATTTAATGTTACCAAAAATGTCCGTGTGCTATAAGAATATACTTTTCATTGTTTATTACACCGCACCTCACATTCAGCTAGCTTATCTCTCAAAACACTTTTTCGTGTTTCCTCTGTCCTAACAAAGCCATTGTTTAAGCAGCGAGCTCTGCAGTGGTTATAAATTCCCTGAACTCGACTAACTGTTTTTATCTCGCTTTCTTTCTTGGTGGAAATTGTAATTGCTGGATTACAGTTAATAACAGGTATCACTTATAATAACACTTACTATAATCTCTAACACACCTTGAAGAAATGGAAAAAAGTTTGCATGATTGTATTTGTATAAATATGTAGAATAAGAACGGGGGGGGGGGGGGTTGGAGATAAAAAATGCTGGTATTAAAACAGATAAAAGAACATATGCTGTCAATATCCTTTGCCTTAGTGTTCAAGCTATTAAACACGTCACCAAATATGTGGCTGGAGGAAATGGGAGCTTCCCTTGCATCTGGGACCCATAGAGCCTCCACCTTACTCAGAACATAGGCTGATTGTTTTCTTGCGCTTGTTTTCAATCTAGGAAATCAGAGCGAAGCCTTTGCACAAATATTTGGGCCGTCTTTCCTTTTCGCCCGTGTCGACTTATTCGAGAGCAGGAAATCAATGTAAATTCTATACATACGCTTCTCTGCTCGCAGTGGAAGCAGTGCGACAATTAGCATTAATCTCAGAGTATTGTACTGTATACTTGGGAGTTTGTGGACGTCAGTGTAAGTTGTGAGGAATGAGAATGAAATGTTCTCGAATTTTACGAAACAGGATTTACGAATGCTTAGCTAAACACACAAGTCGGATTGCATTCTGAGAAGTCTTGCTTACGGACGAGTAATTCCCAAAGCGGACAAACTCTCCTGAATTTTTCCGTAAATTGGAAAAGGTCATCCTTTATTATCTCGCAGCCACTTTCCTTTCCTGTTCTTTTTTCGGCCTGGGTGAACATAAGCACTTTTGTCTGCCACCTGACATTAACACTTCCTTTTGCATGCTTTAATCAGCTGCACCTCACTGAGCAGCAACCACAGATTCACAACCACAGCTTTTTTTAGCAAGTAGTAATGTATGTAAATCGAGCTGCAAGACTATACACAGAGATCAGATTCTATTATAAAGGGGTACATGGTGTGCAAAACAAAATCCTCCATGGACAGCGTGTGTCTAATAGTTGGTGACCGTGATAATAACTAATAATAACTTGGGAACAGAATAAGGATCATGAAATGTGAAAGTCTGAAAGAAATCTGAATGGAAACTAAAGAGTATGGTACTGTATGCTGGCAGAAAGGCACTGGCAGGACATTTATGAGAATTCTAAGTCTGATACAGCTAATCCTCTAAAGCTGTATGCAAAGATGGTTCTTATTGACCTCTTGCTGGAAGGGTGCAAACCTAAATCATGCCTGAGAGCTGGTACCAGGCAGTAAAAGAATTACAAAAGCATGAAGCAGACCTGCATATATATATATACATATACGCTTTAAAGATATCCTATTATTTTGAAGGAATAGCATGCAATGATATGAATTTACACACATGATACGCATATCATATTTACACTCTCCAAACCAGAGGTGGCATTATGCACCTACTTGGTTTGTGAGCTATTCTTGTGTGTCTTCCTATTTTGTCAGCTACGGCTCACACAGAGATTTCGGAGGATTTATGATTTATGATTTCCATTCTCAGGTCCAGACTTTGGGGTCAAGTGTTCTTGAGAAATGATCCTATAGCCATAATGTAAAAAAAAAAAAAAAAAACTTAATAATACTTACCAATTCACTTTACAGCAAGTTAGCCCCGCCCATCAATTTTACCCCCGATTTAGCCCCACCCGAACGCATTATGGACGATTTCCAATTTTTTTTTTCTAACATACTTAAGCATTTCAGTCCAAATTTTAAAACTTGTTTAACATATATCGGTCCAGATGACACATATTAAAACATTATTACTTAAGGATTGCATAGTTGCATAGTTCATTCCTATAGTTCATCTATTAATAACTGTTCCATATGAACAGCTGTATCTAATGTAGTATGAAGTCTGCTAATGCGGGCTTGACTTAATAAGCTTTTGATTTAATAAATTATTTTGCCATTCTATAGCTATTTATCCAGTCATTTGCCTCAACATTTCTTACAGTTTTACATGCCTATGTACAACATAAGCCACATTATCTGCCTCATTTCCATTTGATCTGAACAGCAGTCATTTATACAATATCTACAGAGATGGAGGAATAAAGAAAGGTTCATGAGCCGTAAAATGGCTTCTGAGGCTTTATTTGATTCCGTATATTGAGGTAATTCCTTCTGAAAGGGAAGTTAGCGTGGCAAGTAACAGCTGAAGGGCTTGACCGACATCCTGCCAACTGGGGTTCAAGACAGGCCAACACTCCTGTCAAAACTAAACTAACCTGAGAGTACATTTTCAAACTAGAGAACCGCACAGAGACTTGAAAGACCCTTGTCTTGTGCTTAGTCATGGAAACATCCCATCAGTATACAAAGTTGGATGCATTTCCCGTACAGATTGAGGAAGCAACATATTGCGACATTGTAGAGCCATTAATTAGCCAACCTCATACAAATTCCACCCTGTTCTACATGAGAAAACTCTTACCACTGTTTCTCAAGAAAGGGACAGTAAGGAAAGGGAATAGTGTAAAGCAGATGCATAGGCAAGAAGCGCACCAATAATATAGAGGGCCGGAAAAAATTTATACACACTTCAATAGATGTTATCTATGCCCTTCTTAAAACTCGAATTGTGTAGTATAATGTTTCCTTTAAAGATGTCGGTTGTCCCACAACGTTGATGCTATCATGTGACCATCAGAAGAGAGGCATATATACAAAAATTTCATGTTGTAGTGTGTGAACATTTTTGGGCCCCTTTGCATATACAGTACGGTAGATATTCAAGATCTAATTTTACAATCAAAAAATATTTATTTGCTATGAATATGTCAAATGCATCTGATCATTTTTATCCAACAAAAACAAACGTGAGAATACGTCCAACGTTTTTATTTTTAGATATAACACTAAGAGACTGGCAACGGCTCTGAAATGCCAAGTATGATTTCCTGGCGACATCTTAATAGACCGGCTATAAAACAAACTCTTACAACACCTCTGCTGTTAGTTCAAAGTATGTTCTTTTCTTTTTCAGGACTCCGAAGAATGCTTTAGAAGTCGTTTGGGGACACAATTCCGCTTTAAAGCCGTTTACTTCGCTGAAACAAATAATTCCAGCATTTCCTTGTCAAAACTTCACCCCACATCAAACACTCATATTTACACCTATTGCATTTCTGCCCTGATATGACCTTCAGCCCCATTGGACCTAGTTCCAGAAAAGAAAGTGAACAAGTGGGCTAGATCTAAAGCTATGACTCTGAGGATACGTCCAATGCTGGAGAACAATGAATGTACAGTAAACAGCAGCTTTCCTCTTCCCTGGCTCTATGCCTCTCTCTTCACACTGGCTGTCCAGATCCCTAAATACACACATCAAGAAAAAAAAAATGCCTGGAAGCTGAAATGCATCTACCTCAGCACTGTGCCAGGAATGTTTCACAGAGGACAAGTCTCCAAACAACAAGTATCTCTGTGGGTGGAGATTTAGCTGTAACCCCAAACAAAACTGCAAAGGTTACAGAAAGGTCTATGACCACATATATTCGATTCTACAGAAACATGTACCTTAGAATTAAACTGTTAAAGAAAGCACAAATTGCAACTGGGTAGCAATCAAGCTAACACCAACATTAAAGTGGCCTTGTTTGCAGGAGTTACAGGCTTCCTCAGGGCATTGGGACACATATGACAGGCTGTAATGTAATGAGAGGTTTTTATTTTCGGATTAAAAGGTAGCATTTTACTTGCTGCTAACTTACAGTATAGAGGAGAAAACAGTGTGGTATAGTTTGGGGAAATAGTGTAAATTTAATGCCTGACGTGGTGGTCTCAAGCCGCAGTTTTGACTCGTGACCTCATAGCACTGGTTTTCATTAAAGATGGCATAATAATACAACGGCACAAATTAATCGCATAAATCAGTACAATAATCTAATTGCAAAAGGCTGCACTTTTTTTTACAGGAAATATATGCACAGTTGGAAACTTAAGTGTGTTTGTTTTATATATATATTAAAAAAAACCTTTGAAGTGCTAAATAGATATTATTAAACATCCTCTTAACGAGGTCGTTTGTGCTGTTATTTGCTTTTAGCCTGGATAACTACATTTGAATAAAGAAAATACCATATTTAATACTTAAATGTTGCAGTTTAAATGGTAATATATGTCAACATAATCGCAATATGATTTTTTTTTTAACCAAATCATGATAAAGTTTGAATTAATTTAATATGTAAACTTTCCAGTTCTCATATCTGATATGATTTCTTTAATATCCAATACACTGTTTCTCCTGGTATCACCTGATATACACTATAGTAGTCAAAAGTTTGGACACACCTTCTGTTTCAATGGTCTTTCCTGATTTTTATTTCTTTCTACATCGTAAAACAGTACTGAAGGCATCCAAAATATGCAATAATCCCCTCGGAACAGTTGATATTGAGATGTGTCTGCTACACATCATTGCATAGCTAACTGCTCCGAGTTAAAAGGAGGTCTGGTCTGGCCAGGCTGTAAAAAAACAAGGACTGCCAACTTATTTCCAGTCAACAGTTAGTCATCCCTAACTGAGTGAGATTTAGAGGAATGTAAATGAAAAAAAAAAAAAAAAGAAAACAAGGACAGATGATTTTCGCAGTGAACTTTCTGGAGAATTGCCATGACTCCCACATGTTCTTTAGACAGGTACTGGCAAATTGTTCTACTTTGAGCTGTCATAGCCTGGCTTTGCACAGCAAACACACAATCCATCACCAGAGAGACACATAATCAAATCAAATAGAGAGAAGACGAACACATACAAATACCTCTGGAGGAATTTCTCTGTTCAGGTCACTTGTCAAGAGCTTGCATGAAATTGAGTTGGTCTTTTGAGCCTACACAACCCAGAGCATGTAAATAGTAACAAAGAAATAAACTGAGAAACACTAAACATCCTCTTCTGTGCAATATAACAATCTATTCCAAAAGAAAATGTAATGATATTGACTGTATATAGCAAACAACCCATATAAACTTATAACTTAGAATCTGAAAAATATGGCAAAACTTTATCATATACAGTATCAGAAATGCCATGTAATAATGTTCTAAGATACTGAGATGTCAGTTTGTTTGGCTAAATTGTACCTGTAAGAGCAGTTCACTTTGTTGCTATAACCATTAGTGTCTGAATCATCTATGAATAATTTGTTAATTCCTTGAAATATCCTTTCCATCTGTGAAAAGGACCGCCACAGGAGCACTTATACCAGTGCACCTACATTTCCTAACATTATCAAGTCTGTGCTGAGAATATTTCACTGTCTAAATAATATCGGCTCAATCATGGTCCTTGTAGTGGTCCCTTTCCACTGATAGATGGGGTATAGGCACATTAACAAACTGCAAACAGATGAATAGAAAATACAGTAAATGTATTATAAATGTATAATAAATTATAAATGTGCATACGGAGGGTGCACATAAAACTGCAATTTCTGCTCAGGGCACGGTAACAAGATAAACATACCTTTTCAGTACAGTGACGTCTAAAGGTGCTTTCATTTCCCGAAAAATGAAAATAAGCAGGTTAGTCTACCAAAAGCAGTTGTTAACATAATTACCCTGAATTGATATTGTTTTTACTCACAATAAACTTAGCTCAGACCTGTTACATGGGAAAGGGACAGTGTGTTTTCTCACCAAGCGTTCCCATGGTTAGTAGAGACTTTACGTTATAGAAGAGTGAATGCTGAACAAGGACAATAAACCAGTTTTGGGCTGTCATCTTGTGTGGTCGTAAAAGATCTGTGGTGTTGGTTTATTAAAACACAACCAAACACCAAACACCAGAAAATTACAGTTTTCTTCAAGGACTTTTAAAATACCTTTGTTTACTTAATGGTAATAAGAAAGCCAGTTCTGGCTATTCATTTTTCAATTATACTATATAATCTTGCGATCAACTTTGCAATGAAACTGTGTGGGGAAACGCCTGACAAACCTGTACGGAGAGATCTCCTGTCTTCATTAACTCTCCCAGCATCAAATGATTCTGAGGTGATTAAGGGGTAAACTAACTAGCCAGAACTTTTATACCACAGCTTTTCATGCAAATTAAATCATTACAAATTTGCAAGTGTGAGAACATGTTGGGTCACCATTACAAGAAGTTCCTAACACCAAAAGGAGATTTTTGTCAAGAACAGTTACTTAAACTGCACAAGGGCAGTAACTCAAAATGTTACTCAAATCGAGCAGAATTCTAAACTATTGAGTTTATGTGAAATGGAGGTCAAGTGCCATTCTCAGTTCCAGCTTTAAAGTAAAGGAAAAGAATGGTTCCACATCTGGTCGGAACTACTTTTCTCTTTTTTTTTTTCTTACCGTGGAGCAATGCAGAGCTTTAAATGATTGTCCAGATTTTCATCCTTTCCTCATAAGAAGGGGAAAGTGGGACACAAACAAACAGGCCGTGCAAAGGTCTTTTACCTCAGCATGAGGCCACCCCACCGAAATACCGCTCCTCGTGTAAAAGAGATACCATGACTTCTCTAGTGACCTGTATACGTTGCCAGTGAAATACAATAGTACTTCTTCTTTCGGCCATTGATACAAAAAGAGCAAGACAGCCAAAAAAATTCTAATGAAAATGTTCTTCACTCTTAATGGGACCTTGCAATACGTTCTTTGTCCTTGCTGAACTTTCCTCACCAAACTTTTTTTTTTCACTTCTATTGAGAGTTGGATAGCCTGGAAGAAGAAATGCTTCAGAGCAAGGCAAAGAGAAGGAATGACTCAAGGAGGGAAATTAAGTTGAGCGCCAACATCTGCTTCCAATAAAACTGCACGCCTCGTACCAAAAGAGAGAGAGGGAGAAAGAGAAAAAAATCTAGTGTCTCGCACTGAGTCATACTCAAAACTTGCTATTCTCCCCAAAAATGTTATTTTATATCTTACAACTCAGTTAAACATACAGTAATGATGTGTGTTTAAACATCTTACTTAACTAAGATATTTAAGTGGGGGGTGCAGTTACTTTCTTTGAGATTAAATCTTTGTCTCTACATCCCTGGCCTTTTTGAAGCCACAAAAAGAAAATGGGCATTTTTCCCCTGACGTTTCCTGTAATGTTTACCCTACACCGCTCCGAACTGTTTGAAACTCTCTTTAAAAAAACACTTCCATGTCCTGTCGGCTCCTCATGAAACGGAGAACACTGAGTTTACAGTGGCATTTCCTCCATTAGATAGAACATGAAGGGTGGCGAGGTAGTGGGCAAAGACAGAGAGACAAAAAAATGCCATAATTATGGTTATTTCTAGGTCTCCTTGACATTTTTTCACCCCTCCTACTCCCTTTTCCTGTCATCTCTTATTTCTCTTTCTTTTTTACCTTTCCACATATTGGACTGCTGTAAAGGTCCAGGTCTAAACACACACACACACACACACACACACACACACACACACACATTCCTACAGACTTAAATCATCCCTAAATTCAGGAAAAATGTGTTTGTACACAATGTCCTCCTAAAATAAACAGCATGAGAAGACGTCAGTCATGTTTCAACACTAGGTGGTAGGTTATTCAGTAATGAGTGAACATCTTGTCTTTTGTGAACTAGTGGCCTAGGTAGAGTATAAAGGCTGTACAGGATATGGAATTAATCACTCACTCACTCACTCAACGTCTATACTGCTTTATCCTTATACAGGATAGGGGAATACATGGGGTTGGGGGGAGTCGGGTCTTGAGCCTATCCCAGGAGAATTAGGGCACGAAACGTGGTACACCCTGGATGGGGTGCCAATCCATTGCAGGGCGCACACACATGCACACACTCATTCACACACTACAGTCAATTTGGGGATGGCAATTAACCTAATCTGCCTATCTTTCGACAGTGGGAGGAAACCGGAGTACCCAGAGGAACCCCACCACGCAACATGAATTCCACACATACACAGACCCCAAGGCGGGAATAAAGCCAAGGACCCTGGAGGTGCAAGGCCACAGAGCTAACCACTAAGCCACCGTGCCGCCTAAAGGCAGTACAGGATACAGAATCATCCAATTCTTGATAAGGGCTATTAAGTAATTTCCTCAGTTAGTCTTTAAAACGCAAAACACTTGAGCTTATATGCTAGAAAAGCTAAAAGGATCTTCAGATGCTTAATAAACACAAGCTAATTAAACCTGACACATCATATAGGAAAAGCAGAATACACTGATTGTCAATTTGTGAAGCAATTTTTAAGACAAATAAATAAATAAAAAATCCACAGTGAAGGAAGAAAGAAAATCCGAACAAAGGAATGGTCAGCTAAAGGCTTTAACCCAGTTTAACACACCACACGCTATGTTTTATTGAAGCCTATTGAGCTCGCGCGTGGCACGCGATATGAAACACAGCCTTTATATATTACACACGCGCGTCGTGACGAGCAAGAAGGTCAAAATGTGGGAAACTAAGATGTCAGAACATAACACATAGAAACAGGCCGGTGTTGTGTGTGTGTGTGTGTGTCATGTGTAAATACACCAATGCCGCGAGATATGCGGCTTCGTCGTGGTCAGACTCTTTCCCAGCCTCAAAATACCCAGTTAAAGGCTACAATTCAGATAAAGACCACACAAGGAAACGAGAAAAATCGTGAATTTGTACAGTATTAAAGGTGTGTGTGACGTCTTTTTTTCCAGACGCCTTATTTTAAATACGTTATTTAAACATACATGGCAGATTAATAACTCTATTTAGAAATATTTCTATACATACATTCTGTTTTTTCCCACCACTACGCATCGTTGTACTCACCGACGTGGAGAGATCCAGTGGTGCTCGTACCATGCATAGTTGTCTTTGCTGCGCCCGTGGAGAGGATGGCGGGGTTTGGGGTTTACGGTGCAGTGCGGGCGGCTCGCTTTTTAGTAGATGATATGAGATGATCTAAGATAAGATGAGATGAGATGAGATGAGATGTGGCAGTCAGATGTTAGCAGCTCTGCTCAGCTCCGCTCAGGAATGCGCTGTGATGTTGCAGCAGCGGCGGCTTGAGACGCAGTAACTCCCCCACAGAGTGCCGCCTTCAGCACGGCTTCCAGTTAACTCTGTAAGAGCCGAACGCACACACATGCACACACACACACACACACACACGTACACAACACCCACCCACCCACCCACCACACACGCCCCTTGTTAAGTGGAATGAGGTAAGGATTTAAATCACACACTAAAGGTCTGTATAGTGTCAAAACAGACAGACAGACAGACAAGCAGGAAGACAGACAGACAGGCAAGGAAGCAGACAATTAGGCCGGGAAACAGATATAGCAGACAGGGAGGTAGAGAGACAGACATGCATAAAGACTGAGACAAAGAAACATTATTAGAAAATGATCAAGAAACAATAGCTATGACATTATTCCGCATTACATTTTTAGAAAATGATCCAGAAACTATATATATGACATTATTATGCATTAGATTATTAGAAAATGATCTAGAAGCTATAGCTATACAGTAGCTTGACATTATTTTGCATTAGATTATTAGGAAATATTTTAGAAATTATAGCTATGACATTATTCTACATTTGATTATTAGAAAATGAAAGAGAAACTATAGCTATGACATTATTCTGCATTGCCTTATATATTTAGAAACTATAGCTACATTATCGTGAATTATATTCTTATAAAATAATATAGAAACTATACCGATGATAACATTCTGCATTAGATTATTAGAAAATGATTTAGAATCTATAGCTATGACAGTGTCCTGTATTGCATTCTTGCAAACTTATCTGGAAACTATAGATATGACATTATTCTGCATTAGTAGCACAATTACAGTCTACAAGGAGTGGATGCTATTTTGGTATAAAGAACTTCAGAGAATTAATGAGTGCGAGAGAGAGAGAGAGAGAGAGAGAGAGAGAGAGAGAGAGAGAAAGCAAATAGAAAGGAAGAAAGAAATGAGGTCAGCTGAAATTACAGGTAAAAAGAAAAAAAGGAAGAATGAATGAATGACTTTTAGAAAAGGCGTGCGATGGCACTCTTTTGCATTAGTTTTTAGAATCAAATTAAATGATAAGCACAATAAAGTATTACCTAGTTACATTGCTACATTGCTAGTAATGTGGCATGGTGGCTTAGTGGTTTGCACTGTCGCCTTGCATCTCTAAGGTCTGGGTTCAATTCCTGCCCTGGGTCTGTGTGCATGGAGTTTGCATTTTCTCTGCATGCTTGGTGGGTTTTCTCCAGATTTCTCCAGGTTTCCTCCCACAGTCCAAAAACATGCAGATTAGGTTAATTGCCATTCCCAAGTTGCCTGCTGTGTGTGAACAAGTGGATATATGCGTGTGTCCCTTCGATGGTACACCCTGGACCCCTGGGCCAGGGTGTACTGTCTCCTTTCATAGGTCTCCCTTCATACTCTCCAGGCCCCCCACGACTCTATATGCAGGATAAAGTCGTATAGACAATGAGTGAGTGAGTCAGTGAGTGATTACCAGCTACATTTGCATAGCTATATTTGGTATGTTATTAAGTAATAGTGGTTCACTAATTGTTTAACTTGTACAGGAATCATTGTGGGTGATTTCCACCACTGTTAAATAACTATTACTTCTACTAGTAATAGTAATATTATTACTAAGAAAAGAAAACATCAAGCAGTGATTAAAATAAAACTCTTTAATTTTTTCAAAAGCTTTGATTACAACATGCAAAGTGTTGACCAATTCATGTTTGAAAATGATTTCTCAGGCTTCCGCTACCCTTCTTTCACAATTTGTCTCCTGGAATATGCCTGTGTCATCAGGGAAGAAAACATCCTGCAATAGCCTGACCAATATAGCCTGGTCATTCAGTGCATTCTGACTTCTTTTTATTGCCGCATAAAGTTTCTGAACCTGGACTTGACCAACTGCTAGAAATGTTTTTCATACATTGATGTCACTGCTGACTGTGAACATGCAAAACAACACGCAACGTATTTTTGTTTCCGTACTTCAGTACACCTCAAAACCTCTTGGTCAATAGGTCAGGAGTAACAGATTTCTTTAACTTTGCAAGTAAAAGGATTGAAAGATGCTGCATAGATGAATTTGCAAAATGGGGACATAATGGTTAATAATGTAGCTTATTGCATTCACATATTTGATATTTAAAATATTAAGATATTTTGATATTTAAAAAAATAAAGACAGATACAATCTAAATATCTGATGATAGTCACTTCAATTCACTTCTTAGTGAGTTGTGATGACAGCCACATGATTGTTTCACAAGCATTCAAAAGAAAGGGAGAGGGAGAAGGAAATGTGTGTCACACTAACCATGGAATGACACACCGACTTCCTTCCTGTTAGTGCATCTATATGTTTTGCTGACACTGAAAACGACCTGGGAAGGTGACTGAATTCTAACGAATGCACAAAAAATTGTAAGAAATGTTTTTTTTGTTTTGTTTTTTAAATCAGAAAATAGTGTAAATTAAATAATATGCAGAGAAATGTGAAGTTGATCACATTTGCTTTTACAGTAGTACATGGGAGTGATATAGTTCTTTATCTACACTTGTTTTAGAAATCTAAGTAGGTTGAATAAAGATATGGTGTCCATTTATTGCCTTTTTAAGGTACTTTATAAATCCAGATTGCTTTTGACTTAAAAAAAATCCATAATTGTATTGTAATTTCAACATTATAATTATAATTCAAAAAATCTTTTCTATCTGGCATGTCTAACAACTACAGGTTGATTCTTTGAATCAACTTGTAGTTGAACATTTCCTCTCCCTTCCCTCATTCCAGGTTAAAGATAAGCAATGACTATCTGAGCTCCTGAGATTCCGAGAACGTTATCATAATTACTCAAGGATAGTGTAAACCTTTTAACCTATTAACATACTGCTCAGGGTGCAAAATTTTTATTTATTCTAAATGTTTTACTTTGTATGCTAGTTCCTGTAGAAAATATTTGACCAGCTTAAAAAATAAAAAAAAAAAAACACACACACACACACACACACACACACACACACACACACACACACACACACACACACACAAGAGCCATCCATCTACAGTACTATCCGTTCAGGCTCAGCACATTGTTGCCATGGCAGAGCAGCTCTGAGTCATGCACTGACCTCTAAAGGTATTTTTTGTCCAAGTATATTTCACACAAAGGAAGGGCGGATGAAGAACCGTCGGAGCGGTGGAAAATCCATGAACGATCCGAAACTCTCTATCTGTGAACGACTTTCATGGCTTCCCGGAAAGCTGTTCATTCTTCAGAGGCATTCAGAGGTTACGGGTCACATGGTTTCACCTCATCTTTCGCCCTCGATCTGCACTCACAAGAACCCCTTTAACAGAAAGTGCTCCATTGATAAAGCGTACATTCATAGGGGGGGTCGTAATCTGATGAATTTTTGAAATGTAGATATTCAGTCTGTTCTTTGTGCTTACAGTGTCACAATACTGATGCGTCTTTGTGGCTGAATTGCATTAGATCAAATGTTTAGGGTTACAAATGAGGCAGTATATCAAAGGCATTTGTTATACAGTGGGTCTCAGTGCTGTCCTGCCACAAAATAGATCTACATCTGGGTTAGTAGTGTAAAAGTTTTTACTTTTCTCTAGAGGTTTATTGAAACTGGCAAGGCCAGCTAATTGGATAATTATGCACAAACATCTTAGACTTGTTGGAAATCCAGTGTTTGTTCGAACCTTTGCTCTAGGGTCTCATAACAATACAACAAAACGATCTATGCTTTATACATAGAGATCCACCACAGCCCTGTCCAACATAAAGCGGGTATTGAAGATGAATGAACGGACGTATTTAGAACATTTGTGCCATTCTCAATCCCAAAGAATGGAACTAAAACAAACATACACTAGTGATAACCTTCTCCAGATGTTCTGCTGAAAGCTTCAAACTGTATTAAAAGGTCAGCGAACGGCAAAGAACAACTGCTTACATCATATCCTCCACTCTACAATTCTGTCGTCTCTCAAGCTGCCTAGAATTGCACAACAAAAGTATGAGGAACACAAATCCGCACAGACACACATGCACAGTCAATGTAAGTGGATGGGAGTTGTTCTCCTAGCTGATTCCTTTCCTGAAAACTTGCTTGCTGACTCATCACTTTTTACAACTGAGGCTCATTCCTGTTGGTGGTTTTTTTTTTTTTTTTTACATCTGTCAGGCACAGACACAGATGTTCTCTCCCTGTAGTCTTGGAAAAAGCTGAGAAAACAAATATTTCCCGTAACTCCTGAAACATTTTGTTCCATTCTTATGGGTTGTTGTAATTATCAGAAGAAGGAAAAAAAAGTTATGTGACTTCTCCATACAAACGTAGACTGGTAATTAGTGTAGAAAATATTGTTGTACATTCAGATTTTTCATGAGTTTGTACAGTATGGTGTGAAGCTATGTCTTTAAAAGGATTCAATGATTTCAAATAGAATTTTGTCCTAGATTTGTTTGTCTGCTATTCCGTATTTATGTGCCAGCTCTGACTTCATCATGATTGTAGAATTTGTTCTAAGAATCACATTCAGCTACAATTCAAGTGAACATACTGTATGAAAAAAGTTGGAAAAACTTTGCTGTCACAACATCATTTCCTCTGGCTTTACTGTAATAATGTCATGATCTGCTCTATTTTTCAATGAGGATTAAGCTCTTTGACCTAAGGAATTTTCAATGTGCTTCCCCAGAATCTATCTGAGCCATATGTGAAGGCTTGAAATGAAATCAGACCCCCAATAGCCAGCCAAACTCATACCATCTCAGGAGGTGGTCCGAGAATGGTTCGTCTCATGCTTGCTTTGTGGTTTTGTATGTTGATGCGTTGTAAATGTAAAGCACGCCAAGCACACTCCTCAAAAATAATTGCTTTTTAAAACCATTCTGACCCCCATGTTTTCTTCTACAATGTTCAGATCATGTTACAGCTGAGCTGAGCTCAAAAATGTAAAACTTGGAGTAGTGTGGTCTGAAGAGAACACAATGGCTCTCTTCAACAGTTGGGGTAAAGATGATATAAAAGGAATTAGTTACAGCTTGTTACAAATATGAAACAGTTTTCTGAAAGAGGATCCATAGACATGCACAATGCCAAATAAAAAGTAATTTAGAAAATAAAATTTTGCCTTTTTTATTATCATTATTGTTATATCAGTGCTGGTAACTAGCTCCGGAGGAAATACTCCACAAATTTAAGTGGTTAGTGGTTTCAGTCCAAAAGGAACAAGTGAGAATGGGAAGTGAACTCTTTTTCACAGCACAGGTTCTGGTCCACTTAAAGAGAACTGAGCGATACATGTAGTGAAAGCATCTTTGATGATAACATTGGATGTTCTTTGAATGTTGTTTCTACTGTATATTGATTTACTTTGGAGTTATTAGCTACATTTATAGTTCCATTCAAAATTTTTAACACACCTTCTAATTCAACATTTTTTATTGTGATGTGATTTATTTTTTTATTTTCATTTTTGAACAATCCTGAAGATTTAATTATGTAATTATAAAGTTACAACAACCAAAACAACAGTCTATTGTAATTTTAAGACACAAATGTCAGCTCTTCTGGAATAGTTCTCGCAAGAACAGTATTGTCAAGTGCGTTTGCAAAACCCATCAAGGACCACGATGAAACCGGCTCTCATAAAGTCCATCCCAAGAACGCAAGGCCAAAATTTGAAGTTTATTTAGAGTCACCAGCCTCAGAAATCACCAATCAACAATACCTCAGATTGGAGCTGTTATGAAGGCTTCACAAATCATAAGCAGCAAAAATCTCAATATCAGCTGTTCAGAGGAGATTATTGCATATTATGGATGCCTTCAGCTTTATTTTACAGAGTGGAAGGAAATAAAAATCAGGAAAGACGATGGAATTAGAAGCTGTGTCTGAACTTTTGAATGGTATTGTACTGTACATGGACAATATTTCTTTAATCCAACTGTCGCCAATTTGTAGCTAAATGTATCTTAATTACAAACTGAAATGATTCTAAATAAACTGTTTACATGCACTCAGATCTGATAAGCTGTGTGTTTATAAGCTCAAAACATTGAATCAGAATACTTATGTGATACGCGAAAAGTGGCTCTGTTCACTGTGTATCGTGTAACCTGAAGGAAATCTAACAGAAAAATAAGCATTTTCCTCTAACTTCAAGGCTAGGTCATGCCTCTTATCTTGTCTGATGCTTTGCTATATGTGAAATGGTGATCCTGTCAGTGTCTCGTCTTTAGCCAGAGATCCAGTGGATGAAAGTCTGAAGTAAAGTTGGGACAGTTGGAAGAAAGTGCTTCTCTCGGAGGTCTATCAGTATTATGAATCAAACTAGAATATATTTATTCCAACAAGCGAGAAACAATCAGATCATGGATAATATTTACCTAGTGAACAGATCATCAAAACCTTACCCCACTCCTCTCATTCAGATTGAAAATACATTCGATCACACTTTATCAAGTCAGATTATTATGACTGATGTTTTAACATGATGCATTTTTATTCTGATTAGGCTATTATTCAGATTATTAGTGGGATATACGGGTCCCGTGTAAGCATACATTTGGTACAGGCCACCAGGTTCCATACAAAATCCTTGTACCTAGACCTGCTGGACCAAAGCATACAGTAAATGTTCCTTGTGTAGACATTTAGAAACATGTCCATGATGTTTAAAACCAAAAAGTACTGGTTTACTCTCACGTGACAACAACACGGCATCTGGTGACGTTTGGTCAAGGGCTTCTTTCATGCAACCATTACAAACAAGTAATTGTTGGTGTGCATTTTGGAACTTGACACCTCAGGTACCAATTAAATGGTGAAATCCCAAATCTGATCTTTGGGCCTTTTTTTTTTTTTCCCTGCCTCACCATCTTCTTCTCTGTTTGGGATCAGTATGCAATATAAGTCCAGTTTTTGACAAAGTGTTTTAAGTGTTTTGGACTTTTTAAAGTTTTATTTTGTTTTTTTTTCCCTCTGGAATATGCGACATTATATTTTAGTAATATTTTTATATGTATTACATAAGGTCAAGATTAATCTGTCACCTTTACTCTAAAAAAGGTTTGGTTAAGAAAATAACCATTTATACATGTGAATATACTTAATATGAGTACAGCAAAGAATGGTAAATCTTTTCTTCAAATTTCCTCCAGTGTGTTCCAATTTGAGCTGAAAATTCGTACATAATGCTTATTTGATATATATCTTTTTCTTCCCAAGTTGACTTTCAAACTATTATGAGGCATAAAATATAAAAATGTACAGTCATGCAAAGACTTTTTGTGCTTGCCATAGTAAAAGAAGCTCTCTGCCTTTTATTTTGCTTGTTCAAGATATTTGACAGTTTATATGAAGGTCAACAGTTCAATATTTTGTCTGCTGAAAGTTTTTGGCATTTTAACTTCAGCGCATGCCTCTTCCCTTTGCTTGCCCTCTTCCTCTTTTGCAAATGCCTCCTCCCAAGTGGGCAACAAACAACTCAGACTAAGAGCTTGTGCCAAGAAGCTGAGGAATGCTTCATTCTCCGCATCTCATTCTCCTTCTACAAACAAAACAACAAACATACCAAAGGCTTAATGTTCACTTGTCCACCCCCGTGTTGACTGAGGGGTTCTCCCCCTCTGCAAGTGATTAAGAAACTGAAGATCCTCAGTCTTTTTCCTGTTGGGAAGAGGAAACCTTTTTTCCTTGAAGTGTGGGTCAAACTCCTGGCTCAAGAAACAAGCGCAAATGACCCTATGCACACGGTGGTGCGTGAGCCTCACCAAAACAATGCTGCCTAAACACAACCAAAGTACCTTTTTTTCACACTCGGCCAGCGGCTGTATTAATGTATTAGGTGGGAAAGTCTGGCCTGTTGCCCAGCACATAACAGAGGTGGCCTTGTTGCATACTAAACGAGGTGTACCATGGTGCTCAGTTGCTTTTGCTGTATGGGGTGGGGTGGGGGGGTGGGGATCCAATTTAAAGCCTCACATATGGAACTTGTTACTGTCTTTGGAGACGAAGCAGCCAAGGCCAAGACAAATGCTGTAATAAGGAGCACACACCAACCCATGCAGAGATATAAAAAAAAACCCTGAAATATTAGACAACGATGCGGACTTGGGGGTAGGAAGGTAAAAACATGGCATACATTTGAAAGTTTACCTACATGGTCTTGTGTTTACAAGAGCTAAATGAGCAGCAAGAATTCAGGGGATCATTTCTCACAATTCAAAACAGTACTCCGTCACACAAATACTGTATGCGCTTACATAAAGAAAAAAAACATGAAAGCTTTCCTAGGTTTTTTTTTCTCTGACCACATTTGATCTGTTTCTCCACATCTCAACAGAGATGCATGTTATGCCACTTATGGACAATACTGAACATACAGACTGTACTGTAACATCACGGTAATGTATAAAGTGTGCTGTCCGTTCAGTTCTTTCATTCACTCAGCCAGTCTGTCACAGCCAGCTAGTGTGAAAATTATATAACACGCTCACAGTAATCTACGTTGAACAAACATAACTCCTAATCACAGAGTGCTTTTGATTCAGGAAATGTTAGCAGCCACCCACTCATTTTGGGCTATTGAATTGTTGGTGGGTGGATTAAGTGTTAAAACCCTTTTTTGGCACAGGTCGGCAATAATAGGTCTTATCCATAGTCTAAAGGAATGGGGTTATCATGCTTTTGGTAGTCAGCCTAATTATACATTTAAAGGCTTCTTATTGCATATGATCATAGAGGTTTTCTGTACTTAGTAAGACCATGTTTGATATTAATAGTACAGATTTATTACCATTAGTTAATAAGGCAAAAATGTGTGTTTGCTCTCCATATTAATTAAATCTTTTCATTACCAATATACAGGAAATAACCTCGTAAATACAGTACTGCGTCAGGTAGCAACGTGCCTAAAGATACAATTGAAAAAAAAAAAAGATTGTTTAAGTAACAACCTCAGCAGCAACCTCATTTCCCCCTCATTTCCCCTTTTGTCTTTTACAACCAATCAGCATTCAGCATCACCAGTATACTAATTACTGATTCATGCTGTAAGATATTAATAGTGTCTAAATGATTCATAGGTCACTGTGTGGCGTTAAAAAATGCTAAAACATACCACTGAAACTAGTCAGGTACAGGGACGGGACTGAATACTGTGTGAGAGCCAAAAACTTGCCAAAAATGAGAGTCATAAAAAATCCTTTAGGAAGCCTGGAGAACTATTCCTTATGACCACATTAAAAATACATGAAAGTCTGGCTCTTTGGAAGCAAAATATAAATAGATGAGGGGTGGCTGAAGATTTTTGCACAGTACTGTATGTACTGTAGATCATATTGATCAGAGCAGCTAAGACCGAAAACATGCAGTGGATAAAAGAAAGATAATGTAGTGTGTAGTAAAACTAAAATATAGAAACTATTAAAACTAGACAGGTAATAAAACTAGAATAAACACGATTCTGAGATTGAAAATACTGAATTACTGAATGCTGTAAAAATTAAAAGAGATGAGACTATAAAAATGTAACTTACTGGGAACTGTAAATTTTGGTGAGTGAGATTTGAGTACATGGGTAGGAACGCAGGTCCTATATAAATAAATAAATAAATAAATAAATAAATAAAAAGAGCTTCAATGTTGATCTACTAGATCCGGCTAGAAATTCAAACTTCAGTCTTGGTTAATCTTGACTATTGTATTGTTAATATATATTTATGTCTATGTATTGTTTAGACATATTTCACATATATGCTTAATGACATGCAACACTTTATAAAGTGATTTATTATCTGTTATATATTACAGGTCTTATTTCCATGAGTGAAGATCAATCATGTCAATATTGACCACAAAATTATATAAAACTATAAAAACGCGCCAGTTTACATAAACAACATCTGTAGGTACAATACATGAGGTGAAAGTAGAGTTTGTATGCTTAAAACTTCTGTCTAATTGTAACTTTTAAATGTGCATAGAGTAACGAAAGTTTCCAATTGATTTAAATGTCTATAGAAGAAAACAAACATCTGGGGATCATCAGGGGTGATTCAAAAGTCGGTTGCGAAAAAAAAACAGATTCTTCATTATTTGCATTATTTGCATGCTTTTCATCAACATGGGTAAAGCAAAAAAAAAAAAAAAATTTTTTTTAAATAAGTACAAATTGTATGTTGGAAGACAAAACCATTCAGCAAATATATAGAAGTTTTTAGGCTTTAAGACCATTTATTGGAAAAATTCTGTAAGATTCAGCACATGAGTCACTAAGAAGCATCTGATCTCCAGTAAAACAAGCTACTGCCTAAGCCAAGTGAGCCACGTCACATGAGTTTCTCTTCCTCTGTCTTACTGTGCAGCTTTGCCTTTACCCTAACTGTTTGCTTCATTTCGTTTATAAGTCATCACTTTTAATTCCTTATGTTTTTATGACTCAGAGGCGAAACTACTGTAGATTTAGCAAAGCGTTCATAAACACAGGAAAATGATTGTGAAATTTCTGAAGCCTATTGGGATCTTTCCAAATCTTTCAGTTTTCCAAAGCATATCAGTTTTAAGACAGTTTGAATAAAAAATGATAAATGCATAATAATTATAAATAAATAAATAAATAAAGGGAATTTAAATGCCAGTAAGAAAAGAAAATACAAACTAAAGAGTTTACCTAAAGAGAGAGAGAGAGCAAAATGAATTCCTATTGTACATAAAATAAAAAAAGACTAATATAAAGTTGAAATAGAAAGAGATATAAAATGTAGTGCAACTAGCAAATATTCATATTGCTTGGTCTGCCTGTGTTGTTATTTGCCCACCAACCTCCTTATTAGGGACTCTGCTAAATACTAAATTATAGTATACTATACCATACTAATATTAGGTAAGACATGGCATGAATTCCACTATATACAAACACCCCAATTAAATGGGTTGTTTAAGTATAAACTATATCACTCGACATCTGTAGAGACTTAGGGTTTGGAATGGGAAGTGACTGTATTAAGAATGTCCTGTGTGAACTCTCGTTAGTGCTGCTTCATCAACTCTTCCAGAAAAGAAGGCTGTCCTGTGTTTCAGAAACATGTATGAATCATCTTAGTGTGCATGTCAGTTTCCACACTTTTCTTCCGGTCCGACATGACTTAACCCTTCTTGTTTAGGAATCAGGGCAGGGCACTTGTTTAGGAATCAGATGGCTCAAATACGTAATCAATGGCAGATTGGAGGTTCAAACCACAGCACCGTCAAGTTGAGCCCTTAACCTTATCTGCTCCAGGGGTGCTGTATCCTGGCTGACCCGGCGCCCTGACCCCACCTTCCTAACTGCGATATGTGGAAAAAATAATTTCACTGTGCTGTAAGGTACTTTGTTTTTTTTTATTTTATTTGCAGTTGAAAAATATTGAGGTGACTACAAAGAACATTCTTAATTCTTTGTGTGAAAAATTCTATCTACACAGTATGTAGACATGGGAAAGGGGTTGGTGCATTTCAACTATGTACTGTATACAGTATGTGGATATACGTACAAGAGAAAGACTGCTGGAGTTGTATGGGTGGTCTTCAATGTTTACACTAAACAAACAAGCACTAATGTATTAACTTTTATTATAAGATGTGCTACAGTACAAATATTGTAAACATGGTTATATAACTCTAAATAGGACAAATAAAACAAGTGAATTATTCATCTGGATTTACATTCTTTTAGTAGAATACAGGGATATAAGAAAAATAATATCCACCCTTTGAGCATGATCTTTGGGTTTAACAGCAGGCACGCCTCTGAAGGAAGGCCATCACGATGAGCCATACTGCTCCAGGATATAATTAAATAGTAACCAATTCAAACTTAAGCAATCATTGTAGCTTGAAAGATAATGATAATATGCTCTGACTTTAAAGTTGCTTCTATAAATGATGTTCTATAAATGATAATCTTATGTTAATATATGTTACTTACACTGGAATTACGTACATGAGAAATAAACTTGAGTCACACCATGAAGCTTTCTTATTCCATAGAGCATCCATACATAATTAGGGTGAAAATCTTGCTGCAAAAGTTTCGATTCATCCAAGCTTTCCTGACCACTTTGTATTTTGTAGTGCTTTGATTGATCGGTCTGTCTGTCTAAATTCATTGCAAGGTCTGTCTAAATTCATAATGTTTTAAAGCTTCTTCAATAACAATCTCATGTACAGCCAGTCAAGCACATTTATCCTTCCCTCCACTCTAACAGTATGGAAACATATTCACAATCTGTGGAAGGAAAGTGATCATGGACAACTTCATAGTGTACAAGAAAAACTGTAGACATCCATGTATATTTTAAAATAAATACGATTATGTGAACATTTACACAAAAACAAAAGATAATAACTCAGGATTTCCTAGCATAATTGATGATAATTAAGCTTAGGCATCTGCTGCCGTCTAGTGGACACCTGACAAACTGTAACGCCAAAAATAATGTGCGTTATAATAAGAGCGTGAGACATTTTAGGTCGGTTATGACCCTTTTGAAATTCCATACACACGGAGTCGTTAACGCGCATGTACGCACGAATGATTCTGGCAACGGAACTGCTTGACTGAGAAAAATGACTAGGTAACGTATATAATATGCTCTTTAGTAAACAACAAATACAACAGTATGTAATTGTTAAATAAGGATGTTACTACCAATTTATATTTTTGACCATCACTTTTATAGTATATTAATACTTAATAACAGGTTCATGCATGAACAAAGTTAAGGTAAACCTTTATTATTTTTTTTACATATACTGTAATTTACTGCATTGTGAATTTCTTTCTTCGCATATCCCAGCTTGGGAGCTGGGGTCAGAGTGCAGGGAGAGCCATGAGACAACACTTCTGGAGCGGTTTCTTCTGCCTGACAGCGGCAGCTTGGTGGAGCTGTGATGTGAACCGCCAACCTTCTGACTATTAAACCAGAGCCTTAACCCTCTGAGCTCACTCACTCATCATCTATACTGCCTTATCCTGTATACTGGGTGGTGAGGGGTTTAGAACCTATCCCAGGAAACGGGGTACAATCTGCAGGGGGTCCCATTGCAGGGTACACACATTCACACACTGGGCAATTTGGGAATGCCAATTAGCCTAATCTGCATGTCTTTGGACTGTAGGAGGAAACCGGAGCACTTGGAAGATACCCACCAACCATGCCCAAACTCCATGCACACAGACCAGAGGTGGGAATTGAACCCCGACTCTGGAGGTGCAAGGTGACATTGATAACCGCTAAGCCACTGTGCCGCCAACTGTAGACATCCGTGTATATTTTAAAATGAATACGATTATGTGAACATTTACACAAAAACAAAAGATAACTCAGGATTTCCTAGCATAATTGATGATAATTAAGCTTAGGCATCTGCCGCCCTCTAGTGGACACCTGACAAACTGTAACGCCAAAAATAATGTGCGTTATAGAGCATGAGACATTTTAGGTCGGTTATGACCCTTTTGACATTCCATACCCACGGAGTCGTTAACGCGCGTGTACGCACGTAAAGCACGCGCACTTCGTGCATCCGGAAGCGCACAGAGACGAGACTCGAGAAGCTCTCCAAGTAAACCAGCTCAAAAGACGAATGGAGCAGTTCGAGCATCAGTTATCAGAAGAAGTGCGACGTTATAGGCACTTATATGACCCTTCTTCAATACATTACAAACGAAGTGACGTGACGCTTAAGTCTTGGAGGGAAATCGGTAAAACTCTGGGTAAGGATTCCGTGGTGTGCAGAAGAAAATGGAAAGCCATTCGGGATAAATTTGTGCGCTTGAAAAAAAAGTCCATAAAGGACTTCGGCTCGGATGAAGAGAAAGAACCCGCGTATTGCATGAAGTTGGCATGGCTTAATGAGTTTATTAAACACAGAGATACGAAGAATGACTTCGTGCCTAAGAGCGAGGTGGGAGAACGGAGACGGAGCGCAATTCAGCAGCACGTGCCATGTAGCACGGAAGTGTCCTCGGTGAGCCAGCCAGCGAAGAACAGGAAGTGCGTGTCCAAAAGTGCGAAGAGGGAACTTGGGCACAAAATAGGAACTTTACAGCAGGAAATTGTGAATTGTAGAGCTTTCACTGCTGTCACTGAATCCTGCTGTGATGAGTTTTTCATCTTTGCTCAGGCTGTAGCGGACTCTCTCCGGAAACTTCCTCCAGGGAAAGTGGAAGCTACCAAAGTCAAACTGTTCATGGTGCTCGGAGAAGCACACAATGCAGCTGGACTTTAGAAAACATCTTTTTCTTAAGCTTTGTCACTTTATTCTAGGGGTCGCCACGTTGGATCACATGGTCTGCAAGGTCTTTCACATGTTTTACTCTGGATGAGCTTCCTGTCACAACCCATCCAATTTCTCAGAGCTTGGGACCATCACTGAATCCCAACAGTGATAACCATGCAGTGATGGGGCTCGAACCCCTGACCGTCTGATCAGCTATATCTTTTGTTTTTTTGATGTCATGCACAAGTATCTAACAATCTTTGTTTTTCTCATTTTCTCTTTTCTGAAAAGATCTTCAGCACTCTTACACTGTTATAACTATTTTTATATTAAACTATATGTATATAAAATTAAATAATATTTAAATACTTTTAGTATTATGAAAGTCGTATTTATTTTTCTGCTGGTAGCTCTTAAACTAAAGTTGTACGCCAGTCCACATGTACATGGGTATTAAACAAACAAACAATTTTCTTCCATATCCTTAAAAAATAAGAAAAGAAAAAAAAGCTTTCCTCACACAAAAAATGCAAAAACAGCTGTTAAGAACCAACAGGCGCTGATAAAACTTAACCATGTTGGCTGATCAGAAGCTGCAAAATAGTTTTTACTGGCTACATCACACTCTGACATCAAAGTCAAGGAATACAGCACTCACTGCACATGAGCCAAATACAAGAAAAAAAAAAAAGGCTATCTATATCTTTAGTGATTGGGACCTTCTCTGAGAAGTGTTGTAGAGGTTAGTGTTAATGTCATGTTTTGATGATTGTACAGTAGCAGGTGTGGCATAAGTGCAAAGTTTAAGATGTAACAATTGAAAACAAACAAAACTAATCAACATGATCAAACAAAAACGTGACCTATGGCAAAATGCGAAAACAACAGACCTATATGTATGACAGTATGACAATAGAGTTACTGTAACACATGCAAGACAAACTCTAAACTCAAGACATGACTATAACTAAACTAAATGAGTCAACTCAGCTCAGGTGATTGCAGTCATCACCTGGTTGAGGTGCACTCTGGGAATTGAAGTCTCAGCCAAAAAGTCTCTGGGCATAAGAAGCCCTGTAGGGGTCATCACTCACATAAACCCCCCCAAGAGGCACTACTCCAGAGGTCCAGGACAACCCCCAATCCCAAGGTGCTTTGTTGGACTTCCCGACAGTGAGGCTGGGGAACATGTCCTTTGGGCAGAGTGGTGGTGCAAACAGGATGTCACCCATCGTGGGAGGCGGGTCCTCGAAGCTGGACGTAGAAGTGAACATAAGGTTGTCGAAGCTGGGCAGAGTCTCAAGGGGTCCTTGAACCGTAATCACAAAGTCCTCAAAACTATGTGGACACGCAAGGTGTCCCCTCGGCAGGGGTCTCTGGGCCAAACCATGGTTCCCTGGGAAGTTCCAGCCGAACTGAAGTCTCTGGGTGCAAGGTGCCCGTTAGGGGTCAAGCCTGACAGTCAATAGTGATTTGAACTTATTAGTCTGACTCACATTACCAGTGGATGATCCTTGGATCCTACCTTGTCATACCTACATACCTTGTGCCTTTTTAATGAGACTGTAGCTACAGTTCAAAATAAAATGACATCTGTTGATAAGGCCTGATTTGGGTTTTAAGATAACGCTCTCAGATTTAGATTACTGTCCAGGTACATCAGACCATGTTGCAACATAAAACTAGTGTTACAGATCTGTTTGTTTGCGTTACTAAATATTCTGCTCCAGGACCCATGTGACCCTGAATACAGGATAAAGTGGTATAGAAGCTGAGTGAGTAAGTGAGAAGGTGAATGAGTGAGAGTTTACTGGAGATTTTCTCTGTAATGTGACATTGTGTAAATGAATGTCATGGCTGTATGATTGAATATGTAATGTTGTAAACAATCTTGTGAAATTCTTTCAATTAAGTTTGATTTCAAAATTGTAAATAACATTGTAGAACTACATTGTACTACTCTTTCAGTGCCACTTTGGACGATGTCACAGATGAGGGTATAGTGAACGTGCTGTAAGAGGTATGGTAATAAACATTACTCAGGTGATTAGTAGAAAGGTTACTAAAATACTTATTTCACCAATTTCTGGATCGTCAGTAGCAAAAGACATAGCTGCTTTTAAGTATTTAATGAATGGTAATTTTTTTCACTTCAATTTTCAAGAAAAAAAACCCTGCTTGGACCTAAACAATAGCTGCGTTGCATTACCCTGTGTACCTCAAAGAGTGCTCTGTGCTCCCTGTGCAGGGAATGTTGGTGAAGGGAACTTCTCTCGACAAAATTCGGCACACCCTGCAATGTCCCCAGCGCAGACGTCACTTCCTTCCTTGTTACCCATCTAACATAAGCACCTCGCATATCTGTTGCTGATACTGTGGCAATTTCGTACTACTGAAATGTAATATTGAAAGAAAAAATATGAAAATAATAAAGCATCTACTATTGAAATGTGTCATACATTAATTAAATTATTTGATTAATTTACAAGATGTATGGATTGATTCTGAGCAAATAGTATTATGGTTTCTTTTTACAAATAACTAGAATATATAATAGTAAGGATTTATTGATTAAATATATTTTTATTAAAATATTAAATGTTACTGTGTCATATTAACAATATATAGAACTCAATAATAAGAAATGGTGCAAAAGAATAATGCCAGGTGTCGTGTGCGCTGTTGTCACCACTGTCAACCTTAAACATTAAAGGTAAAATTAAGAAAAATACCAGGGCCTCAACTCCTTCGACATGCTTTTAGCAGCATCTAAACTGGGTCACATTTCGGACATCTGAGTTCTTAACAGCTCCACTAAATAGTGATTGTTGCCTTTCAGCTCCTTTTAGATTTAATTTCAACAAATGCGTCGGCTCTTTTGCCTCTCTACCATTAATGATCCCAGATCGATCTTGTGTCCCTGAATATAAAACTGTATAAACATTACAGGACTTTAGAGATCCACCACTAGCAGCTACAACAGTAGCATGCTGCTTTACTCTAATGCTTCAGCATTAATAATCTAATTTTGTCTTACAGTATATAAGAAAGTATATAAGAATATATCCATTAGTGGGACGAACCAGTACTTTTACTTTAATACTTTAATGTTGTTGCTAATGTTTGCTGCAATTTTTAACATGACCAAAACCACTGTGTATCATTCCACCAGGGAGGTTATGATGTATCTCCTGCGCTAACGTGGCCACATCATTAGGCTCCCTGCAACAGAAAAGGAAAGGCCAGCTGTACACAGGAGGTGAAGCTTACAGTTTCAGAGGGCTTTGGGAGCAATAGATAGACCCCATATTCAGATCAAAGCCCCAGTGCGTAACCCCATTTGTTACTTCAACAGAAAACTTTTTACTCTGTGGTGCTGCAAGCTGTCTGTCTGCAAGCTCTGCAGTGTATCAGTGCACCTGCTGACCATTTTCTGCTTGGTGATGGAGAATATCTTTGCATTGACAAGCCGATTACCATCATACAGGGAGCGTGTCCAGGGCCCAATCCAAGCACGCTTTAACAGCCACCATTCAAGGTGTAGTATTGAGACCACTTTTGGCAGGATGAAGGCCTGATGGAGAGCCATCTTCCTTCAGACTTTGTCACTAAATCACCAGATTGTTCTCAAGGTGGTTATTGCCTGTTCACTGCTCCACAATATCTGCTTGGGAGTGTGATATTGTCTGCACAGTATGCCCTGTGTGAATGAGCTGGTGTGTTTGGAGACTACCAGCAGTAGTTAAACTCTTCCCACACTGTGAGCAGGGGTACGGCTTTTCAGCTGTATGAATGTGCTGGTGTGATTGTAGAATACCAACAGCAGTAAAGCTCTTCCCACACTGTGAGCAGGGGTACTTGTGGTGCTTCATTTCTTTATGCAGTGCTTGTCATATTTAATCTCCCCATATCTTGATGTGTTTCAGGACAGTAGACACACCATACTCCCAACTTACAACATACACAAACCCTTACACTAACTCCATGTACAATATATACAGGTCTGAATCCTAACGCAAACATAAAATTCGGACCTTAAATCAAAAGAAGATTTTATTGACTGGACTTTCTTACACTTAAATTCAGGCCCCCTGATTTAAACAAGACCCAAGATCGATATCAGTGTTCGCATTTGAAATTAAATAGAATTTAAAGAGTTTATGAAAAACTGGTAGCCGAAGTATGTATGTGTGTCCTTATGGGAAGCAGAGAAAAAAATACAGCACTTGTATTATGGAATAAAGTCACTGTCAAAAATAATCGTGCGTGAAAATAGATTTGTGTGTAATTCTGTGTTTTGTCCGAGTTGAATTCCAAAATCTACGTCCACGATAGTTTACAGATACGAGATTTTGTGTTTGTTACAGTACAACTCAGTACAAAATATACGACTTTTACAGACACAAAACTCGGTTTTACAACTCCTCTGTTACACAGACGAATTACACAATTACACAAATGTTTTTGGACTTGTTTAAGAGAAGTAAAATTACAAAGATGTTTTAACTATAGTAGGTAAGATTTTAGGAGTTTAAAATTTGGTGTTCTATCTTTCTCTTACCTGTGTGGTTGCAAGCTGCTGCTTTTGTAAGATGACCATCTGGTTATAGGTCATGGGCAGCTGTTGTCTCTGGTACAGGACACACTTTAGAAGCTCACAGACAAATCTCCAACAGCCATATTGTGTCAGGCTCTCCTCTCAACCTCCTCCTCATCATTCTCGTACATGGACTGCTGTGCAGACACTTGGATCAGACTTGTGCTGTCCTGTCATGTGAAAACCTTTAGATCACAACTGTATAGATTAGTTTAAGATATTCGGTATGCTTAATGTTGGTACAGTATTACATTTCAAATAGGAAGAACAGAACTGTACCCTCTTTATCCTGATGGTTTTTTTTGGTTTTGATACCGATACCATCATGAATTCTGACACTTTTTGGTGCTTTTTCTCGGGAGCCAGAGACACTAGACTTCTATGGTTGAATAAATGGGGGTACATTCTGGTGATAAATGTGTCGTAGCAAAGGGGAAATGAGATAATGTACTTGTACCTTTAAAACATTTAGATGGGACTGATAGGACAGGGCTTCTCAAACTTAATATTTGAAGGTCCAAATCTGATTCAAAGGTCCGAAACGGTTGGTGAAATAAACAGATTAAACAAACTGACAAAAAAAATAAATAAAATAAATAATTAATAAAAAACCTAAAACCTAATATCCTAATATCAAAAACCTAATATCAAAATGATTTTGAAGTAAAAGTTACACCCTACCATAAGAGGCCATTCACATCACATCTAAAAACAAGCGGGGAAAAACAAACAAACGCTTTCTCAGTCTGCCACCAAAAATCTCTTGCATTAAGCTCTAGTACTATATTTATTTGTGGATAAGAGGGGGGAAAATGGCGTGCTTTGTTGCTTCTGATCCTTTAAGCACGAAGTAAACACTTCATTAATCAGCTGATCCAGGAAGACAGAAACCTCGCTTCAACACTAATTTCTTTCCTATTAGGTTTACAGTCACAGCTGAAATTATAATAATAATATAATAATAAAAAATAAATAAAAAAAGGTACAAAGACACATTTAATGTGATTGTAAGCATTTAACATTATTGTTGTTTTGCTGTTTTGCAGCCAGGTGGCAATATTTATTAATAAATAAATAAATTTTTAAAAAATAAATACTTAGCTACTTAAACATAGCAGTGTGCTAATGTTGCAGGCTAGTTACAGTAGTTAATGTTTCTGCACAGTGCTTCTATCTGACTATAACAAGCCATAATCATTATCTTCAACCATTAGCTGAGTACGTTATTTCTCCACACTATTTTCGGCTACTTTCTATTTTCCTGATTAGTTTCCTAACACAGTTTGTGCTAGAGAAAGAGAGAGAGAGAGAGAGAGAGAGAGAGAGAGAGATAGCGCACTAAACTCGGTAATTAACTCACCGGTCGTAATGAACCATGGCAACCTGTCACTTCTGCCCGTTATGGCACGCGCTGTTTCTTTATATCATC
This sequence comes from Clarias macrocephalus, assembly GCA_011419295.1. Lineage (NCBI taxonomy): Eukaryota > Metazoa > Chordata > Actinopteri > Siluriformes > Clariidae > Clarias > Clarias macrocephalus. The sequence continues at coordinate 140,076 of JAAGKR010000257.1, forward strand.
TTGTATTCGATTATGAACATAAAACACTTATTTTTGTTGTTGTTTTCATATTCTAGTATGTATTTATTCTAATCATAGTAAATAATGTATTTATATTTGAATAATATATAAATAGCAAACCTTATCGTAGTAGGCTACCGTACAGTATGTACAGTACAGTCGTGGTGGCTGGTGGAAAATGTTGTCTGTGTGGGTGTGCTACAATGACTAAACACAAGTATGCTTAAAAAAAGCAAGACAAAATATTTTTAAAGCCCTAACAACTGCGAACCAAATTTAAACCCAAAATCTCGTTTTCTTTTAGATTCTTACTCGCGAGTCTTATGGTTAAAGGCGCCCGAGCGCCCTCTATCGGCCAGCCTCTATTATGCAGGCCTGCTTATATATACAGTATATACAGTACTTATGCAGGCCTGCTGTATGATACAGTATGTCACAAAAGTGAGTACACCCCTCACATCTCTGCAAATATTTAGTTATATCTTTTCATAGGACAACACTGCATAAATGACTCAATGAAAAGTAGTCAGTGTAAAGTTTGTATAGCAGTGTAAATTTATTGTCCCCTCAAAATAACTAAAAATACAGTCAATAATAGCTGAATATACAGTATATATGTAAAGCAAATTTTATCTAATAAAAATCAGTGTGATCTGCACTATTTATGCAGCACAGAAAGAAAAATAACAACATAGCTTTTCATTTGCCAAAGGGCATAAATGTGTAAACTCTTTTTATGATGCCAGGACATCTATTAGCTACAGTTTTCATTCATATCGGTGAAAAACTCTCATATTCTCATATTATTTTGAACTAAATGATTCTTTTAAGCACTGTTGAAGGCTGTGCTGGTTGACATGTTCTGACTGATCAACAGCTCAATTTTTTCTTGGACAATGCTAAATATCAGCATTGAATGAGAAATTAATACTTTATATCTACATTGCATCTCAAATAATTAGAATATCATGATTTTTTAAATTTGCAATATAAAAAAATACTTGTATATTCTAGATGCATTAGGTATAAAGTGATATATTTTGAAACTTGCTGTAATTTAGATGATTAGTCAGGTGAATTAGACTTTTATTGTCATTTCAACCATATACAGTTCACCTTCAGGACCAAGGCTCTAGACCAGGGGTGTCCAAATCCAGTCCTGGAGGGCCAGTGTCCAACACAGTTTGGTGCTTCTTCTTCTCAAACACAGCTGATTTAACTAATCTGTTAATTAATAGGTTCAGTGGGTGTGTTTAGGTGTTGGCGAATTACAAACTGTGCTGGTCACTGGCCCTCCAGGACTGGATTTGGACACCCCTGCTCTAGACACAACATAAATAAGCAGCATAAATTAATTAGGCTACTGTAGCTGAGACACAAACCTAATTAGCTGACTACGTAAGACAACAAATAAACACACAATAAATTAACAAAACTATGTAAAAGCTAAATTCAATTGAATTGAATTGAATTTTATTTATATAGCGCTTTTAACAATGATCATAGTCTCAAAGCAGCTCCACAAAATGCAAATAAAATTTATGGATGTTTGTATAAGTGAGGAAAAAATGTGTTTAGATAATAATGAGATTGTAAGATTGTCCCTGATGAGCAGGCCGAGGGCGACGGTGGCAAGGAAAAACTCCCTGAGATGGCAATAGGAAGAAACCTTGAGAGAAACCAGACTCAACAGGGAACCCATCCTCATTTGGGTGATAACGGATAACAGGAATTATATAACAACATCATGTGTGTTAGGCTGCTGGAAATTCAGTATAACAGAAGTTGTCCAAGTTATCATGGGGTCCAGTTCAGCACAGGGATGAGTCAGCATCATCGTGGGTCTGGATCACTGGGAGCTCAGACGCAGCATGTGTAGATCCAAACCATCATGAAGCAGGATCCAGCTGGAGGTGGTTCTTCTCTGGATGCCTCAAGATCCTCGCAGGGTGGGCCACTGCCTACTGGAGCTGGCACACCCTCCAGATGCCTCGGGATGGGTAGAGAAAGGAAGAACAGGTGGAAAAAAATTAGCGTAGATGCTGTTCAGGATATTAGAAGCACTAGATAGGAGTGTGCATTTAGGTTATGGAATGAACTATGTGTATGCCAGATTAAAGAGATATGACTTGAGTCTACTTTTAAACTGGTAGACTGTGTCCGAGCCCCGAACACTGTTTGGAAAGCTATTCCAAAGCTTAGGAGCTAAGTATAAGAATGCTCTACCCCCTTTTGTAGATTGTGATATTGTAATATGTCATAACACTGGGGGCTAAACCATTTAGAGCCTTGTACGTAAGTAATACTAGTTTGTAATTCATTCTAAACTGAACAGGTAGCCAGTGGAGGGATGATAATATTGGAGTTATATATCATATTTTCTTGATCTGGTGAGAACACTGGCGGCTGCATTTTGGACTAACTGTTGCTTGTTTATCGAGGATGCAGGACAACCACCTAGTAATGCATTACATTAGTACAATAGTCCAGTCTGGAGGTCATGAATGCATGAACCAGCTTTTCTGCATCAGATACGGATACAATGTTTGCAATATTTCTAAGGTGGAAAAAGGCTGTTTTTATAATATTGGAAATATGATTTTCAAAGGATAAGTTACTGTCTAATATTACACCCAGGTTTTTCAATGTTGAGCTGGTACTAATAGTACATCCTTTTAAATGCAAGCTGAATTGTGAGAACTGTTGTGTACTGGTTTTTGGACCAATAAGTATCTGTCTTATCTGAATTTAGTAAAAGGAAATTATCAGCTATTCAATCTTTTATATCTTGGACACACTCAGTTAATCTAGACAACTTGGGTATTTCGTCTGGTTTTGTTGAGATGTACAGTATAACTGGGTATCATAAGCATAACAATGGAAACTAATCCCATGTCTTGTTACCCAAGGGAAGCAAAAAGACAAAAGACAACATGAAGTGCACATGCAAATGTGATTACTGATTAAAGCTCATGTACAGTAAATAAAAAAAATCCACTGTATAAAAAATATTAGAATATTTCTAGAACATTTCAAGTTCTGATCTGTGTTTTTTTTCCAATGCTTTAATCAGCATAACCAACACCTCAGTGCTCAGATAAGTTTGAGACTGGTTCCTCAAACTTTATTCCCTCTAATGTTTCCTATTCCTTTAGAAAAGTCCAACCTGACAATCCCGCTATATTTGAGATCTACTTTCTCGCACTCGTAAATAACAAGTGAATCAAAAGGTTTCTTTTAAACCAAACTTTCGCTGCTCTACTACAACAATAAACGGTATCTTTTCTTACCTCCCTGGCCGTGTCGATCACTTTGAGCTCATTGTGAGGCACTCAACCTTCTGCTACAGTACCTGTGGTAGTAAAGCTGTAGTGGAAGTAGCAAGCAAAGTAAAGTCTGGACACAATGCCAAACTTTTCTCCTTTTTTTTTTTTTTTTTTAACCTGTCTGGAGGCAACCAAACTTCTCTGGGTCAGAACTTTCCCCTCAGTCATCAACACTAATTTTGAGGTTTTATTACTCTGCAAACTTCAGTGAGTGCAGTAAGAGGTTAAATGACAAAAAAAAAAAAAAAAAAGCTGTGGAGCATGTGTTCCGCTCAATGTCAGGTCTCGGAGAGTCGACTGCAACAAATAACTGTAGAAGTAGGTGAGCAGCATGGTAATTATTGTGGATACGACATAAATGGAATGCAACAAAAATGAAATGTTGAGTAGAAATGAAGTTAAATTAACCCGCTGAACAGAATTTAATGAAACATTTGCAGTACTTGGATATCTACCTGACATTTAACCAGCACCATAAGGTTGTTTTTAAATCAAAATAATGAATAAAAGCAATGGTATGTACTGTATTATGTGGCTAATTAATCTACTTTGAAATAAGCTACTAATAAACTACTTGATCAATGTAAATACACACTTGCACCAATAGATATTAATTAAAAAATCTAAACTAAATATTTTAACTGGTATTGTTTAATATTTCATTGTTAAAATAACTACTGTACTGTAAATTTTAACGCACTGAAGCTGTTTTAAAACAAAACCTAATCTTTATCTGATCTTCTGTACTTTTTCCATTTGTCATCTGTGATTCCCTCTCCGATTACGGAACAGGGAGTGTAACTTAATGTAAGCAAGGTGTAAGGTACTCAACTTTTCGCAGGGCACACACATATACTACGGCCAATTCAGGAACGCCAAATAACCAAATGCCTTTGGATTGTGGGAGGAAACCCACCAAGCACAGGGAGAACATGCAAATTCCATGCAAACAGAGACGGAAATCGAACCCAGACCCTGGAGGTGCAAGGCGACAGTGCTAACCACTACACCACCGTGCCGTCGCTAGTATGTCTTAATTCATTTGCCTTTTCTCAATGTTTTAATTGTTTTTAGATTCAAAAATATGATTACAGTATTTCTTATGGAAAGATTTGTATCGCAATAGGAATTTTCATCTTAAGAATTTGCCTCCAGAGCGATACTAAAACAATTTGTATGTTGAGGTTCCGCTGTATATTGGTGTCATTAGGCAAAGGAGACAAAGCTACGCACGGAGAGGTAGGGAGACCATGGACAGCCAGGTAGAAGTACTAAGTTTCAGAAAAGTTCAGTTCAATTCAGTTTTATTTAGCAGCTTTACAGACTGAAAAATGAGAGAAATTAAAAGTTTGAAAAGTGTGAAGAAATATGTATAAATCATGAGAATCAGATTTTCCCTGATGAGCAAGCCGTGGGCGATGGTGGCAAAGAAAAACTCCCTGAGATATTAATAGGAAGAAACCTTTAGAGGAACCAGACTCAACAGGGAACCTGATTTGGAACATCCTCATTTGGGTGATAACAGATAGCAGGGATTGATCTGTTTTAGGAGTTTTAGGAGGCTGGGAGTTTAGTATAACAGTATACAGGTGTGTAAGTTAGTATGGAGTCCACTTTCGTCACTGGAGGCTATATTAGGCTATTGAGCAATTGTCTATATTAGGCTATTGTCTTCATCCGAGTCTAGGACCATCCTCATCCTTAGCAGCAAGTCAGAGGGCTGCATGAAAGTCTGTCAAAGATTTTGTTCATCATAACTTTATAATTTCTAATATCTAACCATGTTATGCATGTTACGAGATACAGTGTTCTCTCTTACCGTATTCGTGGGGAAAAGTATTATGAACTTTATGTTCTTATAAAGTTACTGAAGCAGACTCTGACAGAGATGTCTCCAGTCACGCATGATTTAAAAGTGAATTTAAAACATTTGTTCATGCTAAAAAAAAAAAATCAGTTATCCAGTCCATCTAACACTATTAAGAGTTTTCGCTGGCATTTTTTTTTTGTCCCCATCGAAAATGGCTCTTGGGAACTATTTCTATTCATCGTCCCTTCCAAGAGTAAAATGAGTTTGCTTAGTTTTTTGTTTTCTGTACATGCTGATTTGCTACGCTGAGCATAAAATGAATTTAAAAAAAAACTGTAATTCACATTGACAGCTGCACCATTACAACATCTCATTAAATTTCTTCTGTTGTACTAAGTCATTTTCCAGCTTACATTAAACACTGTCAGTGACACTGGAACTTTATTCAAGGTAAAAACCTATATTAGAAATTTAAATCAAGATCTGAAATAAATCATTGAATCTGTCAGGAATTAGAGGCTATAATGCCAATGAGGTTCGTAGATAGTGTAGTTTGACTGGGAGGGTAAAATGCAAAGACCTAATTAGCCCACTTAGACACCTAGCAACCCATTACCCAGTCTTCTAGTATATAGTCAATGAAATTATTCTTAAATTAATCTCAAACTGATAGAGATTAAATGTCTGCTTCAATTCTGCAACTCCTACATTAATAACTGCTCAATATGGCTTCGGCTAAACGCCAGCTGGGAATCATTGTAACCCTGGTAAGCTATGAGCCTTTCTGCATTACAGAATGGAGCTATGCTTTCTATATTAACACACAACCTAGAAGGTTTACATAATGACCTGTAAAATGTGAATTGAGATCCAGCCAGGTAATCTTCCAAAACACAGCTTGAGTTGTTCAAAGATTTGAAAATCAAATACACTTCATTCTGATTATTTAAAAAAATGACACTGACTCCATGAATACATGGATTGCCAAAGTATATATTGGCAAAGTTTTTTTCAAAGCTAAAGGTCTGTGTGCAAGTAAAGTTTTGTTATTGTACAAACAAATGTGGCACATGTACATTACATTGCATGCTGGTGTTTTACTCACCTGTCAAGAAACAGAGCACCCCTACATCACCTTTCCTGCCTTTCACCTCTTGGAAATCTCTCCGCTGCACTTATGTTAATGCAGTTCAGCCTAAGGTGTCCCTATAGTCATACATGCACATTATGACCATTTTATATCTTTATGACAAAGTAACGTTCCCTGTGGCACAAGGAGATGCAGTGATGTCAGAGGTGAGGTACAGTAGTGAGGTTGGGTAATGCACTTTACGCAGAGAGGCAGAGCGACATTCACAGCTATGCAAGGAGTTGCAGCAGTGTGTCAGGTGATGTGTGAGTGTCTCTGGTTTGGGGGCAGCGTTCATGCATCCATCCATCTTGCTTTTTTGTCATTCTTAAATCACCCTGGGTGTGTGTGTGGGTTTAATTAAAAAGAATTATTACAAGCATCCATGACTCAAAAGATTTATGCGAATCCCACGGCCATTAAACCAATTGTTAACTTTATATCCAATAACTAATTCAATAATTAATTCAGTGTTTTTAAGCGAAGATGAAATTATTACACAACAAGTGAAATACACACTCACTCACCCACACTTTACAGTACAAGGTCCTGGGAGGCCTGGAGCCTTTCCACAGGCATGAGGCGGGTTATTTCCTGGATGGGGTGGCAATCCATTGCAGGGCATACAAGAATGCACACACTCATTCACACACTAATGGCAATTTGGAATATCTTTGAACTGTGACTTAGGGCACGAGGCAGGGCACACCATGGACAGAGTGCCAATCCATCGCAGGGCACACACACATACACACACTCACTACAGGAGATTTGGGAATGCCAATTAGACTAACCTGCATGTCTTTGGACTGTGTGAGGAAACCGGAGCACCTGGAAGAAACCCACTAAGCACGAGGAGAACATGCGAGCTCCATGACACAGACCCGAGGCGGGAATTGAAACCGGACTCTGGAGGCAGAGCAACAATGCTAACCACTAATCTACCCTGTATGACAAATACATTCAAATAAAATAAATACAAAATTTTTATTTAATCATAACTACAAAATGGATTTCTTTTTCTAATGTTATGTTTATGCTGGCCAAGCTGGCCTTTCAGCATTATCCTCACAAGCTAAACCAACAATAAGAATTTCATAGTTTGTTAATTAAATTATCTTTATAGTTACCAATATTCTCATACTGGGTACATTGGTCCGCTTTCTTAACAAAATCTGTTCTTGTTAAAAAATATTCAGTGGTATGAAGGTTCTGGGATTTAAATCTCATCAGTTTGAAGACGCCTCTCTTTCCATGTACATTCCAAAAACATTGCAGTGGATCTTTGTGATCTTTGTGATTAATTTTAGTGAATATGCAGTACACCATTAATTTGCTAAAGTAATATATAAGGTCTTTAGATCCAAGCTGTTTATTTTCTAATTGAATTCAATAAAGCCTAAACCCACATTAAATAAGGTACAGCAACTCCAGTTCTAGTGTATCGAGAAACAGCATTTTACTCGTGTTGTGCTGTAGGGGGCAGCATTTCATCTCCTTTTACACCATGAACTTGGATGCAACTGTTTTAATGATTAAAAACAAAGACATCATCACTTCTATGCACGTCATTAGGCTGTACGCTTTATTCACACTATTGCATGTATTGTATGACAAACGAAAAGCATACATGAAAAAAATAATCATATATTGGTTAATATTTACAGAAAAATTATCAACTGGTAAAAAATGAAAATAATATCTAAAACATTAACAAAACGTTAATTAAAAAAAAAATTTTTTTAACACTTTACAAAAAAGACAGAAAACCCGAATGTTATCAGCGACAACAAACCCACGCTAATTTCCTCTTAATTCCGCCTATCGGGTTTGATTGACAGCCGTCTCCTCTAATGAGCTGCTCAGGAACGCGCGCGCCTCCCAATCCCATCGGTTCAAAGGAGGAGTCTTCTCGGAATCGCTTAAGTCCACCCCCCGCCCCCCCCCCCCCCGCCGGCCCGCCCCTCCTCCCACCTGACGTCATGCGCGAGCGGCCGGTCCGTCGCGAGACGCGAAGAAGATGTGGACGGGCGCGGTAATATAAACTGGCGGCCAGCCGCTCTCGGAAGGTGAAGCCTCTGGTCGGGTTTTTGTTTTAATCGCGATGCGGCGGCTCGGAGATGTGAGGTCGGAATCGGGCCGCCTGCAGCTCCTCGTGCTCGTTTCCGCTCAGCTCTGCTCCATCACAGGTGAGTCAGTTCGCGCGAGATGCCCCGGTGTCGATGCGGAGGAGCTGTCCTTTGTGCTGGTGCTGAAACACTTCGCTTAGGTCGCTGGGAGCAGTAGCAGTAGCAGCGCTGTGCTCCGGATGTTCTGCTGATTAGAACGTAGTCGGACGGTGTGCAGGAACGAGTCACAGGAACGAGTCGGCGTGATCTTCTCTGAGCGTTACTTTCACTGGATCGCACTGATCGGTACTAATAAACTAACAAACAAAGTAAACACGAGGTATTTCCGAAGTATAAACATAAGCGTTAGTGACAAACCTAGGCTAAGCACATCACTGTGCTGAATATTTGAAAAGCATTAAAACTTAAGACAAACACTTTGGATTATTATTATTATTTCTTTAGTCACATTTCGAAGGCAATTCCAGATGTAACTTCCTTACTATTGATCTGCACAGGTGCAAACAAAAAGCATGACATAATTTCTTACAATAATATTAATAGTTGATATCTAAATTCAGTTGATCTAAAGACAGCTTTTAGGCACAGTGCTTCTTCCTAATAGAGTGGCTTGGACAAATATTTACAACTAATAATTTATTAATCATAATCAGATCATAAGCTATTTATGCGTATTGTTTTTTAAACCTTGCTTGCTTTAAATGTAATTTCTTATGTCCTGCCTTTTGTGAATGGAGTTTCTCATAACTGTTTTGCTGCTTCTTGGCCAGGATGTGTTTTTTTTTTGTTTTTTTTTTTCTTAACCACTGTGTATAAATAAAGATAAAAAAACTAGCCAACAAATTTGATTAAAGAAAAATAAACAAAGGGACTGTCACATACAGTACATATGTAAAGAAGTTCTTTGAACAAGAATTGTACCTGTGCAATAATTTTACAAATTTTATAAGTTTAGGACAAATAATTTCCCTTACTGGCTGTACGATGTTCAATTCCAGATAAGCCACGTTCATGGTTTACATTGGTATGTACAGTAGATCATTTGTACAGATACAGACAAAGATAGCAAATGAGATAAGAGAGCGAGACAATAATAACCTTTGCAGCGTGACAGTGATTAATGAAGCACGCTGTTGACATTAGTCTCTATGTAGCGAGCATCAAAACTCCCATGTGAAGCTTAAGACATACAAGAAATGATAGTGTTCGTTAGGGACAAAAATGCTTGATGGTGTTAATTCAACAATAGTTCATAAGGAAATTGACTTTTATTGCTTTGAGATAAAAAAAATAAATCAGCATGTTACACGTTTCTGTGTAAGCCTCTGTATTCTAGGCAAACAATAGCCTAATTAGGTCTCTGTGCATGATTAAAACGGCTTTATGTAGAACCTTTTCTCAAAGCAAACCCCTCTGTGGTAGTTTCTACATGCAACCTTCTTTAAGATAAACCATAGAAAGCTTTGAGGAAGTAAATGAAAGCTTTGTTAATGATTGCGGAAACTTTTACCAGGGCAAAAGATCTATCAGATGTGTTATGTTATGTTATGCTTAAAGGCTGAAAACTATATGTTGGTCTTAAACTTGGCATTAGGTCACCACTTAAGAGGCAGCTTTTAAAAGCCTGGATGGGGGAGATGCTGGTGGGTGTAGGTCTATAATTCAGTTTTTAATCCCCATGTGTTTTATATTAATAGGCAGTGTTTAGCGGTTTGACAATACTTAAGTGAAAATAATGTTATTATTTCGTTTAACTAATAAGATAATAAACAGAATAATTAACGCACAGTACCTGCTGAAGGAGAGTACTCAATTTAATTGTTGAACCAATTCATAAACAATATTGAACTGATAAACAGTATAAAGCGTGATATGTGACAGGGAGGGAACACAGAAACCATATGCAAAGCTCTGCCGTTTACTCACATTGATTGCGGTATTGATGAGTAGCTAGAGCACAGTGATCCGCAGAGGCAAGCATAACCACGCTAGAATGATAAGCAGCGCGTTCTCATGGGAGAATGAGTCACAGCAGACTGAACGTGGCAGTTTAATCAGATAGACTTCCATGGAGAAACAGATGTCGACAAAGATCTGTGTGTATATGACTCTGTTTCAGATAAGACTCTTCTGCCTTTCTGCTCTGCATGTCCATATTGCTCAGATAGACGGGTGGCAAATTAAAGAAAAATTAAACAACACGAACCCTCTTAGTAAGGTGTCGGACCACCGTGAACCACCGGAAGAACAGCATAAATAGATTCTACAAGTCTCTGGACGGAGAGTGAGAGAGTGAAGATCATACTGTAGCATATACTTTTTGGCTTACAGGTTTTTCTTAATTATATCAAACCTGAAATGTTTCATCAGGTCTGGAACGTTTCATCATTGATTAAAGATGATCAGACTAAAGAACATCTCTGTAGGTCCATAGGTCAGAGGGATCATTTGAAGCAAGAGAAGAAAAGGGAGCTCAAGAGTGATTATAATGCATGTAGGATGTCATTTTATTTTGCGACGTTTGTGTGGTTTTGACATGCACACAAATATTTTGACTAATATTAGTAACTGTACTGAGATCTTGAAAAAGCTCTCATTTGAATGCTTAAAGTTCCATGTAGATGTGTTGCCATTGCCTGTTTGAAAGATTTGGATTTGAAATCTGTTTGGTAAGGATGTTTGGTAAAGGGTCATAGAAATGTAGATTGGGTATATACTTGAAAAAGAAATTACTGTTGTAGGGGCTCTGCACATAGAAGAACCTTCAAGAGTTAAAAAAGGATTTTGTTTGTTTTTCAATAAGCATTAAGCAGTAAAATCCCATATATACAGTATATTATATGAGAATTGTTATATATATAATACACTGTATATAATGTACTGTATCTGTGTGCATGGAGTTTGCATGTTCTCCATGTGCTTGGTGGGTTTCCTCCATGTCCTCCGGTTTCCTCCCCAGTCCAATGATATGCAGATTAGGTTAACTGGTGTTCCCAAATTGCCCGTAATGTGTGAAAGAGTGTGTGAGTGTGTGTGTGTATGTGTGTGTGTGTGTCCTGCCCAGAGTCTCCTGGGAAAGGCTCCAGACTTCCTGTGACAGGATAAGCAGTATAGAAAACGAATGAATGAATATACTGTAGTACAAAACATTAAGCTTTATTTATTTATGTATGTATAAAACAGCAACAACAACATCAACAACTAATAAATCGGAAATGAAAATCAAAAACTAATAAATCGGCCAGTGAAAAACAATATTACTGTATGTCTTTGGCGTAACAGTTCAAGGTTCTATATATCACACTTGGATATAGAATATGCTTACATCCTAAAAAAGTGAGTTTGTCTGTGAGTCCAAAAGAAGCAATTATGTGACGAACTCGTATTTAGAGATGGTTTAAAGTAGCACATCTTTAGGAGAGTATCAATGCTTCACTTTGGAAAGAAAACAAAAAAATGTAAGCAACTATTTTAGTTTTAAAAGTGCAGTTATGAAGTTTCTGCTTTACAACAGGTTCCCCGGTCTCTTGCCATCTGAGAATGGAAGCAAACATGTTTTTCCTCAAATCTAGGAAATTACCCAGGAGGTATCTTATATTAAACATCAGAACATTATTTAGCTTTCGCGTTTGCTGTGTTATCCCTGGAGCTTTTGGGAAAGTGTGAGAAAGATTAGTTACTTAATCATTGTTGAGACAGAAACACAGCCTGTCTTGGGCTTGTTGTTCTGTTCAATGTATGATTGTATCATGAGGCTGTTCCCAGTTTCAGAAAAAAAAAATGGTTTGGAAAACACAAATTAAGCTAGTCATTAATACAATTAATTAGTATTTACGGTAGTGTGAGTGTTTGTACGTATTTATATGTCTATCAATCTATCTCTCTATCTATCCATCTATATACACACACATAGACACACAAGTGTGAATCCAAAATTATTTGCACTATATTAAAACTGTTGGTCTTATCAGCACTTTCCGTTCTAGGCTACTGTCTCCCCAGTCACTTCTGTGCAGGTGCGAACGTGTTACATCAGTTCATTTGTAACTGCGTGGCGAGCAAAAAATGGATGCCCCACTTGCGATTTGCCTTGAAGGAAGAGCAGAGTGTGTTGATTTGTTTTTTGTGGTTCGAGGGTATACTGTACCTGGTGCACAAACAACTCACGGAAGAGCATAAACAGAAGCGCTTGGATATCTGTAAACAAAATTTGGACCGATACTCTAAGGAAGAACGTGAAAGTTTCTTAAAGAGAATCGTTACTTGTGACGTGGAATCATCACTACAAGCCTGAGAGTAAACAGCAGAGTATGGGATGGAAATACAGTATAATCAATCATCAAGCAAGAAAAAGTTCTCAAGGGCCAGTATTGGAACATTATCAGGAAAATGGTTTCGACAATCAACAGTGCTGGTTACAGTGAGATGCTTATTGGAGAGCTGAAGCGTAAACTTCAGATTAAGCCCAGAGGACTTTATCCAGGGACACTATGATCTTGCATAACGATGCACGCCCGCATACTTCTGCCCACACTGTCGACACTCTGCAAAAACTTCGTTTTGGGATGTTAAAGCATCCTCCCTATAGTCCTGACCTTGCTCCAGCGGACCTTCACCTGCAAGCAGCCCGAGAATGAAGGACAAAGATTCACTTCTGATGAAGAAGTGAAGACAGCGGTGCATTCGTGGATCGCAGTTCAGTCTAAAACAGTTTTAATGAGGGAATATGAAAGCTTGTGACAGATGGACAACGTGGATTGAAAAGCAAGGATATTACAGTATGTTGATAAATGATGTATTTATCTTTTCTTAAAATAAACGAAAATTCTACAGCCAGAGTGCGGATAATTTTTGACTCTCTCTTGTATATATTCTCTTTCTGCTGTTTGCAGCAAATTGGATGTTTTGTTCCATTAGAGTTCGAAATTTCAAAATTTTCTTTGCTACCTATAAACGTTCATGAAACAGTTTAAGTTCAAGTCTTGTAATTAATTTATCAGTCTCACACAAGAGGAGGTGCTGATGAATAGCAGCATGGCTGTGAGATATCACAACCACATCATAGCCGTGCAGATTATGATTCATTTGTTTTTCTAACCAGTTATTTTTCTTCGATAACACATACCGTCGAAACTTACAAAATGTACTTTATATTTCTACTTATTCCATGTTGGAATATCATCTTACTTTTAGTGGGGTTTAAAACCCAAATAGTGTTAAATGGAAAGCTAGTGCACAAGGGTGTACAATTTCTTGTTCCACACACAATGTAGTGCCCTTGATCAGGGGTTAGAGAGGGATTTGGAATCAGCCTCGTGTTAGAAGCTAAGTTAGCTTTGTAGTTTTAGAGGCGATTGCGAATGACTTAGAAGCAATGACTAAGGAGACAAAGTGTCGTTTAAGATGACAACGTTATCAGATGTGTGATCTTGCTGAAAGGGCTTCAGTGACTGGTTTTGAATGTGGGTTTTGGAAGGCAGCTGTTCTCCTCTCTTTTTAGTTCTGCAGACCGTAACGACCTACCTTCACCCACGCTTCAGTTCAAATAATTAACGATTGTTAGAGCACCTGTGCTGTTACTGTCTATCATCACCAATCACGGAATGGCTCTAATCCAATCAGATTACTCGGTTGGGACTAACAGTTGTATAATATACAATAATAACCGCTGCTAAACACAAAAATATACTAAAAATACCCATCTGAAGTATGTCTAAGCAATGCACTCAGGTGAACCCTACTGACAAATAAAACCTCAAAATGTGTGTGTTTTTTTTTTTTGTTGTTGTTGTTGGTTTTACCAATTGTTTTGATTCCTGTAAGCAGTACAGTATAACCTACCCATTCACGTAATGTCCAGAACCAGTTAAAACCATGAGATATCTGGCGCCATGAGAGCCCCGCAGGGGAATTTCGGGCATCACTGCTTTGTGCAAACATGATCAGTATACCATCTGACAAATGCATATTGCAGCACCCTGATTGATGTCATGCCAGAACAAAACTCAATATGTGCTGCACCAAGTTGCTAATCTCGTCTTCAGCAGGAACTAATGGAAGTCTGGCTCTGCGCGCTCGTCGGGCTTGCGGTAACCCAGACAGAGTGAGGTATCTAACAAAAACAGCATCGACTTACTGTGTCTGGGCCAAGAATATGACCAATTTGTGATGGGGGCGATTAAAAAAGGTGATGGAAGAAGCATAACCTGGAGTGCCCAATAAAAATCATTACCAGATTTAAAAAATAAATCTGCTTGTCAGTAAAGATGATTCCAAACAGATGATTTCAGTATACAGTAAGTGAATCAGCCCAGATGACCCAGTATACGTCAATCAATGCATACGATTCAGTATAGGTGATTCAATATAGATGATTCAGTATAATTGATTTAATGTACTTAACCTAAATAATAGGTATGGATGATCCAGTAAAGGTAATTTAGTTTAGATTATTCCTAGTGGGTAGCACTGTTAGTTAAGGTCTTGATGACTTGGGTCTGTGTGTGTGCATGTTCTTTCCGTGCTTGGTTGAGGCTCCGGTTTCCTCCCAGGCAGTTTAGGCTGATTGGTGTATCCAAATTGCCTGTAGTGTGTCAGCATATGTGCGCTTGGACTGGCACACCACCCAGGGTGTACCCTGCCTTGTTCCCTGAGTCCCCTGGTATGGCTCCAGACCCTGTACAGGATAAGGATTATAGAGGATGAGTGTGAGAGAGTGATTTAGTAAAGATTATTCAGCAATGATGATTCAGTGTGGATGATTCAGCGAGGCTGATTCAGTGTGAATTAGGGATGAAAGTCAGTGTTACATAGTGCTGCATTATGGGATCATTCTGCCAGTTTTGGAACGGTTAATTATTTGCTCATATTCTATACAGCATTTGTTCACACAGACACAGACACACACTTACAGACACATATTGCAAGAGCCTATCAGATAAAAGTACTGTAGCATGTGGAATACTATATGTCTGTATTTAAGTCTACTGTATGTACTGCTCTTTTTTTTTTAAACCACAGCAGCCAACGATATCCTCTAACCATAATATGTCACACATGCACAACCTAGAACTGTATGAAAACGGAATAATTAGACGGAATAATGCTGCCAAAATTGTGGATTTATTAAAATTCTTCATACATGGTTCAACATAACATTGAATGAAGTCACATAAGCCGTGGTGCTGATACAGTTTAGATGCACGATAAAATTAATAAGTTACTAAAAGACATGCATATCTATCTATCTATCTATCTATCTATCTATCTATCTATCTATCTATCTATCTATCTATCTATCTATCTAAATACAAGGCGCATTCAAGAGAAAGCAACACTGGTGATGAATGTAGACTGATTTACAGTACGGTGTGGCGACTCTTAGACGCCTTAAACATTTCAATGGCGAGTAGAACGATTGATCCTTGAAAGTCAACGGATACTGTAACTTGTCGCCAAATTCTGTGGGAACTGTACACACAATCATTCACGAACACCAGTTGCAAATTATAGGAATTCGACTGGGAGTTATTGCTCATGCCCCAGACTGTCCTGACCTCTCCTGACTGTCCTGAAGCCATTTCTATTGTACATGTTTGGCCCATTAAAGGAGTTCCTGGGAGGCCAGCGTTTCAGCATTTCAGGGAGTCCGATCATGAGTCCGGCATTCTGAGTAAACTTTCTACCTTGATGGTATCCAAGCACTAGTGGTATCCAAGTGCAATAGTGTAGAAGGGGATTATACAGTGTAGAGAAATATCATAAAAATGTTCTGTTATTCCTCAAAATAAAAAACAAAACAAACATACAGTATATTGTCACCTTGAAATGATATTTTGTCAAATTTGAGTTATTCACATTTTCTTATGCCGTGAGAATGTTTTTTATTTGGAAAGTAAAAAAGCACAGTTTTGCTATCTGGAGTAGCAATGCTTGGTGGGTATGGGTACTCCTATTGGTACTCTGCTTTGCTGTAGCTGTCCCAAGACATGGATTCCCTCGGTGTGTATGTGTGAGAGTGTGTGCTTGTATCCTATGATGGCTTGGCACCCCGTCCAGCGTTACCCCACTTTGTGCCTAAAGTCTCCCCCAGGATAAGCGGCATAGATAATGGCTGGATGTAAATATGTGAGTGTGTGTGAGTGTGTGTGTAAAATCTAATTATATAGTGATAGTGTTCCCCTTTGCACTGCATGCTTTGTTCCAAAACTCCTGAGTCAGCTAGTTAATTATTAAGTCCTCTGTGAGTTAGATGTATTTGAACAGGAACTACACAGAAATCTGTACGGAGCTTGTTGAAAATTGGGATTTCATTTGACTTGTTACAAAGGTTGACTGATGAAAGGCACGAAACACTGTTGCATCAGTGCCGTCTCAGATGTGCTTGGGGCTCCACTATCACCCGCTCTCCTATATCTGCATTTCACCTCTCTGAGAATCACAGAGCGTGCTGCAATTTTCCCACCTAAAACGAGCACTGACAAGCAGCCCTGCTGCGTTAGAGGAGTGTTCATAAGGGTAGAACAGTCTGCATAGCAATCTGTCTGCTCATGCCTCTTGAATTGAGTCATGCTTAAGAGGAGACATGCTAATTTCTTGTGAAATTGGGGCATGCTACAATTCTTATGAAAATGAAACGGGAAATCTCACTAGAGCGGTGAGAGAAAGTAGCTTGTCTGTAGCAAGCCAGACATTGACAGAGCACGGGTCAGACAATTTCTAACCCCGGCATTACTCAGACGGCACGGATGATTACTGAAGTAGGCGCTCTGAGTGTGAATCAAAGTTCAAGAAGCTACCGTGAACAGACTTGAGAAAAGACGGATTTTTCATATACGTATAATTTTTGGGGGATGTTGTAGAAGAAAAGGTTTAATCAAATATCAATAAAATGTATTATTATGTAAAGATAATATAAAATCCAAGTAGCTGTTACTGATTCAAATGACCTGTTTAGCCCTCTTTCACAGCGGATGCCTATCACCTACTGTAGGAGAGTGAAATGATCTCCTCAAAGTAACACACCAATCGCAAAACCTACTGTATTAATCAACTGCCTTGTCATCTCAGGGTTCAGTGTTATTAAACCGGCAATGGCTTGCCCATCCAAGAGCTGTCATCTGGGATGAAAAACAAGAAAATTAAAATGACACCAGGTCAAGGCTCATCTATGATCTATATGAGTCGCTCTCAGGAAAAATCAGAGCTGTAGTGCGCACCACAATGGAAATTGATCAGATGGCGCTTTTACGCACGGATACTGTATACATATTAATATCCGCTTAGAAATACGACGAAGCGAAGGACATGAAGGTACTGTATAAGCATCTCAGGGGAAGGCGTTACATTGACAATGGCAGTTTATTAAACTATATACAGTACATCGCTCAGGATGTATTATATTGAAGGTTCACATGGTGTTTGTCTTGTGCATGTCATTATTACGCAACTCCTGAGAGCGGAGAAGAGTTCAGAGCGCGACCAATTTGCAGCAGGTTTCTCATTCTAAATGGCAAGCTTTGTTTTATACCAACCCATGCCGAGCTGACACTTGTGTACTCGTGTGAAGGGCACATCCTGCTCCAGAGGGCTATACTGTCAGCCTCTGCTCCTCGTGCCGTCTGGGTCTGGCATTAGAGCCGCTTTGCTAATTACACTCATCCTCGCATATCCGGTCCCTCGCTGACTCACCAACTGCCACCAGGGAAAAGAGGTCTCCATTTTCTGTCAGGACCCTGTCTTCTCTCTGTCTCTCTCTGTACCTCTTACCCTGCATCTGCCTCTTGTCTGCCTCTGTCATGTACTTCATGCAGCTTTGCTAAAGGTTACTGCAGCATGTTTCTCTTGTCCTCGGGGGGAAACATTAATTAGCAGGAGTGTGCAAGGAGTGTGAGAAACTTTGCTTTTGGGCCTCCAAATGAAAGCTCTCTTGATTGCGGACCATGTCAAGCCTAATGACAGAGTAGTAGCTAATGGTTTAAGGAGAGAAAGAGTGAGAGAGGAGATTGAGCTAAATTGCCACTTAGGCACCCCATTTGGAAAGGGTTTTTAGGAACCTTCTGTCTGGCAGTGCTTCAGATAAGAGGGTTGATAACACATATGGGAAGGGGGTGGGGAGGTTGAAGGAGAGTGCTCGAGCACCTGCCCCTTTGCCCCTTGATGTCAGCAGTGCCCTTTTGAATATTCTTCTTGCTTATATACTGTATATAAACACAGCCTGTTTTGTTTTAAATCACTTGATCTATTGTTGTGATAAAGCCATGACCTATGGCTCTACATTTGTCCAACAGGGAGGCAGTGTTGGCACAGTTCGCTGGCACTCAGGACTGAGGATGGAAAGGGTGTGAGTTTGAATCCTGTTAGAGATAGTGACTTTATTGTGTTTAAAATCATTTAAGATGTCTTATTCACATTTACTGGAATTGGCAAGTGCCTTTAATGCATTTCATTTTTACAACTGAGCAGTTGACAGTTAAGAGCCTTGGTCAAGGGCCCAGCGGTGGCATATTGGTGGTGCTGGGATTTAAACTTTAGCCTTCTGATTATTAGTCCAAATCAGTAGTCTTAACTATTATTTTGTCAGTGTTGGTGTGACTGAAACACATACTGTATAAGCCTGATGATGTGTCTATACCACTGCACAGTGACAAATATTCATATCAAAACAGTTGGCAGGAGATAAATACCATCTTAAATGTCGACATGGAAATTAAGCTCCTCGAGTGTCTCCATGTTTGTTCACATTATGCAAAACTGTCTGAATAAATTCTCCGTTGTGCCCCCTATTGGAATCCTCCAGTAACATACAGTACGTAGCATAAAGGCAAATCCACTGTCATGTCATGGCCTAAAAAAGTCACCGCTTCAAAATGGTCTTTTTTATTGACCTGCATTAAGGAAAGAAATTCAAGGATTTGAAATGAATGGAACTGGGTTTCTTATTTTCTTTTACCCGAACTTCATAAGACTGTGAATAAGCTGCTAATAAGACAGTGTCATATTACTGTAAAATTGGAAAAGTACAGTACAAACCTGTCGGTTCTGAAGACTCTCTAGTGTTGAAAGGCTTTTTTTTAAATATCATATGGCACACTATGTATCCAGATGCGTATTTATAATTTGAAAGAAGATGATTCCTATCCCTAACGTATATTACATCATTTTATACCATTTTCACTTTGACCATCATTCTCATTGGTTACTTGGGTCATTTTGAGGAAAGATATCTTTATTTAACTCAAGCATACCACCTGGGTGCTTTATGTAAAAAAAAAAAAAATAAAAAAAAAAAATCTGTCAGCATCCCAGACTACATACATTGTAGCGGTTGCATCACCTTTCCTGAAGAACTGAGGTATGGCTCAAGTCTAGTCAAATTCTGTCATGCCGAGGTTGCTGAACCATGTGACACATGGAACTGTCATGACACAGTTTGGGAGAGAGGACCTAGCTGCAGAGGATGGTGATTATTAGCAACTGAATTCCTAAATCTCTGTCCCAGTATGAGAGCAAGGGTTCAAAGCAAAATCGTTGAAGGATTTCCAGTTTAAATCCAAATCTTAAATGAAATTAATGCGGTATGACCTCACCTATTATAGATCAACAAATATACAGTAGATTCCAGGTGTTTATACAAAGAAAATTCAAATATATATATACGAACAGCATTGTCAAGTGCTTTTGCAAAATCCATCAAGCACCATGATTAAACTGGCTCTCATAAAGAAATGACCAAAATTCGCCTCTGCTGCAGAGGAGAAGTTCATTTAGAGTTAGCAGCCTCAAAAAATCACCAATTTACGGCACCTCAGATTACAGCCTTTATGAAGGCAAACAACAACAACAACAACAAAAAATACAAGACAGGCAAAGAGAGCCTAATGAGGAAATAATGTAAGCGATTACAGGCACTTGCAATAGGTTCCCTTTTTATCCTCCCACCCAAAGGCAAGCAGGAGGTGGATAGGTTACTTCTTGTTCGTAGGGGTAAATGTGTGTGTTCACGATGCCCTGTGATGTAATAGCATCCCCTCCAGTGTGTGTTCCCTCTTTACACTACATGTTCCTAGGCTTCAGATACACTACAACCTTTACACTGTCGCTGTCCAGCTTGGTAAAGATTTTTTCTTTCTGTTCCTCTTACAAGATCTGTTTCCTTGTATAAAATATGGAAATATGGAACACTGGAATGAATTAAGATTTTCTAAATTCAGGGTAAAATAAGCAATAAGGACTTAAAAAATATTATTGAACAAATACACACATTTTATATTGCCATATTACGAAAAAAAATCTGCTTTCAGGCCTTCAATGAATGAATAAAAAGTTCAACATATTCTTTCATTAATAAAAAAAAAAAAATTGAGATTATTGCCAAATTTCTGTTGTATACAGCTGCTGTCAGAAGCTTTCATACACTCATTATGAAGATGAATATTATGACAATATTTTCAATTATTATTTTTTTACTGGTATTTTTCTGGCCAGAATGATTGTACAACATTCATGTTTAATAGAAGAAAATCCCAAGACGTTGGTGAACAGTTTCAAATTTATATATGCAGAGTAAAAACTATAAAAAATACAACATAACTAATATTCAGCTGAATGTTCCTTAGAAAGTTTTACTTTTAGCAGACACAATCAGCAAGTGTCTGGATATAAAGGCTGGTTGCATATTTGACTACTCTTTCTGGCAAAATGTGTCATATTCGATTAAATTTGTTGTTTTTTTTGGCTTTTAAGCATTCACCATTACATTTTGATAGGGATAGGGAGAGCTCAAATGCGTAAAGTTAGTCTGCATTTTCCATTCCATAACCAGCTTTATTATATTCTTGTGTCCTGTTTAAAGACTCTAAACACGTGGCTGTTGATCTGAGGATATGCTGAAGAAATCTGCATAGTGTAGTCCTTCTTCTTCATTATTTTATCCAATTTCCACTGGCAGCAAAAAAGCTTCCAAATCATGAAGCTTCCACCACCATGCTTCAATCACTACAGTGTTCTTGTAGATGAATTCTTCACTTTCCTTACTCCTACTTCAGTCAATGGCGATGCAAACCGATGTTTGAGTGTAGGTTCAGGTCATGGCAGGCTTGGAAACATGGAAATGGGACTCATGTACAGTAAATCTACCATCGTCTTTCTTAGATCTGCATTGAGCTCCTTGGATGTTCCCACTGTTGGTCAATGCAATGAGTGCTACAAAACAATCCTACTGTATTTTACCAAGCTACCAATCATAATCAATGAAGATCATGTGTTTGGCGTCTTCTGCTAGTGATACACCTTGTACAATCATTCTGCCCCAGAAAAGACCAATTTAAAGAAAATCCCAATATTTCCCTGCAACTCATATTCATTTTGAGAGAATGTAAACTTCTGACCATAACTGTCTGAGGAACAAAGCACTTTTGGACATGCTGTTATAACAAAATATCTTAAGGATGGTGATTGTAACTCCGCTTTGTGTCAGCCTACATCACGACATGCCATCATTGATTGCTTTCCTATTTTCACAGCACACCCTGGGGTGTTTTATTCCCTACACATTTTTGGGTATTGTAAAGGATGAATGGCAGAAAAGCACTCTACAGTGGTATTGACATGAGTCTGACTCTTTACACAAGAAAACCTTCAATCTACCACTGTTTACCTAAAGTAATTACTCACATACTCAGAAGTCTGACTTTGCACCTTCCAGACCTGGAGAGCTGCTATGTATATATTTAATAAATCATGCTTTCATTGATTCATACCTAAAATATTAATTCATTGGTGTGTAAAGACAAAGGGGAACTGTGTTTTCAAAAGTGGCCTTGTCTTTCTGGTGCACTCTTCGTCCTAAAAACAAGAAGCTCAACTGCGGTAAGCAATGGTTTGATCATATTTTGTCTAAATATATAAAAAAGGCAATATGTTCAATATACTGGAAAAAAATGAATACAGGCTGGTGGGGTTTGCAATGGGCTAATGTTGGGTGTTTAAAGCTTTTAGGACCTCTGTCACATATATGCCAACTTTATAGCTTCTGCATGTGTTGTGATGTGCAAATGTCTATCGCGGGACATACATTCAATGGAGCTGTACATTATTCTACTGTACCACCCGCAGGTTTTGCAGCCGGCACAAGGCAGCTTTTGTTTTGCTGGTTGTAAAGTTTTTCCCACTTCTGCCTGCTGTGGATGCCCAATCAAAAACACATTACATTAATGGGATTTTATGAGGATGAACACGCAATAGAGTCAAAGAGAGGCAGAGAGGCAAACCCAGAAATAGTAATTTGAGAAAAGACCAAATTTTGTAATACCTGTTTTTTGTCTATAGGTTAGCTGATTTTTTTTTGGAATTCCAAAAAGTGTTTCAAATATGTATTTGAAATAAATTGAAATATATATATTTTTTATATTAAAAGGGTGTATCTTTCCAATTTCTATCCAAACTGAAATTTAACTTACCTCAGCATGTTTCATTAGATTTGATGAATACATTGTATTTTATTCTTTTTAAATTTAAATTTTGTATTTTTATGTCTGGCACATCTGATATTATTACTAATATTAGTAATAATATTTTATCTGTATAAAATATAGGTCAAAAGTCCATAAAAATTAAGCATTTTGATAAGGTATAAACAAACACAGATAATTATCTTGCTGCTTGTAGATGTCACTTAAGCTTGACCATATGCATTTTTTTTGCATATCATGTTCACAACCATACACAGTATGATTACTGTAGCAGTGAACTGACTGATAGGATAGGATAGATAGATAAATAGATAGATTGATAGATTGAAAGATTTTACTGCAATAAAAGAAAAATCGCACTAAGAAAAAAGCTAATTATAAAAATTTGGAATGAAATGTCCAAATCTGCAAATTTACAGATTTACAATGTTAAAGTTTAATTAAAATAGAAAAATGGAAATATATAAATTACATAGAATGTGCAAAATTTAACTATACACAGTATATATATATATATATATATACTTTTTTCGTGTGGAATTTAATTGCACACTCATGTTTTTAAAAATGTACAACGTCATCTGTTGAATTTTGGATTAAACTAAAATTCTTACGTGTTACCATGAAGTGTGTAGAATGAAGGAGTGAGATAGCATTTATTAAGTAGATTTCAGTTGCACACTTGCACACTCATAAGCGCCTATTAAAAATGTACAGCGCCATCTGTTAAATTTTGAGATGAACGAGATGATTTTCTTTCCAAGGTCAATTTTCTTATAAGAGCAATTTCCATTTATATTTCAAAGTAGCATGTCCTATCTTCCTGTGGGCAGATTGCAATGAAACAAAGCCTATACAATATGTTACCTTAAGCTTGGCCAAATACATCTGTGAAAACAGTTTATTAAAATAAAAATTAGTTTAGTAGTTATATATAAGGGTAAAGATGGGCATGACAGCATGAGTGAAACATGGTGTTAATGTGTCAAGTAATGTGATCCAACACACAGTGTGAAGGAAACGAAGCAAGTCCGATCAGTTTAATTTTATGTATTGTTCTGGTCGAGGGCCCGAATAGCCTGCAGGAAGAAGCTTTTCCTCAGTTTTCTCAGTTTATAATTTTTTTGTCGAAGTTAAGTAATTAAAATTGATTTTTTATAAGTATTTCAAAGGTTAAAATGAGAACTTGACTAAAAATATGTTTTTTTTTTTAAACTAGTACACTTGTAAACAAGTTTGCTTAGGTTCACATGGGTACAAATGTTAACGTTGCAGTAATAATCTACAGTACCAAAATATTAGGCTACAAATCTGCCAAAAATAGAACTTAAGTATACAACCCAAATACAATCAATCAATTATTTCCCCCTGAATCCTAATTTATTTCCACACTTTGTCGGGTCATCAGCGCTTCACTTCTTAGCCGACAAAGCTATCAGCCCAGGAAATGAGCAACCCTGTGCCTCATTAAGCCTAAACTATTTAAACAATCTGAGTCATAAGTCACATTGTAAAGTCATGCCCTTATTTTTCTGCAATATCATTCCTTGTAGTCGGATTTTGTCTTAACCTTTGCTCAACTCTTCTCACACTGCTTTCTCATATTTCCTAGATGATGTTAGTGCACTTCTGAGTTCTTATATTTCAAAGATGCAAAGTGCATTTGCAAAACCCATCAAGCACCATAATGAAACTGGCTCTCATGAAGAACTTCCCAGGAAAGGAAGAGCAAAACTTACCTCTGCTGCAGAGGAGGAGTGCATTTAGAGTAACCAGCCTCAGAATTCACTTATTAACAAACGGCACCTCAGATTAGAGCCGTTACGAAGGCTTTACAGATCATGAGTAGCAGAAACATCTCAATATCAACTATTCAGAGGAGATTATAGCATATTTTGGACGCCTTTAGCATTGTTTTACAATGTAGAAAGAAATTGCAATTAGAAGGTGTGTCCATACTTTTGACTGGTACTTATAGAAATGTAGAAATATTATATATGTATAATATTGTATAAAATATATATTATATATATATTTTTTTGTCTCTGGGTATGTAGAAGTGCAGCAGGAGTACGCTAATAATAGCACCAATATGCAGCGACCCGCCTGCACACAAAGTTGCTTTGTGCTTTCTTTGTTCTAGTCTCTTTGTGTGAAAGAAAAGACAGGGTTCTGTTGAATCCTCTTTCTCCCTTCGTCTGTCTACAAGTCTTTGTGCGCCTTCCACACAGCTCTCTTATTTGTGCACATATAAATCCGAAATTAAATATGGATGAAAATGCTTTTAGACCTGCACAAATGTTATTCTGTTTAGTAAAAAATTTTATGCATCCGAAATTTGTTTTCAAATATGATTTCTGCATTTGACATCTTTATGGCCTGGGGAAAATGTTAAATAAATAAACTAACAAACAACCCAGAGGTAAAAGATGCTTCAAAACCAAGTACATGTAGAATTATGAAAGTCAAAGTTGTAGAATTATCTTGTTGCCATGGTGTCAGAAGCAGTAATTACATACGTATTTATCGAGTATTGATTTACAGTGCTTAAACATAAGTGTTTAAAAAAAAAGTGTTTAAATTCTTGCTAAACTTTTTTGAACCGGTGATATTCTTTGTACAGTTCAATATTCAGAATTACGAGATTTATTTACATAGGATAGATAGAATAGTCGGATTTGAAACGTATGGTTGTGTTGGATATCACAATCATTTCCTATAAATAAAAATGCCCTGTTAATGTCTTTGAAGAACCCGTGATTAACTTTGCAATATGATTACATGCGATATGATTGATACTAGAAATATAGAAAGAAAAAATATACTATGGACAAAAATAGGTATGATGTTGGAATTGTGCTCCACATAACTTTATACACATATTTAAAGGCCACGTGATACGAACAGTTTGCCCTAAGTGGTTGGATTAAAAATAAATAATAAAATAAATAAATCAGGGGAATAGGCTACAGTTTAAGTGGGTATATGCTGAGTATATTTGCCTGACACTGACAAATTTAAATGACTTCAGAGTTCGAAATAAGTCTTTTTAGCAAATGTGTACTTTTGACTTGATTTTTATAATACCTTATAATATTTGTCTTATTAGATTAATTATTAAAAAGAGTAAAACCAGAGGGTTTTGCTTTAACAGATGCTAGGAAACGTTGAAACCAGATTTGATTGCACAAGACTATATTTCTCCTAATGTAACATTATCTGCAGCATTAATCCGTTCTCTAGGTATATTTTGTGCAATGATTTGCTTTAGCCAAACAATTTCAATTTCAAATGTTATCAGGCTTACAAAATCCACAGTGCATTAGCGCAGCATCCAGATTGGGATAATTAAGGGACATCCAGGCTCAGCTGGTTTCCCAGACTACATCCCAGTTTCTCACACCTCATTTTTCGGTATTCATTTTGACTTGGAATAACACTATCTTCCAAAATAACCCACCACTCAGTGCTGCTGGGTTTCTCACCTCTGATGAAGTCGCTGGTCTCCCAATGTCCTGTCAGGTGCAGTGTGCCAGGCGCCAGAGATTAGACTTGGTTTTTGGCAGGAGTTAATAGGTCAGTCTAATCTGTTTTGAGGCTGTAGTTTGGCAAGTAAAGTGAGCATTGTAGAAGGAGCCTTGGCACGGGAGTCGTGCCTGAATACTCGTCAGGGGTGTGCCGTGAGGTCGATTGCTACTGTGTTTTTTTGTAGACGGGTAAAATGAGGATGGGGCATTTATGAAAACATCGATTTTATCGTTTGCTATGTCTGAAATTCTGGTGACTGAGCCCATGCTGGTGGAGTTTTGTGCTGGGGATTTTGGTCATGTGGAATTAGTAGTCATCTTTGTAGGCTGCACTGCATTATGGGAAGTGTTGTTTTGAGCTGATTTTGGCAACGTTGCCATAATGACAATTATTAAATGTTGTACTTGAATACAAAATGTTTTGCCTTTCAATCGGCCAAAAATAAATTGCATTGCTGCTTTATTATACACTCGGTTTATTTGACCCTTTCATTATACAAAAGTAATACAGTATTTCACAGTATTTGACACATATAGGTTTCATCGTTAGGTTCATATGCTCATGTTATTTAAAATATCAAAAAAAAAAAAATCTAAAATATTTGCAGTTTTAAAACACATCTTTTTATATATAATATGAATTCCCTTTTTGTTTCATTTGACTGGTAGATATTCTGATATTCTTTTTTTTGCAAGTAATTAAAATGTAAATGTGGAGGAAAGAATTATATGTTTCATTTTGTTAGAACCTACACACCTCTGTGGGTAAAAAAAAAATGCAACAAGAAACAACCAAAACACATGACAAAATACTACTGAATTTATTAACAAAATGATTGAAGCTATCACTGAAAGTTTCCTTTTTTCATCTGTATGCAGCTCCAGTTTTTAATATTTAGTTGCTTTATTATTATTATTATTATTATTTTTTTGATTTTATTCTAAATCTCTTCCCACCATAAACTGCACTTTCTAATGTTTGCTAACAGTGCTGTGGAAGGGCGTACGGCTTCACAGCTTGTTGGCGGTATGACAGCAGCCTCCGCTGATTGGTCAATCCTTCCGTTTTTTAAAAATATATATATAACAAGGGAAGCCACCTTCACCCAGGCTTTCCTTGGCATGGTTCTGACAAATCATATTTTACCAATGCTTTGAAGCTTTTTAATGCTATTTTCTTATTGGTTAGTCCTGCGATTTTTGTTTGTCGCATGGCTTGTCTTTGGACATGTGTGCGATACTGTGTTTCACTGTTAAACAAAGTGTTTTTTTTTTTTATTATAATTTTTTATTATAATTTTTTTATTATCTAACATGACATGTACAGTCTGAAAAAACTGGGAAACCCTGACTTCCCTTGGAAGAACACTCTACCGTGAGTAAATGCAGTTTGTCTAAAGATGTCTGAAAATGTGCTAGTTAAGTGTAATTGCTCTCACCCAGTAACCGTCACACATTGAGCATTTTTTCCCCCTAGCAAATTTGACATAATCATTCCATTTATAATCAGATACTCACTATATAATAGGAAATGCCACAATTCCACTGTGCCGACAAACTATATCATCTCCATTCCTGCTACGACCTTTGCTATGAACAAAGTAAAACAATGGCCGAGTCCTTTTATTCATATATGAGGTCATCACTCTATTTGCACTCTAGTACTATTGTGAATTCAGCTAACAAAAAAAGCAAACTCCTCAACAAAGCGACTTTTATCCAGCGCGTATATGAGATCAGGATCACTCCTGTGTGACGGAATGGTGCAGCTGATGTCCCTGCAACCCCGCACCAGTAGATTATAACAGATGTACCATCATAAACCCTCTGACAGAAAAGCTCCAGGGAGACTGATGGCTGTTCAGTGTGCTAAGGCATCGTGAGACACCTAAAAGCCTGATTCCCTCTTGGTCATTTAATAGTGTTTCAGAAAGGTCATTAATACTAATCTTAAAATCCTTCACCGTTTCCTCTCTAGTGGGACGTATAATTAGATTACAGTTTTCCCATTCCTCATCTTTTAATTTTCTTTGAAAGTGCATCCCCGATTATCGCGTACCTGATCTAATTTTCCTTGTTCCCTCGGACTTGTCATTCGGAATAAGAACCGATCGTCCCCTCTTTCGTGTCGATAATAAATTCGGACATGTTTTCGCATCAGTGGTGATGTCACCTGTGCAACCCGTCCCCAATAGTACAGTGTGAAACGGCGGCGTCAGCACATCACAGGTAGCTTTGTCAGCGATCCATTTTCCTGTCATTTGGATGGTAACAGAAGGCGGAAATTTGGCAGACACGAACGGCTCGAACAACTGCCACTCAAACCTTCAATCTGCCCACAATCACATATGATTCGGCAGTGACGATGACCTTGAAGTTTGGAAAGTCACCAGCCAGCTAGACTTCCCTCTTTCAGAAAAGCTCGGTGATTGAAAACATCCTTTTTAGACACACAGCATTAAAACCCATTATGCCATAAACTTTATTTAGGGAGCACTTGGTTAATACCTGTCATAAACAGCAAATCAAATTTCCCCTTGGTTTTACACTGGCCCGGAGAGCACTTAACTTTGCACTTTTTGCCTTCCCCCTTTGCAAAGGTGGGAGCCCTGATGAATTGCTCTGCTGTTAAACGTGAAATATGGCCCTGCTGATTTTAGCGTTTGGGGCTTTAAAATCAGGACTGTTGTCAGGTGAAACTGCATTTTCATCCATTTTTGCTTCCCCCCCCCCCCAACCCCCCCCAACCCGCAAGCACTTTATATTGCCAAATGTTATATGTGCACTTATTGCTGCAAGATATTTGGACAATATAAAGTACAGAGGGATGTGCTCTATAAAATTCATTAAATGAATTGCACCCAAGCATTCTAAGGGAGGAAATCTTAAAAAAAAAAAAAAAAAAACAAAAAAAACATGTACTTTACTTAATGTTAGTAGATTTGAAATTGTACTGTAGATACACATTGTTGGGTCTAATGGGAGTTCAAGCGAAAAGCAAAGGAAAGCTAAAAGAAAGGTTGCATTGTTATTTCAGTGTCTTGCCATGCATATGGAAATGTGTCGTTAATCATAACCTTATAAAACTATGCTATTTATGAGGGGCGTTCAAGTCAAACCGGGATCGTTTTGGTTGTGCAGAATGACAGAACACAGTTATGAGAGTAAAAACTACATTTATTTCTCTATAATCCCCTGCTACATTAATGCACTTATCCCAGTGTTTCACCAGTGCATCAGGGTAGAAGGTTTTCTCTACGCCAGAGCCATGATCGGACTGCCTGCTTCTCGTCTAAACCGCTGGCCTCCCACGCCATGTCCACACGTACTGCAGCTGGGTATTTTTAAAAACTGAGATTTTTATCTGAGGTTTTGGCCTTTTTGTCCACTGAGCTTTTGTAAAAAACTGCATCCAAAGTGAAGATTTTCCAAAATTCCGTTTTTCAGTGGGACTCGGGGAAACGGATATTTTGCCTTGTTGTAACGTCACCTTGTGTGCCGATGATGTCGTTGTCTCTCTGCTAGTCTCCTTGATTTGACGTCAGCTTTGTTTATGAGGATATTTTGTGCAGTAGTGGACGTACAGGACGTACAGTAAACTAGTGACTGTGTTAATGTTGCTTACCTACTGGACTTTTTACATGCGTGTACATATACGTGCAGTTACTCACACATTATGTTAACGAACAGAAGTGCCTGAATGTACTACGAAGCTGCTACAGTTTTACAAAACTCAGACGACACAGACGTCGCAGACAGCGGCGGCGAGACTCGTCGGCCCCAGGAACTCCTTTAATGGGCCAAGCATGTGGAAATGCCTTGGAATGAGGTCATGACTCTGCTCCCAGATGAATTCCTATAATGTGCAAGTGGTGTTTATCAATGATTAGGTCTACAGTTCACAAGATTTGCAAGGATCTTCATAGGAATGACTACAGTGGGCTGTGAGCCACCTCAGCCGGGATCATCATTCAGTGACGTACGCCTTCTTTAAAACATTTCAATATTTTACTGTGGCGAAGAGTCTCATCACTATGCTGTGCTTGAAATCTTCTGGAAATGTCGGTTGGTTTTTATATCTTCATTCATGAGAAATGTAATCATAAGTCCCAGTTTTAATTGAACACTCCTCATATTATATGCTTCATAAATATACATTTGATTAACTTTTATTAAATTCTTACCAAAAAAAAATTTGAGCAGACTGAAAAGTGATTTAAGTATATTGGTTATGAGATGTAACTGCTTTTCAATCTATTCTGAAACTAGTAGATCTGCATTAGTTTAGCATTTCATTTTCCTATTAGAACAAGGAACAAGGAACAGTGAGCATAAAAGCACATATTGTTTTTAATACTCAATACTCATACTGTCAAAAAAACAACATAATGCAATGCCGCAGTTTGTCCTGACATAATTACCCTTGTCAAAACCTTGACATATGAGAAAAAAAAAAAAAAGGAGTTACAGATACTCGTCACCTCACCTCTCTACAGATGCCGTCTCTGATTTGACATGCCAAAAACAGAACCACTTGTCCATTTATGTCTATTCACTGGATTTTTTTTTTTATTTGTATTATTTTTTTTTCTTGTACTTGGCAGATAACCTGCCATACAGCACGCAGCCAAAAATAGGGTTCCTCCATATGTGACGCTACAAGGAATACTGGCAATGCAGCATGGATTCATACATTGAAAACAGGTCTGTCGAAAATAAGCCGGTATGCTTTCCTGTGCATTAAGGACACTCACAGTAATCACAGGATTTTTGTGCTGGTCTGAAAAGACTCTAATAGAATGAAAATACAAGATACTAAGAGGTGCAGGAATATGTTTTTGATGTTATGGCAAACTCTGAGGTTCTCTACATTTTGCCTGCAGGTACATCAGGTAATCCTTTATAGACTTCATTATCATAGCTCAAAATTTAAAGTTGTTAAGTTGTCATTGGTCAGAAGGTGGGGATTTACTTTCTCTAACAGCACCTCTGACCTCTCTATAGGTTTTTACTTAATACGAGGGGTGTTCAAGTCAAACCGGGATTTGAATGAATTGAGACTTCAAGCAAAGTATGGTCATGAGACCTCTTAGCCGCATTAAAACCCTTGAATGGGGCAATGGTCGTACGAACGTGAATTACGACACGGCCAAGGCGGCTCAGACCCCACTGCAGTGAACATTCATCGAGTAGAGCAGCTGATCCTTGAAACTTGTTGCCAACTTGCAGAAGAGACAAGTCTGTCTGTGGGAACTGAACACAATCATTCATGAACACTACTTGCACATGACAGGAGCTTGGCTGGGAGTTATTGCCACGTGGTACGTTCGTGCCATTGAAGGAGTTCCTTGGACGCCAGCGTTTCAGACGTGAACCCGCCCCCTACTGTACATTTGTTCTAAAGTTTAATAGCTTCTTTAGTGCTGTATACTGGAACTTGCATGAAAGATCCTCAAAAAAATAAAATAAAATAATATGTGTGTGTGTGTGAGGTTTCTGTAATGTTTTGTTAAAGCATTTATGGATGTACTGTATAACACACTTCATAGAAGAATCACTTTCATGGTGTCAAGGATGTTCCGCAAACGCCTATAAACATGGCGGAGAAAAACTACACCTCCCAACCAGACGGCTCAAGATCATCTGAGTTCTAATCACAAACACACACACACACACACACACACACACACACACACACACACACACACACACACACACACACACACACACACACACACACCTGCAAGCAATCTTACAAAGGATATAAATAGAACCTTGAAAGAGACTCTCATTGTGAAATATATACGCTCCTGAGATTCAGTATGTTACCGTGCACTTTCTGTGTTCTCCAGATTTGCTGATCTCTCTCGTTTCTGATTTAGCATTCACTAATTTATTCCGTTTGTAGCTCGTCCGACCCTAGCCTGTTTTACCCGACACTGTATTCTAATTACCCGTGTTGGTTTTGTTCGTCTGAGTAAGTGCTTAATAAACACCTTTTACTGCACTGGCGTCCTTGCCTCAAACCTTCCTAACACATGGGTTAATTAAAAAAATACATGAACATAGAAAGTTAAATAAAAAACACACAAAAAGTTGATTTTATTCTCACTGCATTTTCAGTTAGATTTTCAGGTTTTTTGTAATCGAACGGCTGTGTGTTTTTAATATAATTCCCGACCAACCTGCATCAGTGTGATACTAAAAAAAAAATGCACACATTTCCCTCTTCACTTTCCGCTTGCTGTGGCAGAATAATCACAGTTATGATTAATAATTGCTTCGACCAGTTCTTCTTCTTCTTCTCTAACACACAGTGCTTCCTTAAAGCAGAGCTTCTCTCGGCTCACTGCAGCAGCATTCTCAAGAACTTTCTCAGCTCATTCTCCGTTATTTCGGGAAAGATCGTCGCAGTTTTCAGGTGATTACGAAATATTAAACCTCTGAAAATAATCCACTGCTGGCAGAAAAGTTCGTCAGAATTTATGGAACCTTGAGATATAGCTGTAGTTGATTTATGATACCTTTTGAATCTTCTCTAAGACATGCTTGCCTTGCAGAATCTTGAAGGAAACCTGAGAGCCAGGCAGATTTCTTGTGCATTTGCAACTCAGGGCCAGAGGATGAGGAATATCTCAGCAGCAGCGATCAAGGCGAAGCAAGGCACATATGCAGGGGTATGCAGCTTAAGGATGAAGCGACTTTGTTCTTCTTGTGGAGGCAAGGTCTCATCCTCTCTCAGGGAGAATCAGATTCAGGCCTAGCACAGGATGTCGAGTTGAAAAGGAAGGATGGGGGAAGCGATTCGCAAGTCTGAGAGCGTTGAATGAGAACTACTCCTGCTTTGTTGTATTACCAGACTGTCTAGCCTGCTGGTTCCCTCAAGCATAGCTTTTGAGAAGGCACGTGAATTCCCCACAAGAGCGTTTAAACATGAATTTCTATCCATTTTCCTTTTTTTTTTTTTTTTTTTTTGCCCAGCTTACACTCTGACCTACTTTAAAACTTTTATATCCCCTGCAATATTGTATGAGCTCTTCTAGTTTGGCATTTGTTTAGTCCCATTCTTTAACTTGAAACAAAGCAGATTATGTCATGTTATTCAGTGAAACACAAAGATTTGCACCTTTAGCTATGACTTTCTTAAAAGGTTTGGCAAAATAAATAAGCTTTAAGCTGGGACTTAAAGACAGAGACTGTGTCTGGGTCACGAACAGAAATCGAAAGGCTATTGTATATACGTTCAGGCTTAGTAAGAAAAAGCTCTATCCCTGCTGTGGTTTTCATAATACAAGGTCCCCACAAGCAGCCTGCACCCTTCGACTGAAGTAGGTGTGGCGGATCATAAAACACTAGCAGTTTACTCAGGTACCAAGACCATTTAGTGCTTTATAGGTCAGTAGTATTTTAAAGTCAGTGCGATAGTTTACCGTGAGCCATGCTAAGTGAATAAGGTTGGGTGATGTGCTCATATCTTCTGGTTCTAGTAAGGTCTCTGGCTGATGCACTCTGGACTAAATAGGAGCTTGGTTATACAGTACACCTAACAAAAATCCAATTACTGTTATTTCGCATGAAGTTGCAATATTTTTTTCTCTTGACAATGTTTTTGAGATGAAAGAATGCTATCTTAGTAATATTATCTACATGAGCTTGAAATTAAAGGCTCAATCAATAATCACACTAACGTCCTTTACTGCTGCACATGGTGAAACAGAAAGGCCATTCAGAGTTACTGTGTGATTAGAAAGCTTCTAACTACGTGCAAAGTACTTTGTAGTATTTTGTCATTAAGAAGGAGGAAGTTAATGAGCATCCTGTGTCTAATGTCCTTCTCACATTCCTCAACTTTGTTAACCTGGTGTCGCTCATCGGGCTCTGCTGAGCCATATACTGTACCTGTGTGTCATCAGGATAATACTGGAAACTAATACCATGCTTACAAATTATGTTACTCAGAGGAAACATCTGAAGAGAAAATAGCAGTGGGCCGAAAACCGAATCCTGTGGAACACCAAACTAAAAAACATGTTGAATAGTCACTATTTAAATCTACAAACTGATAATGATCAGTCAAGCAAAGAGACACAACCCTGATCAGTAGGTGAGTTACCACTTATCAGTACGGTCTCTGGGCTAATCCTGACTGATGCAGTTCATGATATTATTCCTATGTAGGTACGAGTATACCTGTAATTGCTCTGCCACGACATTTTCTATGATCTTGAAGGTAAAGGTGAGGTTTGATATATAAACAGCTGACGGGGTCGGGTCATGTTTCTTAATTAGGGGTTTAATAACGGCTATTTTAAAAGATTTAGAAATGTAGCCATTGCTGAGGAAAGAGTTGACTTTTTTCTTTTTTAAAGGTATTCAGTTATTTCTGGTATTCTATGTTTGAGGAACTATACTGTAGGCACAGGATCTAATATACTGTACATGTTGACGGTTTTTCAGAAGAGATTAGTGAAATTAGTTCAGTTTCTTAAAGGGGTGTAAAATATTCTAAGTACTGACCTGATATAGTTAGCTTGTCACCTACATCAATATTAATGAAATTGTCTGGTTTTAAAGCCTGGATTTTTTCATAAACTCCTCACTGCATGTTATTGGTATTCATGTTTTATTTGTGGGCTGATTTCTGGTTAATTTTGCTACAGTATTCAATAAGAATTCAGGATTATTTTTGTATAAGAGTAGAGAGATATGTTGGTTTAGTAGCACTAAGAGCTTCTTATTGTTCAGGGCACTCACCTTCTATTCTGTTTGAAATACCAATAAATTAATTTTATGCAATTTTTACTTTAGGTTTCGAGCAGTCTGTTTTAAGGAGCATGTGTGATTGTAATATCAGGGAGCTATTTTTTTTTCTCTCTAATTATTTTTCTTTTAAGTGGCGCTACATTGCTTGAGGTAAAAATGCAAACTGCCAACCTGTTCGTCAACCCGTCACGCAGAGACAGTAGACAGGCCAGCTGAATGGCATATCCAACACATGCCACACACCTTTGTGGGTTTGGGTAAACATGAAAATAATTTATTTCCATTGCATCTTATATAGTCAAGGTTATAGTAGACCTTTCCTCCACAGGTGGTAAGACTCACCCTTCCTTAGTTACTGTCACTATGTCAGTACACGAAATGAAAATATTTGTCGTTGGTCAACCAGAGCATGTTTTAGTCAGTCCTAAATGGGGAACACTGACACCATGCAAAGCACGGCAAGTTGTCGTATGAAATAATATTGTTCGGGGATTTTCACAGCA
Organism: Clarias macrocephalus; assembly: GCA_011419295.1. Taxonomy (NCBI): domain Eukaryota; kingdom Metazoa; phylum Chordata; class Actinopteri; order Siluriformes; family Clariidae; genus Clarias; species Clarias macrocephalus. Next base: position 175,734 of record JAAGKR010000257.1, read on the forward strand.
ATCAGTCCAAGTACAGTATGACGTAAGAGGTACGAGCTCAGAGATTGGCCGAGGTGAAGTGTAGGGTTTATATGCAGATGTTGATCAATACAGGTAAATGCAGACTTTGTTATAGAAGGTGCCAATATATTTTTGCTTGCAAACCTTTTGAACACACAACCTTGTGTCTGTTGCTGTTGTCTACATTCAGATGTGCGGCCACCGGCAAGCCTTGATCCATTTTAAACACTTTTCCAATTCTGTTTTTGACGTCGGAAAAAGGATGAAACTAGCATCCTGTAACCTTTCTGGATATTGCTTGTTATTATCGCACGTTCCCCGAGTGCATCTAAGAATCAGTTCCCTCCGAAGTTTTGAAATTTTTCATTTACTCACAACCAACAAATCACTAACAAGTACTTATGTTTGTGGGGCAATATGGTGGGATAAATGTAAGGGGAGGTCTCAAGAAAATCTGATGATCTGATTGGCTAATATTCTGTGTATGATTGACAGCTGGGGAGAGGTCCACTTAAAAGTAACTCATTGCATCCTGTTTCACATGAAACCAGGCTGTTTCGAATATGTTTCCTTAACTTCTTTTTTAAACGTGTGTGTGTGAATGAGAGATGCCCTGCCTTGTATTGTATATCACTAGTTTCCAGATCTTTTATCTCATATGTAGTGACTGGTATCATTGGTGTCAAAAAACAGTTTTCTGTCCTTTACCATTCAATCTAAATGTTCAGTTAGGTTGCTGAGCTGCCTGGATACAGAAATGCACATGTTGCAATATGCTTATCTGATTTTACTTACCTGAGGTCATAAAGCATTACTTCCTTCCTCCCTCCCTCCCTCCCTTCGTTTCATCCTTCCTTCATGTCTCCAGTGCAGGGGTAGGTTTAAATGTTTCAACAGAGAAATTAGAGTAAAATAATAAGATTCTTTCTTTATATTTATTACATTTCTTCATATTGAACAATTCTGTACTTTTGTGATTTTAAGTTTATGTACACTGCCTGGCCAAAAAAAGGCACACACTCTAAGAAATCTTTGACCACTTTAGCTTTGATCACAGCGTGCAATGCGGTGGCCAATTCACATGTGAAAAATGATTCCGCATGCTCCCAGTACCACCCTTTCACAATTCGAGTCCTGAAATGTGCCTGTGGCATCAGGGAAGAAAATTCAACAGACATGATAACCTGGTTATTCCGTACATTCAGGTCGTCGACTGACTTCATTTTATTGCCACATAACATTGCTGAGCCTAGACCTGACCAACTAAAGCAACCCCAGATGATATCATTGCCACTAGAGGCTTGTACAGAGGGCATTATGCATGATGGGGGCATCGCTTCATATGCGTCCCTTCTCATGCTGATGTGTTCATCTCTCTGGAATAGGGTCAATCTGATCTTATCAGACCACATGACCTTTTCCAATTCATCCAAAATTTTATCGGTATGCTTTATGTTATTTTCTTACGGACACATATTTTCTTACGTTTATACTGTACCCAATTATGTAAGTTCTTATTTTGTGTGTGTGTGTGTGTGTAAATGCATTTACCTTCACTATAAAATATAGCTCTAATTGCTATATTACAGCTATTATTACAGTGTCTATATATATATAATATACACTGTATATATAAAAGAAAGGTTAACATTATTTCATTATATACACGAAATGAAAATGAACCTTCAGTTAACCTTTAAACCTTTTCAATGAAATGTAACCTTTCTGCAATATATTTATTTAATTATTTCAGTTGGATATTTCTATTATCTCGAGAAACCACGGAAATGTTTAACTGGTACAAGATAAAATGTGGCCCGTTAGGAAGGTAACTTTCCTCTACTCACTAAGTCAAGTGTTGCATATCATAAGTTGAACCAGGGTCTTTTTTAAATTGCTGTCATGTTGAGAGTGCATTATTAGATTTGTATAATGAGATAACTCCTTGATGTCAAGAACGGCATGAAGTGGAGCATGATAACTTTATATCACGGCCTTATATAAGTTACAGTAAAATGTTATTTTCCTCAATATTGAGAAGTGCATTTCAGGAACTTACTTTAGCCAGTATCTCAAGCCATCTTAATACATTGGTTCATTAGGATTTTCTGCTCTTCCGCTAACTCTCCCATGCTGTTGACTGCACAACCTTATTACCGTGGAAGATCAATTTGTTGAATTATAAACTTTAATTAGCACAACTTTTGCATTCTAATGATGTACACAGTTTGCTTGTGAGTGAGCTTTGGATGTGACTTGCTGTAGTGTCCCACCGCTGCTCTGGTCATATTTCCCAGTGAAGGCGAGTATCGATTTGTGGCAGCGCAGGAGTGACAGAGCCCTCGACCAGGCTCTGCAAACTGTTCAATAACACAGATGGACCAGTTTATCAACCGCTCTCTGCGTATCATGCCGTGTTTATTACCCCAGCCATCCTCATAAAAAGGAGAGCTCCTCTCACTTCCGTCTGCATGCTGAAACGTGATTTCCAGCCCTTAGCAGCACATGTGCAAGTGCGAGCATTAGTTAAAATGGTGCAGGCGTGACCGATATGGAGTCAAGAATCAATACCTGTCTTCCCCGCTGGGCATTTAACTTGGATTTTATATAATATTATGTTAGATTCAGACATGAGTCTTTAACGATGATTGCAACATGAATGCATGTTAATATAGCGATACCGAAACAAAGCACAGATTCAAATTTCATCAATGCGTACATACGTCAATGGATCCTTTAAGGTTAGCTATAGCAATAAAATATTAACCAAAGAATGTGCACAGGAATGATATAACACTATAAGCTCCAACACCTGTTGTCTGTCGTAAATAACATGCCATGGCTATGCTTGATTTTTATTTGTATTTTTTTTTCTTTCATACCTGTTGTCTGAGAAAATCCTGCCTCGTCTGCCATTCAGACGTGATGTGAAGTTGTTCACATCACCATAGCAACCCATACAGGGAGTCTTGAGAAGCATGCAAGATTTATTTTACCTCACCTCACCTGTATTCTAAGAAATTACCTTTGCAGGACATTTGTCTACTTTGAGTGCTAAAAAAAACAAAACAAAAAAAAAACAAAACACCAAAATCCTAGGGTAATAAATAAAAAATGAACGAACCAACAAAAAAGTATCAGTATTTTTTTTCACTAATGCTTAAGAAATCGGGAATAATTGTTATGTGAAAGATAAAAGGAAACAATTGGATGATCCACAATATTAATTGTAGCTATAAATTAGATTTTAATTCTTAACCCAAAAAAGTAATTGATGGCAAATTGTGTGTATTAAAAATGAATAATAAAGGGCAGTGGTGGCTCAGGTGTTTGAGGCTCTGGGTTGCTGATTGGAGCGTCAGGAGGTCGAGCCCTGCCATCACCGGCAGGTCGCCACTGTTTGGTCTTTAGTCAAGATCCTTAAACCTACTCCTCATACAAATCAGCCGCAAGCCTGGTTAGGAAATGGGAGGTTTGCGTCAAGAAGGGCATCTGGTGTAAAACCTGTCCCAGGTCATGCTGATTAGATAATCCGATCTGGCAACTCCTAAGATAAAACGCCAAAGGGGAAAAAAATGGGAGCACTTCAGCACATGCTGTTTAATTACATGCAGTGCTTTGCTTTAAGCTGTATCCCACCACCCTGTCTGTTGATTATTTAATTATCTTGATTAGTCAAGGGTGTAAATATCAGCATTTAGAAGTAATTTCCATTTATAGGCTTTTTGGTCATATAATAATAAGCTACCTACAGTAAAAAAAAAGAAAAAAAGGAAGTTCCAGTTCCAGTTCCAGGAAGCGGGTTCGATTCCCGCCTCAGGTCTGTGTGCATGGAGTTTGCATGCTCTCCCTGTGCTTGGTGGGTTTCCTCTGGGTACTCCGGTTTCCTCCCACAATCCAAAGACATGCAGATTAGACTAATTGGCGTTGCCTGTAGTATGTGAATGCGTGTACGCGTTCCCTGCGATGGATTGACGCCCTATTCTGGGTGTACTTCGCCTCGTGCCTTAAGGCTCCGGGGCCCCCCGCGACCCTGTATACAGGATAAAGCGGTATAGATGGTGAGTTAGTAAGTAAATGTACCGTGTAGGGCACAGAATAATACTCCATAAACAATCATTACTTCATTACTAAAACTACAATTCTGTCAAGGTGTGTATACACTGTACAAAAGTCTAAAATTTGAAAAAGCTAAAATATTAACATTAGACTTCAGAAGCTTCACCAGACACCCTGAATGGTGGTGAGTCTCGAGCAATTACCTGCCTGTTGTGTAGCTTATCCTCTGTGTAGAGCCATGCTTTTTTTTTTCTTCTTTTTTTCAAAAAAAGGTTTTGGGGAAAAAAAACAACAACGCTTCCTCTGATTGCACTGTTGGATTACTGTTCCTGCTGTCTAGCACAGTCTACTGTTTAGATATCATGAGTGACTGGTGGAGTCGTTCAGTCGGTAAGCAAACAGGCATCTTTAATTCCAGCTTGGTTGGCAGCCTGGCACAAAGTATAATATGATTAAATAGTTGATTAAGTCCTAAATTATAGATTAATGGCAAGGTTGCTCAAAGCAGTGCTGTAGCTCGTGGGTGATTACGGATTTGAACCTACTGATTATGTTGTGATTTGTGTGTTTGTTAATTTATTTCCTCATCCTATTTGAAATGAACTCCACATGATCGAAACTATTCATCTCGTCCATTACAGTATTTCTATCAGTTTTGATAGTTTCCATAATATATTTCGGTGTGGGCTTGATCTATTTATTTATTTAATTTTTATAACTTTGGCTTCAGCAATCTCGGGTTGAGGTCCAATGCCATATAAGTCTGTTAACTACTGTACTTCCTTTGACTGGAGGATATAATTTCTTTAAAGTATCAACATAAAAGCATAAAGCTTACACTGCTCGTAATATGTCCATTCCCTGTAATTCATATATACATATTTTTTCCACTGCCATAAATCACAAACTCTCAGGCAAACAGGTCAAATATTAATAAACACAGTACTTAATATTTCAGAGCAATCAATTTAAAATCCACCCCGGGCTAAGCCATGCTCTGCTGTATATTAATTGTAGGTATGGACACAGTCCTCCACAGATCAATATGGCGCCTTTAAAAATGTATGGCTTTATTAATCAATAAGCGGAAATGACTAGGAGAAACTTGGTGTGTGCACGGATTTGTGTGGGGATATTATACAAAATGCAGATTTGCTTCAAAATCACGTTTAAATAACAGCTATATGAGATGAAAGAATAAACAGTAGAACAACTTATTGTATTTCATGAGCGGCGTTCAAGTCAAACCGGGATGTTTATTTGTGAAGAATAACAGAACACAGTTATAAGAGTAAAAACTAGCTTTATTTCTCTGTATAATCCCCTGCTACACTAATGCACTTATCCCAGCATTTCACTTGTGCTTTGATACCATCAAGGTAGAAAGTTTTCTCAGTACGCCAAAGCCATGCTTATTTATTTATTTATTTCCTCATTCCATTTTCAATTTACTCCACATGATCAATTCTACTCATGTTGTCTATTATTTTTTATCTGTTTTGATTATTTTGATATCTGTTTCCATAATATATTTTGGCGTGGGCTTGATTTCTGATTTTAATAACTTCAATTCCTTGGCTTCAGGTATCTCGGGATGAGGTCCAATGCCATATAAGTCCTTTAACTACTTCCTTTGACTGGAGAATATAATTTCTTTAAAGTATCAAAGTAAAAGCTTAAAGCTTCTGCATCACCTGAAACACTGGCCTCCCAGGAACTCCCGTACCGCTTTATTCATGTTTTTTTGGTGTGCTGGGTTTTTTTATTTATCTATTTATTTTTTAAGAAGCATGTATAGGACTCAGGATTGTGCAGTATAGAGTGACATATCTTTTTTTTATTATAATTTTTTAGCACAAAATAGGCAATATGATAAACTGAATTCAATTTTATTTCATTTTAACCATTTATACGAACCTGAGTGATCAAAAAATGTAAAAAATAAAATAAAAATTATATACAAAGAAATAGGACAGATACACATGATCACATTATTATGGTTGTTTTTAGTTGTTTCTATGACCAATAAATAAATAAATAAATAAATAAATAAAATGCTCATTTTGAGAGTTCTACATTTTTGTGACATCATTCCCATAATCTCGTAGTGGTTAAATTTACCTGTTTTTGAAATAATGATGACTTTCATTCTAACATATCGGAAAATCCAAGTGCACAGTTTGATGTCTGAAGCCTCCCCGTTAACACCCACCGGCAAGGCTTCCATATAAGCACATATATTTTTCTTTTTATTGTCATTGACCTGTGCTGATCTGTGCCGCTTGTGTTTTGAGGCATAATGCCCTAAACTTGTGGAAATGGCTTGAACCGAGGTCAGGGCTGTACAGGAGATGTGGCAGTAACTCCCAGCCGATTTCCTCTAATGTGCAAATGGTGTTCATGTACGGTTGTGTGTACAGTTTCCACAGACAGATGCGTTTCTTCTGCAAGTTATCCGCTCACTGCAGTGAGCGTAGACGTACTGTACAGCCTTCCTTAAAGTGCGTTTCCACCATCCGAATGTTTTACTGAGGCTTACTTCCATAAGTTTTATGCCTTCAGGAGAGAAGTCCCGGTTTGACTTGAACACACCTTGTAGATTAGGATTCTGATCAAATTCCACGTTTTTGTTCTTTTTTAAATTGTTATTGAGTAATGAAGTTCTACAAGCTGCTATAATGTAAACAGACACAAACTTTTGGTGCACTCTTGATGCTTTCATCTGGGGCACTAACTATTCATTGGATACAACACATTAACGAGCACACTCATCATGCACAGACAGGCCTCTTCTCAGATGGGTCTGATCAGCAAGTTTGCACATTTTTGCATAATGTTACATCATATTTTAATTTTATTTATTTAATCAAGCCTTAGATATTTATTACAAGGCTGACAGTTTCCATCATACCAACGTTTTTTTTTTTTTTTATGTCCCATGAGAGACTGTTGTCCCATCTAGGGTTCATTCCCACCTCACACTCAGTGTACCCGCGGGTATAGACTCTGGAGCCACCGTGGCCCTGACCCGGATAAAGCGGTTACCAAAGATAAATGAGTGAAAGAATGCTTAATTCAGTACAAATGGGTCAGGGTGTTTATGCGCATATGGGCTTAACTATCCCACTACTATGCGAAACGTTCGTATATTCAGCAGCGTGTGCAACATTCATCAAACTGACAGTGTAATGCCCTCTGGAGCTTTGCCAACAGTTCCCAGTTCATATCTCACTAACTCTGCCACTTCTTTTCACCCCTGCAGACGCAGCCACAGATGCCATCTGGCTTGTATTCGTCCCTTAGCATGTCCTTTTCCCCAGGGCTCAAAAAGACGCCTCAGACAGGCACAGACGACTGAGCAAATTTCCAAGGTTAGACTGTGAAGTGCATAGACTGTGCCAGCTCGTCATGTCTGCCAAGACAAGTGTCCCTGTCAGACTCTTCACTAGCCGCTTTGAGGACTAGCTGTAGAAATCTAGTCATGGATTTCAGATCAAGAGATGCAGATAAAGCAAAGGAGAGCGAGAAAGAGAAAGAGAGAGAGAGAGAGAGAGAGAGCATTCACAAAAAAGTTCTCTCTATTCACTTCCTTCAAGGACCCACGTTTAGGATTTAGTGAAGTTTTTTGAAAAGGCACCTTCATTGTTCAAGGCCCTCTTCACAACTTTAATTGCATTAACCTTTACGGTATTTAGCTACAAGAGCTTGCTATTCACACACAACAATCTCTCTCTGCCTCCTGAGGCTGTGCTGACCATGAAATGAGCTTCAATTTCAGAGTCTGAAGGGTCTGAAAGTTTTATTGAAATCTGATCAATGAAGTTTAAATATTCCTCAAGAGTCCTGAACTCATGTAAGTATATGTTCAGAGGAGGCGTCATTGGTGAATAGGTGAATATTGTTCAACATGAATAGATCATTAGAAATGTATTAATTAAAAGCAATATTAAAGCAAAGCAAATAGGATTGCTATTTTGTTTATTTGATGTCCCTGATGTAAAAGACCTCGTAAACAAAGATTAATGCTGGAGGGCATTTGATTTCTAAGTGGTAGGTTTTTCGTCTGCCATGTGGAAGGCCCGGGTTCGATTCTCACTCAATGCCCAAACCTCAGCCATCGGTCCCAAACCCGGATAAAATAAATAGGAGGATGCATCAGGAAGGGCATCCGGTGTAAAAACTGTGCCAAATTCGTGTGCGGGTTGGATGGTCCGTTGTGGCGACCCCTTGATGGGAGCTCAACAACAAACAAAGATTAATGTCTCTGCACGGGGAAGGCTTTGATCATGGGGTTTGTGCTTTACATGACCCAAGGTTAGAATGAACTATTTCTTGTGCTACAGTATGCATGTAGTGTATTGTTATACAGATAATCAGGTTTACAGTACAACAACAGCAAAGCACAACATTTTTGTTTAGCACCGTACAGTATGAACGTACCGTACCCATTTTTCCCCGTCCTTTATCGAACACTCGCCGACTGATCAGAGAGAAGGGGCGAATTTTGGCAGCCCATTTTATTTGCTCTCGCTGAAGCCAAAGCTGGTGTTTACAGCCTCCACTGATCCACTCTGTGGCACTGGATAGACGAGCGATATGAGACTCATTACTCCTGATTGCATTTATCTACTTCAAGCCTGGACCTTCGGAGAAAAGGCCATAGTGCTGATAGGTATAAACAAAACCGAGGTCAAGCGCAGAGAAATTAGACTCTGGTGAAGTGAGGAATGAAATCATTTGTCACTGCAAAAAAAAAAAAAAAAAAGTAATTGGTGATGGTGTATAGTGATATCAGAAAATAATCAATAATCAACAGCGGGGTGGAACGATGAAACTCAATAAGAAACCAAGTTACTGTTACCATCTGGAAGGTGATACATTTTTCAATAACGTCTTGACGAGTGTTTATCCTTTTTTTACCCACCGGCCAAAGATGACAGTTCTTTAATTTAAGAAAATGATTTAAAAAATCAAAAAAAAAAAAAATTATCAGCATTTTCTGATCATTCAGACTTTACATCATATACTTTACTACATATATTTTACCTTATTTATGTAAAAAAAAACAAAAAAAAAACATTTTGAATACATGAATTGACCGATTTGGTAGGATTTGATGAATTGACAGATCTAAGATGAGATCTTCGTGCTAATTACGATGCTGCTAATTCGGTTCTTCGAGCACACCTGTTGTTGATGATTAGTATAGCTGGATTGAGTTGTCAAGGATTATTGCGAGTTCGTGCGTTTGTTTAAGAGGCGATATGCATCGACAGTAGAAACACTGATCACAACCCCTGCGATTGGGTGACGAAATGGCAATACAGCTTTTTTTTTCTCAAGCGGAGCAAAAGCTTTTATTAGAGGGATATATATATATATATATATATATATATAAATATATATTTGATAATTTACTGTAAGTAATCTTAAAAAGTACTTAAGTAACAGTAACTGTCACCTCAAAGTTCCACCAGTTTAAATCTGAAGCGCTCTGGTGGCTCAGTGGTAGGTGTCTCGCCTGCCATGTGAAAGAACCGGGTTCGATTTTCACGCTGGATTGAATTTACTTTATTTGCAACAACTTCAAATATTGATAGTTTTGTTTACTTAAAATTACTTAAAAAAATTATGTAACTGATTACCTCAAATATTTTGAGTTTTGCCAACTTAATCGGGTTTACAGTGTAAACGTGAAGTAGAAGAACAAGTATAGTAAGAAGTATATTGTCATGCTGTGCTAAAGGATCCTGTCTATCACGCAATACACGAGGAATTTGAAAAACTCTGTGTATAATCCTCACACCTTCAGTAACCGGTTGCTCTCATAAACGGACAAGACATGGCTGCGACAGATTTGAGAAAATTACTTCCACTTATATAGATGCAATCGGGGGATATTACATTCGGGGGATTGTTACATATGATTAGACACACACGGAGATTAACACCCGAATGATGACCACAGACACACACACATGTATACATATACTGTATTTATGTTTAAATACATCCATCCATATATTCATGCAAGATACTTTTCTTTTCCCCGCGGAGTCAGTCCGCGTCAGTCATGCTCTTTAACCAATCAGATGTGATCTCGCCATTTCAACCAATCATAACCCACCAGGAGCGCAGCCTCAATCCTGTTTACATGAAATAAACCTGCTTCCGAGCAGGTTTAAGCTTACGGACATGTTGCTATGACAGCAAGCGCGAGATTTGCTTCGAAGAACGAAATCAAATCCAGCTAACTGAGTTAGCGACGTATGAAGAACGGACCCCTGCTCTGATTGCTTCTTTTGACAAGGAGAGACATTTCGTTGGTTTTGTTTTTTATGATCTTGATATTGTTGGAAGGCAAAAATGCAATCTTTAAACTCAAAGAGCCAAAATGTTACTGCTGTAACACTTAAAACTGGACTTTAAATCATAATAAAAATGCAGTTAATAATAATAATAATAATAATAATAATAATAATAATAATAATAATAATAAAACGTTGGTTTTAATGGAATGATTTCCCTCTCCACTGACAATGAACGTAATGGTCAAGTGGCTTTTGTTTTTTCTGCGGAGCAGTATCATGACTGTGGCAATAGAAATGCCATTCATGTTGATGATAAGAGCTTTCAAAATGTTCAAACTGGCTTTTCAAGCCGGCTTATTCATCCTTATAATCATATTGGTAATGCAAATTAACACATTTTCCGAACCTTTCGCATGTTTGGTTTATCAAATTCCGCTGGAAATTATTGAAGCCTTGAAATGAGTGTTTAAAAAGTCCATTAGGAGCTGTCCTTATTCAGACAGTTTAACTGCCTAATAGCAGTAGCGGTTTGAAGAATGCATTTATATGACTAAAGGTGAAAGTTTACTGCCTACCTATTTAACATAAAAAAAAAAAATGCATGCAGGCTCCATCCAGGCTGTGTGTTAGTGTTCTAGAGTATCAAAATGACTCTCTGAGCAAAAACAAGAGCTATTATCAAAGGGTTTCATATTGCTGCTAGCCTAAAAGCTGGTCCAAAGTGTTCATACTTAAAACTAGCCGTTAAGCTATTGTACCTGAGTCGGTAAAAAAGCTAATAAATATATAAGTAAATAAATCTCCTTTATAAAAAAACAAAGAAAAAACAAAGCTGTAACTTTACATAATTACCACGAGGCTTATTGCCTGATCTGTCACAGAATGAGTTTCACCAGGATGCGGGTATTAGCCGTGAGTTTTTGGTCATTGTGACATGTTAAATGGAGGTGCATGTGCTAACCACTAAGCCGCCGTGCCACCTAAATTAAACTTGTTGTAGTAATTATGTATTAGTGCTCCACTTTTAAAGCCACTTTTTCACTTTTTTGCTTTTTTAAAGCCACTATTTCTCTAGTCCTTCACAATACAGACATTTACCCTAGGTGAGGATCAATAGTTCAAGCTGTATGGCTCATCTTCATTGGCAAGAAGTATACTAAGTTATGTCAGCCCCAATCAGTCACTGCAGCATACAGGGGTTTGGCTAGATACATATAATATATGAAGGGCAAATGACAGGGATATGCTATATACATTTGGAGCCTGCATGCTTTTAAGCAACAATACGAACTTAGAAGCTCCAGTCAGAGAGTCGGACAAATACTCTGCTTCACTCACTGCTATTAATTATGGAGGAGTCACTGGAGGAGTGCACTTTTTGTAAAGGGAAAGAGTGGGACGCTTTAGGACAACTGATGCGATTCAGGCTTTAATAACGGAAAGCACTTCCTGTCAATCTCCTATTATTTGACTTGGGAAGTGGAACAAATTGGTCATCTACAGGGCTTGACTGGGACAAAAATTGGCCTTGGCATTTCTGGCCCAGACAGCCCATCACAATCAGCCAGACACCACTCTTGTAGTCCTCTTAAATAAGCTTACCTACTGTATTCCCCTAAACCATTACAAAGTTGAGTAATAACGTCTATTATTATTATTAACGTTTCATTTATTGAAAATTATTTAATTTCAGGAATGCAAGTATGTTTTACAAGTAAGTCGAAATTCTGCCTGTGAACTCCACATTGATGGACAGTAAAAATCTCCTCCTCTAACAAGCAAGCAGGGGGAAGGTGAGAATCATGTCTGATTGAGTTAAATGCGTATCATTAATCTAGAAAAATGTACAGAAAAATGTGTGCTAAAGCATGAGGCTGTTCCATCATATTTAATTTGATTCATTTGAACTACTTAGTTCATACAGATGTCAAATATCCACATAATGATGATGAAATATTGCATGAGGTTTAAACAATTAATAGAGGACTTTTGGTTTGAATAGTAATAATAATGTTCAGACAGGAGTCATTGTTAGATCTTTGTTTTTTGGGGGGGAAATTAGACGTACAGGTGCAGGTGCCTGCCACATACTGTAAAGGTGCAGCTCAACAAACTCCACCAAATTCAATTAACTTACTGCAGCTTCCCCAAAGATATTAATACCAGTATTTAGCATGATATGCAGTGCATAAAAAGGAGGAAAAAGTATTTTTTTTGTTTTTAAAATAATTTTATTAAAGTGGGACATTACGAACAGTTACGAATTTCCACAGATACTAATGGACCGCAAATCTGCAAACATTCATTGATATGAACACATTATTGTACAAAAATAGACACTGCAGTATTTACAATTATATACAATATTTTCAGTGTGTAAGTGAATTTATAAAATGTCCAAAGTCCGGTATATTCAATATGTGCGTTTGTGGGTGTGTGAGAGAAATGAGTTGGCCTCACTGGTTTCATTGAATCAATCCGGGAGCACAGTGATGGAAAATGGCTGTTATCTGTTTTTGGCCACATAATGGCAGTGTGGGGAAAAGGGACAGTTGCATCGCTCAGATTTAGCCAAGTGGGTTTACTTTACATTGTATATTCGTCTTAAAGGTGTATAAGACTTGTCAGACTTAAGAACAAATTCGACTTATGAACATGCTCCCGGAACTTGTTCGTAAGTTGGGGAACGTTTACAGCTCATTAATAAAAAATATATTAAAATACATAAATGCAGGGGCTAAGTACTTATAGAAAAGGTAATTAGCATCTCCATTAAGCTTACTAGCCGACAGAAGCTTGAAGTGCTCTAAAACCTCCTGGTTGATGGCTGTGTTGACCTTCGACTTGATGAAACCAATGCCAGCAAATGACATCGCACCTCTATCAAAATCAAGCATGAAAACTTCACACTGCAAGCAACTTTGATCCTGTTCCACTCTTCTCTTCTTCCAGAGTCTGGGACCTTCATTTCCAACTGAAATGCCAAATTTTATTTCATCTGAAAGAAGGACTTGTAAAAACCTGCCAACGTTATAACAACCCACAAATGTAATACAAATCTGCAGGTTTTAATTTAATAATCCCACAAACGTAATAAAGTTTATTTTTCATTTGTGGGAAGCACTTACAATGTTGAAAGCTGAAGTTTTTCACCTTCCCACAACTGGTATTATGTTTGTGGGATTATTATATTAAAAGCTGCAGATTCATATTACGCTTGTGGTTTATAACCTTTTATAGATTTGTTTTTAATTCATTATCGTCAAGTGATCGTAGGCCATGGTTTGAATCGTCATCTTTACGGATCTTAATCTCAGACCAGCCTTTCACTGTCCACTCTCCATAGTTTTTGTGGACCATCCTTTTTGTCTGTGCGTCCTGCTTCTCCTTGAGATGCTCATATACCCACTTATAAGTACCCAAGTGCTTAGATACCTACTCATATAAATTTCCTTATAACAAAATGACATCAGCGAAGTAACTTTAGAATAGCCAGGTGAATTTGTATTAGCCAGGTGACTGTATTTAGGGAGCTGTGCTATTTGACACAATGACTGACTGTAGGTGTCAATGATTTGGTTGGACACAGTAGGTGATGGATTCATTTCAAGTTCTTATCATATTGTCGACAAAATTTCCATCATCGTCTTGATTTTATGGCAAGCAAACTATGTCCCTGCTCCCTCCTTGTGAGTACTTGTTAATCATAAAGCTAATCCATGCATGCTGCTTCAATTACACTCTTTTTCTGCTCACGTTGTCCCTCATTCTTGCCATACTCATGTTGTCCCTCCTTCGCCGTCTGTGCGCCACACACCTGCTACATTGTGAACTCATCTGCCCTTCAGTGGCCAAGAACAGCCACCTCTCCTCCTTCAAGTTCCATCTGTTGCTGCAGAGTGTTGGGTACTGTAGATATTGGAGCTATTGCCACCCCTGCCCCTTGGTGGCACTTGCTGACCGACAACAACTTTGAACCCCCTGTGTTTTTGTTTACCAATTTGACACCTTCATCCATCCACAGATGTTTGACTCTGAGCCATGGCATCTGACAAGAGACACAGTTTCATCATATGAAATGAACCAATGGGTCACTGTCTCTGGGGAGGCCATTGGCAAAATAAAAAGTCATTTAAATTATGTCTGAGAACATAAATTATATGCATGGGTGCATCCGAGGAGTGTTGCCCAATGGGAAAATGCACAGTATGCCATGTCTACTACTGGTCATCTGTTAATATTTAAGGGTATAGCTTTTTACTCTTTTGTTACTTTTTGTCGTTAGAAGTATTTGAAAATATCCCTTATGCCTTTAGCATGCAGGAAGATCAGTGCTAAAATCCAAGCTTCAACCTGAAAAGAGCACTGTTCAATCTTGACATTTGGGCTGCTGAGTTTCAACGATGCAGCCTTTCGAGGAAAGGGTGTCATCTCATTAAGTGGCATGGGAAACAGGAAAAGAGGGGAGGCATGACAGTTAGTCAATTCTCCATATGGGAATAAGCACTTATTATGCGTTTGTCTGATTTATGTTGAGAAAAAGTGGTAGATTTAGTATAGACTGTGATCTTCATTGAATTCAGGAAAATAAAATAAATAATTGTTAATTTGTCAATGCCTGTCAGCTGGGTACAGTAGGGTGGGGTAGTGGTCCATCATAAGAGATCTACATTAAGAGAAAAATTATATCCACCCCCTTCCACATATATAATCTCACAGTCTATTGACAGAAAATGAGTAAATGGATAAGTTTGACTTAAAACCCTTTGTTTGCCAGATCTGCTCTGGTTCTACCTCACTTACAACCCTGACCATAATGAAGCAGGTACGAGCAGGTGCGACTGTAGTTGACAAAGTGTTACACCAATGATGTATTCCCTACTCTTTAGGTTGCATATAATGGCTTGGTCAGGAGCTGCAGCATTTTCTCATTCTTCACAGCTTCCTTACACATGTCAGACTGAGAGATGTCCAGGTAATGATGGTGGCAGAGCAGACTACACCTCGCTCTGCTGGAGAAGGCTCGTGTGCATGGCTTTGAAGGATGTAATCTGGGGATTTGGGGTTAGAAGGAGGAGGATGAGTTGTTAGAAGGCAAATTGAACTCTGGGCAATGCTTCTGCTATGCTGTACTGCTTTTAGAGCTTAGTGTCAGCTTTGGAGTGTGGTGTCATATAGCATCTAAAAAATGTGGTTAAAATGAGAAAACCTTGCTACATGGAGTTTCTGATTTAAAAAAAAGGGGCTGATGTGAAAAAGAAATTTCCAACTGTTGCGTGACTAGGAATGTTAATATTTATATTATTATTAGTAGTATATTTATGTCCATGTTAATACTAGAAACACTTATAGAACTTAACAATATTATGTTGTGCATGAATAATCCAATACCTAAACAAAAAGTCACACATTCTAATATTTCTTTCAGTTGACTTTAGCTGTAATTCTGGCATGTGGAGCTATAAGTTCATGCGTGAAAATGTTTCACAATTTGACTTGCTGAGCCAAGACCTGACCAACTGAAGAAACCCCAGATCATGACATGTCCACCTCCAAAGGGTTGTACAATGAGCACTATTGCCTTATGGGTGCATTGCGTCCTGAGCTTCCCTTTTTTCTCCTTACATGGTCACTCTGGAATCGGGTCAATTTGGACTCATCAGACCACATGACCTTTTTATATTGCCCCAAAGTCCAATCTTTTTTTCTGCTATCTACCAAAGCGAGGCCATTTTTCCTCACTAACAAATGAGTTTCTTGTGGACACACAGCTGTTTAGTCCCAATCCTTTGAGTGCTGAGTTCATGTTGAAATGTTCTTTTTATACCTAATTAAACAATGTTCACAGCTTCCTTACACATGTAAGACAATTATCCTCGTATTTTTTTATGTGCTTCACTAAGTGATCTCCATTTTTTAAACACGTTTCCTCCATGACGTTGATGGTTCACTACTGAACTTCCTGGTTATATTAAGTCTTAGATGGTTCTTAACCCAAGTTTTCATTTCATATTTCATTAGTTGTTTACTTTGCTTAATGCAGTATAATCATTTGACCCTTCTGAAGCAGGGACATTTTGGATAGGCAGTAGCTAGTTTATAGTTTCTAGCTTCTTAAAAAAATCTTATCTTATCTGTATCTGATGGCAAGATGATGATTTGTTGTAGATCTTTTGTATGTGACATGCAATTCAAGGCAAAGAGAAAAGTTCTGGCTTGGTATATAAAAAAAAAAAAACACTATGTAATGTTAAAGTTAAGAAAGACCTGACTAATGATAAAATAAAGTGTTTGAAATTTCAGACTACAGCATAAAATAATTGGTTTCATTTCTAAGCAGAATGCTCTAGAGGTCACTACTTAACAATTATCAGTACTTTCTTTTTTCTAGCAGAGAGGATGACCAGCTTTTTAATGTAGTTTAAAAGGGCATACTTGATATATTAGTTTTTGAATTGCTACTTGGATCTCTCCATATGAGTCACACTGGCAATGCAGTCATACTTAAATCTCAACAGAATGCTTAATAGATTTCTAGGTGCGAGGATTATTTGGTTATTGGGTCTCAAATTTCCACTCGAGATGTGATCTAGTAATTCTATAATGGTTACATCACATCAAGCCGTCATGTTTCCCAGCATTGGTTTATATATATAATACCAACAGTGATAGAGGCACTTCGACTCTGATATTTACTCTAGAGATGATGAGCAGAAGTGGATAAACAGGAAGGAAACCACAAGGCAAGCATTAGTTATTTTTACCCGTCATAGATATTTTAGTGAGGCTAGGAGCCATTTATTTGTAGTGACTTTTATTCGTCTTTTTATGCACTTTTTCTCTTTTAAAGCTTTTAAATTAGTTTAAAAAAGCATCTGTAGAACAACAACACATTGTTTGTGGGGGAAAAAATGTGAAACCTCTATGAAAGAGGTTTTTGTGGAATTATAAAGCCATATCGAATGTTAGCATTCCTAGCAGGATGTCTGTTTTCAAGGTATTTCTTCTTTCAGAAATTTCTGGAACAATGCCTTTTTGTATCGCAGGACTTTTATTTTGACGTTTGCACTGCACCTCATGTCACATGTTGCTGATTGTTTCACCTGTTCCTTGTCACTCTCTAATAAGATGGGCTATTTGAAGCCTGTGTTTCAGTTTAACCTTTTCTTGAAGCTGTTTTCTTCATGTTGTTTGGTCTTTGGTTGGCTAGGGTAGTTGCCCTAGTCCATGTTAATGTGTTTTTTTGGTATGTTTTTTAAAATATTGTCTGTGCTTTTTTTTTTTTTTTTTTTTTTTAAACTCCTAACTCAACCCTTATCTCCACCAACAACAGTTATCAAGTAGTTTACTTTACAAGTATATATATAAACCTATTTTTACTCACAGCTGTAATAAAACTAGAGAAAATTAGTAAAAGGGCTAAAGTGTATGGAAATGACAATGTGTCTGCCTTGTTTGGAGATGAATTACGTTCTTAAGCAAATATTTATTATAATTAATGTATTTAAAAGTATTAAAGTATTACAGCAGTGGTTTATAAGATATTAAACATAGCAAACATTTGTGGCTACCCAGTCTCTGTAAACCGAAGCAAAAATCATTTAACCAAATAATGGCAATGCGATAAATGGAGCACAAATCAATTTAATAAGATCAGAAACAAAAAGTGCTCATGTCTTAATCAACGAGACAATTATGAAAAGACTGGCAATGAATAATTCTGAGAATTGCAAAGGAAGTATTTAATTGATATATTTATTTTATTATTATTACTATTATTATTATTATTATTATTATTATTATTTTTTTTTTTACAATTTTGAGAGCTAAAAATTCTTCATAGGACTGTTGAGTTTGGATGTTTATGACTGACATAGAATTAATCATGTTATGAATAAAAATGATGTGATAAGATGCAACTAGAATGGTTGGAAATACAATTTGAATGTTAAATATTTGTTGTTCCTGGCCTATGATGAATTCTAAGGTCAGCGTTTTTACATAGAGACCTTAACACTTTTATTTGTATCTTCAGATTACAGATAAAATGGCTTTCATAAATTTCATGTTATGTACAGGTCATTCTCATGAACGTTTTCAGGCTGCTGTTATTTAACACTGTGGTTGCTAAATTAAGTTAGTGTTCACTCACTCACTCTCACTCTTTGCCTATACCGCTTTATCCTGTCTACAGGGTTGCGGGGGACCTGGAGCCTATCCCAGGAGACTTGGGGCACGGGCATCACATGGCACTCACGCACACACACACACACACACACACACACTATGAGCAATATGGAAACGTCAGTTAGCCTAATCTGCGTGTTTTTGGACTGTTGGAGGAAACTCTCCAAGCATAGGGAGAACATGCACACATACATGCACACATACTGTGGGAATTGAACTCTGAACCTGGAGGTGCAAGGCAACAGTGATAACTACTAAGCTACCATGCTGACTAAGTTAGTTATGTTTCAACACTGTAGCATAACCAGGTTTTATATACAGTATACATGTGTATGCAATAAAAGTAAAGAAAACTAATAAGCAGAATAAAATTCATTAAGTTGCTCCAATACCTTATATATACAGTCAGACCCATTAATTTTGGAACAAAAGTTATTTATTTATTTATTTTTGTCATCTGTCTCTGTACACCGCCAGACTAAATTTGAATTGAAACACTCCAGATGTGACCAAAGTCAAGTTCAGCTGAGATGAGCATCATCTACTTTAGTCGTCTTTCGTGGCTTTTGCTGTTGCTGAGCTTGCCAGTTAATTCCTTCTTTTTTAAATAAATTATAAAAAAAAAAAAATAAAAACACTGGGCCCTTCCCAGGGTTTTTGCTATGTTTTTCTCCCTCTCTCTCTCCTTTTTTTAAGCTCAATGACGACCTCCTTGATAGAACACTTTTGTCAATCCCCTTTCATTTCAAATTCAATGTGGTGGTGTACAAAAAAAATGTCTATAATATTTATGCACATCACAAGTATTTGTTTTTCCTGTTTAAATAAATTATTTACTGAAATTCTAGTGTCCACTCACAAAAAGCGGTTGAAGCTGTTACTTTTTTTTAATGTTGTGTGTATGCACATGCGGTTTTATAAAAATGTGTCCAACACTGTTTACCCTCCATCTTTGAATGTGTCCCCTTGGGCTGGACTAAGCCGAGGACAGCCTTTGTTCTTCTTGGCATCTTTCCAGATGCAGTAGGAGCTTTTCCCACACACACACACACAATACCGTCTATTCTCCTGATGCTTTAATCTGTCCTAATGTTTAGGATATTACCTTGACAAGTTGTGAGAAGCATGAATTAACAGGAGCAGCTGTTCAGTGTGATGTGGAAGTCATCCATTATAATTCAGACACCTTGAAACAAGGGATTATGAAATCAGTGAAAACATGCGAAAAAACAGAATTCAAAATGGAATAAACAACGAGTTATGGTGCCTATTTTTTCCCCCAGATTACTGAAAAAGAAGATGCATAATAAAAACGTTCTCACATTTTGTTTAAAACAAGTGGACAAATATGACACGAGTGTGTGTCTTGAATGTCTTCAACTTCATTTATCCGTGCCTTGAAAGCACTTGGAAATGTGCCGGTACACCAGAGAGATGGGGAGAAAGAGAGAGTCATCATCAATTATTGATCTGCCATCAATGCTGTAGGCAGAATGTGGCTGGGAAAAGTGGAAGGGGGGGGGGGGGGCAGGGGGAGATGCGGCGGGGAGGCTGATATTAATTTTAATGCCCTTCAATCCCAGGGTGAAATTGAAAAGAAGGGCACCTGAATTGAGCCGCAGTAAACTTGGTTGTGTGAGAGATATTGACATGAAATATAATAAAATGTGGGCCGTGATTTATCACTGGACCCTGTCATTGAGAGAATATGGAGAAGCCTCGTGAGGCTCAGGGAGGAAAAACAATGACATGACTAGCTCTGATGCTTATTGTACGTTTTCATTTAATTACTACTCTTATTTTATCGCTCTTTCCCTACTGTAATTTTGTCATTGAAATGTTAAGATGTCAGTAACTGAAAGGGAAACAACAGGTATTGCGGTTATGTGCATCAGAAAATCTTGATTATGGTGACAGTTTAAACTGTGGTTATTTAACTATTTTATATATAATTTTTTTTTTTTTATAATTTTTTTTTCTGGTTCAGGAGTATTTATCCAGGCTAGCGGCAAAGAACAGCTCAAATCATCTCATTAACAGGATGCTTGCCAAAATTAATTTATCACCTCAAAAATTAACTAATATTTAAATTATTGACAAACTGTACATAAATTTGTGCCTATGCATATATTACCTGTAATAAATTGCAGACTCTTGTGATTTAAATAATTGCAAAGGTCCATATTGCGAATTAGATTTTTATGATTAATTATGTAGCACTACATCAATCCTATACACGTTGTATTTATTTGCATCAGTGATCAAGTAACATTCCCACTCTTTGTCTTTCTGCAAAGTTTAAGTCACTGTGTTTATCCTCTGGCCTATACACTTTCCGTGACATAATTTAGGCTGCAATTGCTTGAGTGAAAATTTTTTATACATTTTGTTCCGCATGGTTTGGTCCTGTAGATATGGTAGTATAGCAGATTGTTAATAGCATATTAAAGTTCCTGAATTTCCTATTGTGAACATATCACTCAAACTAAAAGCATGCACGATTTGAAACAAGTCATTAATATACAACCACGATTGAATCGAAGAAAAACAATTGTCTTTCTATACACTAAGTCTAATTCTGTTCTAGAAAAACTGAATAGTTAATGTAGATAATAGTGAAGTGTGCATGTAAGATTTTCAACCAAATCAATGGCAGTTTCTTTGTCCAAATGCCTGGTGATTAAAACCCTGTATATACTGTATGTGCTCCTCAGATCTTGGCGTGCCCGCGGTCTTGCAAGGGCAAAATGCAATGAGCGACCAAGTCTAATCTGTGCTATCTAAGCCACAGAATACAATTTATTCCTCACATACTAGACTTCATTTTGCTACTACATTATCAGGATTTTGCTTTTTCCAATATTGTATTTGCCAACTGGAGGCTTTGAGTGATTTTAAAATTAAATAATAAATCTTTTGAATGACTGACTGAACAGCTAGTCTCAGCAAGCATACAACAGCCTTTTTTTTTTTTTTTTTTGTATATTATCGCGTATACAGTTGAAGTTGGAAGTTTACATACACTTGGTTGATTCCAACTGATTTTTAGCCACTCTACAGCTTTCATGTTAACTATAGGTTTGCCAATCTGTTAGAACATCTAGTTTATGCATGCCACACAAGTAATTCTTCCCGCAATTGTTTACAGATTTACAGATTATTTTACTTATCATTTACTATATCGCATTTCCAGTGGGTCCGAATTTACATACACTCGGTTGAATGGGTTTTAAACAGCTTGAAAAATTCCAGAAAATTAGGTCATGGCTTTAGAAGCTTCTGATAGGCTAATTGACATCATTAGAGTCAATTGGATGTGTACCTGTAATATTTTAAGGCCTGTCTTTAAACTAAGACTCCTGTTTTGGAGAAATGTCCTTTGGTCTGATTAAACAAGAAGTGAAGTATTTGGCCATAATGAAGAACACCACCAGAGGCATGAAGCATGGGGATGGCAGCATCATTTTGAGAATGTGCTTTGTTCCACAAGGGACTTGTGCTTTTTACAAAATAGATAGCCTTATACAGAAGGAAGATTGTGTGGATATATTGAAGCAACATCTCAAGACATCAGCCAGGAAGTTAAAGCTTGGTCGCAGATGGTCTTTCCAAATGGACTCTGACCCCGAGCATACTTCCAAAGTTGTGCCAAAATGGGTTAAGAACAATAAAGTTGATGTATTGGAGTGTCCCTGACCTCAATCCAATAGACAATTTGTGGTTAGAACTGAGAAAGTGTATACAGGCAAGGAGATCTACAAATCTGACTCAGTTACACCAGCTCTGTCAGGTGGAATGGGCTAAAATTCTAGAAACTTGTCGTCAAGAATCTTGTGGATGGTTGCCCACAAAGTTTGTCCCGAGTTAGACAATTTAAAGGCAATATTACCAAACACTAAATAAGTATATTGTGTATATAGTGGGAATGTGATGAAAGAAATAAAAGCTGAAATAAATCTTTATACTGTTATATTCTGACATTTCACACTCTTAAAATAAAGTAGAGATCCTAACCCGACCTAAGACAGGGAATGTTTACTAGGATTAAATGTCAGGATTGTGAAAAAACTGAGTTTAAACATACTTGCCTGAGGTGTATGTAAACTTTCTGACTTCAACTGTATATAGCAAAAATATAATACAATATTAGTATTTTTTTTCAGGGACACATTTATATAGCTTTGACACTTGCATATCTAATAGGTTGAACAAGCAT
This sequence comes from Clarias macrocephalus, assembly GCA_011419295.1. Taxonomy (NCBI): domain Eukaryota; kingdom Metazoa; phylum Chordata; class Actinopteri; order Siluriformes; family Clariidae; genus Clarias; species Clarias macrocephalus. Next base: position 198,507 of record JAAGKR010000257.1, read on the forward strand.
AAGAGGTCATGTAGTCTGGCAGTGAGCTGTGTAGGCATCGCATTAGCGTATGTAACCGTCAAACTACATGGTTCTTTAACTGGCAGGAGGACAAATCGGCCTGTCAGGGGTGGCAGAGACAGCCCACAAGTTATAATTCTAATAGATACACATCGTTCCAGAAATTATACTGAGTGATGTTATTAAATGCTTGTACTTTTGAACTAGATGTTCTGGATACAGTGTACATGTGCAAAATGTCTGACTGATACTTGGTGAAAACATGCTCATTAAAATTCATGCTAAACTGTTGCTAGTATGGAGTAACATCAGCACAGCTCCAAATGCTCTTTGCCTGTCTGGATGGTTGTTCACACTGTAATTTTGTTCACACTTTGATGCTTTTGTGCGAGGAGACGATGTGTGGGAAGCGGCGAGGCTGTCGGAGCTAACAGATGAAAAGCCCATGCTGGTGTCATACATCTGAGAGTCCATCAGCTTAATAAAAGTGTCAGTGCGGCTGATTTGTTATGTCTGTAAATAACAGGGGCTAACGGTAGAGAGAGAGAGAGAGAGAGAGAGAGAGAGAGAGGGGTGGGGGTGCGTGAAGTGAAAGCGTCGTAGCATTTAGAAGCTCAGGTACAGCTGCAGTCTGTGTAATTGTTATATTGCCTCTCGGTTCAGTTCTCGGCTGCTGTAAGCTAGACAGATTTACTTTGACAGCTTCCTCCTGCATTGTCCTGACCCATACCTCCATGTTGCGCATTTGCTATAATTGCACCAGCAACCTGTATGCGAAGCAATCCTCTATGTGAAGCTATAGAGTAATACTCACTGAGGCCCAAAGCCACCTTCCAACCCAAAAACAGCTTGTGAAAGCAGTTAGTGCCGAACAGTCGCTTCGTGGTTCGACTAAAGCTTTTAGCGTCCTCAGTTCATGAGGTTAACTTTGCTGGATAAAGACTATTCTCGCCAATTAAGCTCCATTCATTTGTACTCCGAGCAAATGGGTTTGGGGTGGCGATAGCCGAATGCACCACAAAAGGTTAAAAACCAGAACCGAGTTAGATAGAAAAGAGGATAATGTGATTGAAACAGACGGCTGAGAGACTGTTTACTCAGAGATCCTCAGAACAATAAGCTGGTATAATAAGGCATAATGATTATAGAGATGATAACTACTGTATGTAGGCTTGAAGCTGTTTTTGTTTGTTTTGAACTTGCTAAGTAAGATGTGACTTTACTGACATTTTGAAATGACAAGATTTCAACAAGACAGTCTTGAAATGTTCAAACATCAGAACTGTGTACAGTATACATAATGCACAGTACGTCTTAAAAGTTAAAATAAGAAAAGTTGTGAGTGTTTTTTTTTTTGTTTGTTTTTGTCAATTATGCCAAATGTGAAGCAACTGGCAAATGTTAATGCTCTCAGAGTGATCAAACTCAGTATTTAGTTAATTACTGTAATCCGCCACTCTAGCACGCAAGACCGTGAATTGACATGGTGTTCTATTAACTCTCCTAATTTATTTCCTATTAAATAACCAATTCTGACTCTTAGCTGGCTTACGATTGCAAGCAAGCTGTTACTGGAGCCTAACTACAGTAGCTAGAACATTAGCGAAATATTTATGCTGAGCATTGAATGTTTAATATCGATTCAATTAGAAAACTAGCTATTTGAATAAAATATTAGTGATTAAAAAAAAACATGATTACAGTGGAACCTCGGATTGTGAGTAACGTGGTTTACGAGTGTTCCGCAGGACGACCAAAGATTTTTAATACATTTTGAATTGGAAACCGAGCAAGTATTGGTTTACGAGTGCCGAGTATCATGTATCACGTATGCGCCTTTTATTTTGACAACGAGCGTCAAGGTATCACTGAGCCAATGATTTTTCTCTCTCTTGTGCTGCAGAATTATGGGTAATCGTCTCCCCTGCTGGGTCTGGTGCTCGTCTCTTACTGGTACTGTACTGTATATATTTTTTTCAGTTTTATCCTCTACAGGAACCTACACGTTCCCTTGGGAATCATGGTTGCTTCATCTTTTGGCCCAATTCATATACGATTCACATTAGGGATTCATTTTTTTTTTAAATCACAAAACTGTAACGTGTGTAAATGTTAAAATGAGTTAATGTTGAAACAAGTGAACAATAAAACTTTCCTTCGGCTGTTCCCGTCAAGGGGTCTCTACAGGAGACCACCCGATCCGCACACAACTTTGGCACAGATTGTACGCCGGATGCCCTTCCTGCCTCATTTTATCGGGGCTTAGGATGGGTACTCCATACAGTAGCTAGGTATTATGGGGTGTGGCAACCAACCAATGGTACGGCTTGAACCCGGATCCTCAGACCAACAACCTAGACCCTTTAGCTGCCACGCCCGCTGAAACAAATGAAAAAACAATTAAAAAAAAAAACTTTTTAATACACCCCAGAAAAAAATCTTATATATTATAATGTGACATGTATTTAATTCAAATACTTTTGTCAGCCGCAAAGCTCCACAGACGGCATCCTTGTTGAGAATATTAAATATAAAAGTAGCCATGCTGAAGGAGTAGTCAACATCCAGATAAACAAGAGTGTTTATTAGGAACACTTCTCTTTGGCCTTGGGAGACAAATTGCAATAAATCGGGTCTGCCTGTTGAACACACGGAGAATGGAAAGTAGAAAATACCTAGGTGCCAGAGTATAAATGTTTCCTCCTCACACATAACGAGAAGATTGCACGCCATTATGGTTGCTGACAGTGGTGCCACAGGAAGGCAAGGCTCATTACAGCAGATTGCAAAATGTCATCCTGGTGTCTCCTCTCTCGGCCCTGTGCTGGAGGATAAGAGCAAAATTAATTTTTAGCATAGAGATTGTTTTGAAGGGGAGCCAAACAAAGAATGGATTTGATTAAATCACCAATACAGAAGGGAGGCTCAATCAAACGACATCATAACCGATTCGTTCAGACCTTCCATAACACAGTGGGTAAAAATGCCATGACATCTCAGAGGTTCTCAGCTGTAGTCCTGGACATCCATTAACTCAGAGTCTATCATATTGACATATTATTAAGATCTAGATAAATAATATTAAGTGTGCTTTAACAGAAAGTAGAGAATAAGTGCTGCGGGCAAGCAGGACTGGAGTCAAGATGCCAACGATGCTAAGAATCTAACGTATTCTCTGCTTCTGCTTGTTTGTGCAGGTTGCCTGTTTGTGACAGACTATTTCACGCGGACGCCCCGCAAGCTGAACGCCTTCCGCTCATTCGCCAGCGTGGAGCTCTTCCACTTCACCGTGCCTGATGATACAGTTGTGGCCGTCTGGAACCTCATCACATTTAAGGAGCAAGGAGGAACGTTTGGAGACAACTGTCCTGACCGCAACGTGACAGTGTGAGTCTCCAAGACAATCAATTTTTATTCTCTTATAGATCCACTATAGAAACTACATTTGTGGTTGTGACAAGAAATCAGAGGTGTCAAGATTTCTAACAAAACAATAACAAGGAAAAAAATGACTGAAAGAAAAAAACAACCCTTGTGGATATGGGTATACAAACAGGTTTTTATTATCCCCAATGTGCACCAAGTACAGAAAAAAAATTGGTTTATACTTGTATACAAGTATTAAACTTGACATGCACTAGATGGCACATGTCCTGCAAACATTTAAGATAATTTCTAAGGATATTAATTGCATAATTAAATTAATTAGACCTAGATATAAATGCAGGCTTTCTCCTTCAGGTTATTGTTTTATCGTAATTGCTAATTATTTTTATTTACACTTGGTTTTTATCTTGCATCGCCATGGCAACGGGTTGTTGTTATGGGTAAAACTTTCAGTGAACAAAATGTTTAGGCTGAAACAGTGCTGAGCTGTAATCTATCAAAAAAAAAAAAAAAAAGTCAGTTGAGAACTATTAGTCAGTTAGCCTGACTGGTTATTTGCTACTCTGTCCATAAAAACACCATTTATTACCTCAGTGCAGGGGCCAAATTTCTGTAACTGAGTGCAATGTACACTAGAGATCCATAAATATTATATAGATGATAACACTATGATTAAATCAGAATTTATCCCTGCATATTTTGCAGCTGGTTTTTAGTTAAATTTTTTTTATTGATTAATGAGTTACATTCTGTACACTTACTGGCCCCTTCATTAGGTACACCTGCTCCCTACTGCAAATAGCTAATTAGCCAATCACATGGCAACAAGTCAATGCATTAAGGCATGTAGACATGGTCAAGACAATCTGTTGAAGTTCAATGGGGAAGAAATGTGATTTAAATGAATGTGGCATGGATGTTGCTGCTGGTCTGAGTGTTTCTGAAACTGCTGAACTATTGGGATTTTCATGCACAGCCATCTCTAAGGTTTACAGAAAATGGTCCGAAAAGGAGAAAATATCCAGTGGGTAGCAATTCCCTGGGAGAAAATGCCTTGTTGATGCCAGAGGTCAGAGGAGAATGGCCAGACTGGCTCGAGCTGATAGAAAGACAACAGTAACACAAATAACATCTCGTATAACAATAGCAATAGCATCTCTGAACGCACAACACGTTGAACCTTGAAGCAAAAGGGCTACAGCTGCACAAGACCACACCAGGTTAGTCACTGCTGTTAGTTTAGAACAGGAAACCGAGGATACAGTTTGCATGGGCTCATCAAAATTGGACGAAACACGATGGGGGAAAAACATTGCCCGGTCTGATGAGTGTCCATTGCTTCTGCGACATATTCCGATGGTACTGTAGTGTCAGAATTATGTGTAAACATGATGAAAGCATGGATCCATCCGGTCTTGAATGAACAATTCAGGTTTCTGGTGGTGGTGATGTAATGGTGAGGCAGATTTTCTTGGCATACTGTACCTTGGTCCTCTTCGTACTAATTGAGCACTGTTTAAATGCCATTTCCTACCTGAGTATCGTAGCAGACTGTGTACCATAGGGTAACCTACGGTACCATGTCATAAATCTAAAATAGTCTCAAAGTGGTTTCTTGAACATGACAGTGAGACGGTGTACTCAAATAGCCTTCAAAGTAACTTTTTTGTACTAATTAATCGCTTTTCCCTTGAGGTGGGCGTGGCTATATGCGTCACTCAACAGAGGCAATCAATACAATAGTTTACCAAGTGTAGACAGAGTATGCGGACGACACAAACAACGGTAATGTACCAACAAACCACCAAAATCCACAAGAAACAGAAACAAAAGTGACACAGCATGGTTTTCGCCAAAAAAAAAAAAAAAAAAAAAAAAAACGAAAATATACTATGAAAAACTGAATCTTTAAAGATGAATGGACAGATCAATGTATGTTTATTCTTTCTACGGGATTTAAAACCAGTTTGTCCCACATGTTCCGAAACTATGACGCTACTAAAAAGCAGACCAATGTACTGTACAGAGAAAACCTCTCTTTTGACATTGGTCAGAACTCGTTAGAGCAAACATATCCACAGCAGTCTGAGGTAATTTAATTACCTATATGAATAAAAGAGGTTTTTTTTTCTGTACATTGGTCAGAATTCAGTCTTCGTCACCAGTTCCTAATCTAATAGGGCACCTTTTGGGATGTGCATCTGACCAATCTCCAGCAACTGTGAGGTGACGACATCATGTCAATATGTACTGTACCGAACTCTGTAAGGAGTGTATCCATCACCTTGTTGAATCTACAGCATGAGGAATTAAGGCAGTTCTTAAAGCAAAATGGGTCCAACCCAGTTCAAGCAAGGTGTATTGTGCAAATTGTATTGTACTGTAAGTGATGTTAACAAAGGAATTTTGATAATCACTATTTATTTTAAGGAGATGTAAGATCATTTCCACAGGGGTTGTTGCGTATTAAAATGTCTTGCTTCTCAATGGAAAGCAACTGAAAAGGTTCTAAACCTGGCCTGAATTTGAAAGAGGTCTCTTCAGTTATACATGAATAAAAAAACAAAAAAAAAACACCATGCTTTAAACAGTCTTTCTGAAATGCAAAGTAATGTAAGATCCAACTGACAGTACTGCACATTTCACACTTTGCAAAATGTTCTTTTAGCTTGTAATTATCTCCTTTCTTTTCTTTCACACCCTCCAAGAATGATCCATGTGCTCCCTTTGTCATGTAATGCTGGAACACCGCAGTTTAACTTCGCACCGATCCCCCTGATCCGGTCGTTCACAGTGACATTAACAGGAAATTTAAGTCTTTAAAGCTTAGCCTTCACTCTGTCATTAAACATCCGTCAAATACACGACCTTGCTTTTGCTTACTGTTCAGCGCATTCAGGTAGGTTTTCGTGGTTAAATTGTGGCGAAGTATAATGACAAAACGCACGTCCTTGAGCGAGCATTGCAGATATGACTGGTAGCGATAACAAATCCCGTCTCGGTGGGGTGTTAGTCACGCCTTTGACAAATATTAAAGATAGAGGAAGTCTGTTTTATGGTTGAGCTGCTCTCGTGTTTGTGCACTTCAGTTCCTCCGGTGACCTTAAAGTCAAAGCAGCATGGATGAAAGGTTAAGGCACTTTAGAAAAATACCGTCCGCACCATGGATGCCGTGACTCTAATGTTATATAAAAGCATATTCGACCGTTTCAATAATATACAGAACATCGAATAGGCTCCTCTGGTACCTTCACAGGAAGTACAGTACATACTGTATGGCAAGTATTGAGTCATGCTGTAAAGTATCTTTGCAAGAACCTTTTATTTATCTCTTAATGTCAGGCTTAACATTTAGAGGAGGATAATGCAATAATTACAGACTGCACAGGAATGTTCCAGCTTGTATGCTAATAAAAATGATGACCTCAAGGCCTGCTCATGGATTAAATGTTTTTTTTTTCTTTTTTTTTTTTTTTTTGCTCGTGTAAATAGAAACAGTGGGAAATAACAATGCTCTAATAATAATTACTCTAATCTCATTATCTATTAGGATATTTGTTATACAGGCTGATTATGCATATATTTCAGTATATACAGTAATACAAGTATATTCAGTCTTTTTCTAATCTTCAGATGTCCAGTTCGTGTCTGGTGCCTCAGATCCGTGACGTGCCTCAAGGTCTAGAGGTTTATGGATTCAGATATGCCTTTTCGCTTACCATAGTTAAGAGTAAAGAGTGATTATTTTAGTTATCGTGACCTTCCTGTTAGCTGACCTTTAACCAGACTTTCAACAAGGCATTTCTACTTGCAGAACTGCTGCTCAGTCAATGTTTTTGTTTTTGTTTTCGCACCACTTTGTATCAACTCGAGAGACTGCTCTGTTTAAAAATCCCAGACGAGCAGTTTTAGAAATCCTCAAACTAGCATGTCTGGCACGAACAACCCTACCACAGTTAAATTAATGAGATCACGTTGTTTTCCAATTCTAATGTGGATTTTTCTTTCTTTTTTTTTTTTCATTGTTGATAAATGCATGAATATGCAAGTGTATATATGTCTTTATAATAAACACTATAAAATATTAAAAAATGTATAGTTGCTGCTTATTTTAATAGCTGAGTGAATGTGACTTATTACAGTACAGTAGTAACGTTTTAAACAAAATGATATCCACATAAATAAAAGAGAGGTTTTGTCTGTACATTGGTCAGAACTCGCTCTTTCACTGATACCTTTAAGTTCTATACACCGGAAGACCCGAAATTTTTCTCTCTCTGTCTGGCTTTTTGTATTTCTAGCCAGAATTTGCAAAACTGGCTGGGCATAATTTAATGAAACTTTGGCAGTTCAGTATTTGCCTGAAGTTAAATCTGCACCATAAATGGAATCAAAATTTGAGTAGTAGTGGAGATATGAGCGGATATGTGCCAGATTAGGTTATAGCATCTAGTGCGCTTTTTTTTTTTTTTTTTTTGGACTAAAATCCCTTGATGTGGGTGTGGCTATATGTGTCACTCAACAGCCAATCAATGCGATAGTTTACTATGTGTAGACAGAGTTTGAACACATAGTACGACAGTAATGCACCAACAACCCACAAAAATCCACAAGAAACAGAAACCAAAGTGCCACAGCATGGCTTATGCCAAAAAAAAGGAAAATATACTATGAAAACTGAATCTTTATAGATGAATGGACAGATCACTGTATGTTTTATTCTTTCTGCAGGAAGTTTAAAACCAGTTTGTCGCACATGTTCAGAAACCATGACGCTACTAAAAAGCAGTAATATGATGCGCCACTGTGAGATAAAACACGGGTCATTAGAGCGAACATATCCACAGCAGTCTGAGATGAGGGTGTTTATGCGCTAAAATGCCTCCCTACATAATCGTTATAAAAAATATCTATTACAGCATAATTTTCTTATCTATATAAATAAAAGAGAGGTTTTTCTCTGTACATTGGTCAGAACTCGTTCTTTCAATGGTATGATATATTGACGTTTCGTACATTGGAGGACCTGAAACCAGTCTTTGAAGCCAGATTCTTATGTCCCAGCAAATTCATATGTTGCGGATTTAATAATCTACTTTAAAATAAGCTACTTGCTCAATGTAAATAAACGCCTACACCAATAGATATTAATTAGAAAATCTAAACTTAAACATTTTAAGTTTAAACGTCTACTTTTTCGATTTCTCATATGTGATTCACTCTCCGATTACCAAACAGGGAGTGTATGTGATGGCAAAAGAAGTACATCTTAGAGTGAAAAAATGACAAAATTTTATCTCTTTGCATTATCAGACTGAAATTAACGCACTAATTACATTAAAGCTGATCAGCTTATTTTAGCTATTTGTTTCCTTGTCAACGACGGATACTTCAGCAAGTTGTTAATAAAGTCGGATTTCGCTCTGCTTCTAAGCCGAGCCTGGTACTTTTGTGTTTACACACCACTCGCATTCAGTACAAGCCGAATGGTGAGCAGCTAATTAAAGCACTTTGCTGAACCTTTCTGTGTGTGTGTGTGTTTTTTTTTCTTTCCCCTGCAACTTACCCCTAACCCCCTGCTTCTCCAACCACCACCATGAGGCCCCATTACTGCTGTGATAATGTACGGGGCCAGGTACTCATTCTGTCAATTCAGCTGTCAGAAAGCAAGCAGGGGGTGCCACAATGAGATGGTAATTAAACGAGGATGCTGTTGAGTGCTGGGGAGAGCTAAAGCGGGGAAGATAACACTGTAGGGAAGGCGGAAATTCAGTCAGACCACTAGGGGATAGTGGAAAGCAGCCACACGCCTCCGCGTTGGGATCAATATCATGGGGTTGGACTAACCATGACAACTCTAATTAGGCCCAGCGTACACCAAGGACGTGGAGAGTAGCAAAACTCCTGAGGTCTTACCAAAGCTTTCAGTTAAGGATTGGCTTGTTGTCTTAACAAGCCGAGGATAATGTAACTATTGTTGTTATATATTTAATTATTATCACTTTAATTATTATTATTATTATTATTATTATTATTATTATTATTTTAAGTTAGATCAGAATGTTGTACATTAGTTGTTCTCAAATTGTTCTGGAATCCATGGGGCATATCCAGCGGTGTGTATGTGTGTTAAATAGGACATTGAATTCCAATAGTGAAATAACAATTATCTCTTATTATATGCGCTTTATATCAGGGCATTGGTGGTTCAGTAGTTGTCTGCCAAGTGGGAGCCCCGAGTTCATATCTGTAAAATGAAAGCTGTGTGGCAGGAAGGGCGTCTGGTGTACCACCTCAAGTATCCGGTTTATAAAGATGTGCCATAGGAGGGAAGAGAAAGACGACATTACAGTATATCTTCATTATCAGTTATTATATTTGTTTCTGACTTACAGTTATGAGACTATTTGACCGGTTCTTTTGGTTAAATCCAAATTCAGATTCAGACTAACCCTTTACAGTCCCCTCTCGTATCATTTAGCTATTCATCTGAAAGCATGCTATTCATAGATGCCTATGAATTATTTAATAACAGTGCAAGTAATAACAAAAGTATGTACAAGTCTGTGGCCACTGACTGGTTCTTTATGACGTATTTCCTTCAATGCAGTTAAACTACTGGTTTCATATATTTTGGAGATTTTTCATTCCTATCACATGGCTCGCCGAAGCATCCGTCACTCTATGTACCTTTGCAATGTGAGACAGCGAAACAAATCCTTGCCTCAATTAATGTCTCAAACCCGATCTGTATTCTGTGCTTGTTTGTTTAGACGAGAACAAGAAGAGCCAGATTTATGCCATTCATTTGCATAATATCAGATTCAAAGGTTGAGCACATCAACAAACCTAATCAAGTCATAAATTGCAAGACAAGTGACAAGAGCACAAAAGCTCCTGGGGTTTCATTTTGAACCTGTTTTCAAACTCGGGCTGTGTGATATCTGTAACTCTGTATCTGTGTAGTTATTATTATTATTTTTTTTTAGCTGCAGGGAAGTGTGGCTGCGCCTTACCTTTTTGTAATTCCGTGTTTGTGTGCCATCACTGTGCCGCTAGTATTAAAGTGCTCTAGTCTGTGAATTATTAACATACTAGGGGTACGAGGGCGAGCTGTAAGTTTGGTTTATTAAATTGTTTTTTATTAAGCTCCCAAGACCTGTTGGTGGAATTAGATTTACATTTCCTCACACTGCTAACTGCATAGTCATGTTCAAAAGTTAGTACTGCAAATACTAATACAACCGCAGACAAATAACAACATATATAATTTTTTTTCACCATGCTATTATTTATTTAACAAAAATGAAACCAAAAAGAAAGATACAAGTGGGCAGTACTAAGTATTCACAGGATTTAAGAGGGTAAGCTGCAGCCAGGCGCTGCCTATCATCAGCGCTTGATTAATTGATCATCATCAATGTGTGCAGACCTCTATAAAAGCAGAAGTTTTGGCAGTTCGCTGGTCTGAAGCGTTCAGGCCTTCAACACGATGCCTAGAAGGAAAGTAAGCAATGGTCGTAGAGAAGCAATTGTTGCTGCACATCAGTCCTGAAGGAACTGAAAAAACGGAAGTGGAAACCATTCAAGACAGTTGCCAATCTTCCCAGGAGTGCACTTCCCATCACATTCACATACACCAAGGTCAGACTGTGCAATCCTCATAGAAATACAAACAACGCAAGAGCTCCATCTCAGACCCTACAGGCCTCACTGAGCAGGTTAAATGTTTAAAGTCCATGATGGCACAATTAAAAGAAGTCCTGAACAAGTATGGTTTGTTTTAAAAGGGTTGCCTTTTTTCATTTTCATTTTTTCATTTTAGCAGAAACACCTCGTGCCCATTGTCAAGCACGGCCGGGCAGGAGGCAACTTGCAGTCATTGAGTCGATCATGAGTATTCTAGATGCAAATGTAGCTAAAGCTTTGTTGAAATTGATTCATGCAATAGACAATGATCTAAAGCACACCAGTAAGTGTACATCAAAAGGGCATCATCAAAGTAAAAGAATCCAGGTTTTGTAATGACCTAGTGAAAGTCCAAGATCTCAACCCAATATAAATGTCGGGACCTTTAAGGAAAACTGTGCAAATCACAATCAGCTGAAGCAATGGGCCAAAATTCTTCCACAACAATGTGAGACTGATAGTCATAAAGGAAATGATTATTAATTACCTTATTGCTGCTTACATGACATAACTGTAGTCTACCATTCCTATTGGTTTCACTGTAATTACAAAAAAAAAGAAAAAAAAAAGAAATTGCTTTAAGATGAACTGAATCATATCCTGGGATTAAGAGGTTTGTAGGACTAGATTAGACATGTGTAATGAAGTACCATTCTTTCAGTTAAAACTGCTGTCCACACACTAACCGTAATGGATATACAGTATAAATTCTATCAGGAAAAATAAGAGACAGACATTGCCACATCTTAACGGTTGATGAATTGTACCCACTTTCTGTTCTTTCTACTCTGAGTAATATGTAATGTGTTTTTGCTCTGGACTGCATTTCATGAAATTTTTTGCAATGCTTCGTTAACCTTCGGCTTACGAGAGTTCTTTAATTAATGAGCATTTCTTACAACTCCTTTTAACTAAACTTTTACTACACTGAAACATTCACTAAAGCCTTTTTTGTATATAGTGTAGTTCAAAATTCCAGAGCAACAGGGATACAATCTAATAATAATTAAAATAATTACCTCTAATTATAAAGCTGGTCTTTCTTAATTAAGCTCATATATATAGATAGTTTAAATATAGGAAGCCAGATGATGTGGTGATTATACACCAGGAGTGGAAATGGTGTCTGCTGAGTGAAGCTGTTTGTCCCAGTGCTATGGAGCAATCAAATGTACGCCCTATGGGAATAAGAAGTAGTTTGCTACACAGTGATTTGTGGAGTGGATTTCGCCTCCATCTCTACTTGCTACTATAACACAAATATAAAGTGTAACCTAAATATGTCCTAAAGTTGAGTACGTAGCAATATCCCCAGTGATAAATTATCACCTATCAGGTTGAATTAACGTTGTACAGTGTTCACATGGGTCCAGTTGCACTCAGACAGACTCTGAATATGTTAAATCAACACTGGGGCTTTTTCATTGTATAGTTTATTCATTCTTGATCAAAAATCTTGGTCGCATTAACATTCCTTTCATTTAATGGGCAAGACAGATGGAACCTATATGGAAGGCTTTTCATATTGTGCCTCTAAGAGCTATTCATTTTCAGCATGCTTTTTCAGTTTTTTAAGAAAATCATTGCTAGTTTGACTGTGAGATATCCATAAGCAAATCTATTTTTTTAACCTGTTGTCTCTGCATGACAACCAACCTCTGCATTTTCTGGTTCTGAAAAATGCGGCCAAAGCGGAATTGCCAAAACATGCAGTTCCTAGAATGACCACTAGGAGATGGCTCCAAAATGAAATCAATCCCCATAGAGCCTCATGCTAAAATTCCCAAACTTTACAACAGAACAATAGACAGAATGTTTGCAGCCTGGTACAAAAACAATCCCACAGCTTTGGTATCCATAGCTAGATTTTCTCTTATGACAATTGTACTGGGGATAAATTTTTATGTAACTCAAGAAAATTCATAGTAAGCCAAAAAAATTATACATAATTAGGGTCATGGCTGATTTTGAGTCATGGCTGCATTGCAGGTGTCAAACCAGTAGCTGCAGTAGCTATGCTTCATTTTAGCTAACCAGCTAACTGGAATCACTATTGTTTAACTTACCACAAGAAACATAGGAGTGGACACAAGATAGCGCTTAGAGTATGGATGACCGAGTTTAATCAATTGCAAAGTGATGTTAGCACAGGAATTAACGTTTGCCACCTAAGCATTTTAGCGAAGCTAAAGCTAACTTAGCTACTGTAGCTTGTGAAAACCTAAGGCAAGTAGGCATTTTCAACAGTGAGGCTCGGTTTGTTCTACCCATTTGTCCATTTATGGATTAACCAGGGTTTAAGCAGAGCTAGCCCCTATTGTACCAAGAGAGCGATGAACAGAGCTCACACAGTTGAGCTTCAGAAGCATTCTGCAGAAAACCTGTGTGATGTCATGCAGGGCTTGTCTGAGTCTTATACATTGTATGATGATGACCTATCATTTACAAAGTAATATACCTAAAACCTTTTCTTGTACCTCACTTGTCTTCCTCAAGTCACAGTGGCGGTGGTACAGTAGCTCAGCGGGTTAAGGCTCTGAGTTACTGGTCAGAATGTTGGCGTTTCAAGCCGAGCTCCACCAAGCAGCCACTGTTGGATCCTTGAGTACGGCTGTCAACTTGAGGGGTGCCACATCCATCATCTGCCATCTAAAAACTACTGTTTATTGGTCTCTATTTGTATTTCTTCAGTACTTCATTTATGTATAAAAGTAAACCTTCAGACTTTGAATTGGTTTGCAATTATTGTCTGCTTCTCGATAAAATCCAGCTGGGGATAAATCAACAAAGATGTACAGTACTTTGTTCCTTTTGTTAAATCTCTGTTCATTTCAGCATTGAGAAACAGGCTCATTAGTCCTTCATTTATCTATTTTTTGCTATGCAACAGGAAACAGGATTCTTAATTTTTGAGAAAATGCACCCTGGGTCATTTCCAACATGTCCGACATTTGACGGGTGTCACATTGATGGATGCAATACTATGCATAGATGAAGTGCTAATTGGTTCATAATAGGCTTTGACATGACCTGCATGTGATAATGAAGCTGGGGAATTGGAGCAAGTCTCAGGCCAACCAGTAGTGCACGAATCACAGGGGACATGACAACCATTTGTTGTGGAAATTTGAAAGATAAAAGCAAGACAATATAGAAAAGAAGCACCTTGGTACCTAATTAGCCGCCGGACATGGTTCGGGTTCAATTAGTTTTTTTTTTTTTTTTTCATCTCGGGGTATTTTGAATGATTTAACTTCCACGGCCGCATGCCGGCGCACAGATAAGACTCAATATACGGAGGAAAGGATAAGGTGCCGCAGCAAACCAGCTGGATTCTACAGGGGGAAGAGCTGAGTACTCTTAATATGGAGCAGGGCACAGCAGCATAAATAAGTGCTTCATCATCAGAATGCCCAGGCACAGCTGGTGTCAGCTCCACCAGGGTCCAGATAACCAGTGAAGCAAATAAGTGCAGACCTATTTTAAAATAGCTTATTGAATGGAATACCACATCAAAAAAAGGCTGATTTGGCTAATTATGGATTACAGCTGAGAACAAAGAGATGTATTATTAATAAAGCGTCTACTTTAGTAGACTTTTACTTTACTTTTAATATTCATAGAATGACACAATTTTTAATTGGTGTATAAAAATATGAAGTAGTGAAAGAAAGCAACTATTTTATATTATATGTGGCTTCTGGATGTGGTATTTGTTTTTGATAACTGTCATGAGTTTGAGTATCAGAAGAGTCAAAATTAAACATATCCCACTGTTGATTTATTAAATACAGTTATGTAAAACCATGCAATAAATACCTACTCTTCAGGTGTATTCATTTACACATGCAATGGTTATGTGGGAAGTGCCATTTAGGCTGTGATAAATCACGCTATGGGCGTTAAATTAATCGATTTGCTGTAACACCCCTATGTTTTGCACCTTCATGTAGAAACACCCCACACTGCACATGACACAATGTGTTATTTTGTTTTGATACAATCCTACAGTAAATCACGGGCGTTCGGTATTATTTGGTATATTAGAACTTTTGAAGGATGCATTTCTTTCAAGTTCAAATTTCTTTGATGCTTTGAAATAACATTTACAGTTCCCTCCAAAAGTTTTGGAACCGGAAGGCCAGTTCTTGTCTTGGTGCTTTTACACTAAAGACGTTCGGATTTTTACATCAAACGTTTGACAGTATACGATATTACACCAGAAGTCCAGCATTCCATCCTTATATTTACATCAATATGTCTTAATAACATGGATCTTTTGTTTGAAAGCAATAATTTTTCAAAAGGTCAAAAATATTGGAACTTGTTGAGCAGGTGTGCCCTGTTAGACTGACTGTTTTAAACAATTAATAGCTCTGATTTGGTCTGAGCTCTATGTTTGTTTTCTGTGAAGACTACTGTTATTAAATATTAAATTGTCTCTCTTGGTTAACTTTTTTTTTTTTTAAGGATCAGAGAGCTGTATATAGGGACAAAAAGCAAACTGATTTGATGTTGGGCAAAGAATGGAAATTGATCAGTGCTTGTTGATTGCACAAGCATTGGACATAGACAGGACATTATTTTGGAATGTCCTGAGAAAGAATGTCATACCACATTTTGTAAACCACTCATCAGAAGTAAGAAATAGTAGGCGTGAGTGGAATTTGCAGTGAAATACAGAAATGAGCTGCATATGTTTTGGAGCGAAGATTAACATCTATCAAAAGGAATAGTTCTTTCTCCACACTTTAGACTTTCTATCTATCTAAAGAAGAAATTCTGTCTATTCATAAAAGTCTGCTTCAGGGTTGTCTGCCACCAAAGTTTTTTTTTTTTTTTAAACATCTAGACAAACAGTTTGAGAACAAAATAAAAAATGCATTTTTAAGAGTTTTGAGTAAAAAAGTTTTTTTTTTATTTACTCAGAAAAATGTATTGCTGAGGTAAAATGTATTGCTAAATGATTGAGCATATTTCTTGCATGCTTTCTGTGAGTCACAAAGGTAATTAAAAGCACAAATATCAAAGTATGTATTATTATTATTATTATTATTATTATTATTATTATTATTATTATTTCTTATTTTTGGTTTCACCATTCTCTAAAAAGGACCCAAGTGGAACGATAAGGCTACAGGGAGCAGAGGTAAAAAACGTGCAGGATTTTAGTACTTAGGGTCAGCGGTCCAGAGCAACAGAGAATGTGGTAAAGAGGTGAAGAGGCGGGTACAGGCAGGTTCAAACGGATGGAGAAAAGTGTCAGGAATACACTTGTGTGATAAAAGAGTAATGAAAAGGAAAGGTGTACGAGACAGTGGCGAGACCAGCGATGCTCTACGACTTAGAGACAGTGGCACTGAAGAAAAGACAGGAGGCAGAGCTGAAGGTACCCGAGATGATGTTAAGGTACTCCTTGGAAGTGACAAGGATGGATAGGATCACGAATGTGTCCATCAGACGGACAGCCCACGTTTGATAAAGTCCGAGAGGCCAGATCGAGGTGGTTCTTGTGAATGAGATTGTGAATATATGGGTAGAAGGACGCTGAGGTTGGAACTGCCAGGCAGGAGGTCTAGCGGAAGACCAAAGCGGAGATTTATGGTATGGATGCAGTGAGAGAGGACATGAAGTTAATGGAGAAGAGGATGCAGAGGATAGAGTTAGATGGAGGCAGATGATTCGCTGTAAAGGGAACAGCCGAAAGACAAAGAAGACGAAATTCTCTAAAACTCCTGTGCACTCATCGCAGCTAGGATTTTGCTCAGCCATTAGTTCCACTTTGCTGGTCATGTGATGCAATTGCCTTTTCATGACACGTCATGACACATATATATATAAAATATGCCCGATTGAGTAAAAGTCTGAAAATGGCTTTTATTGCATTTTGTTGTCAAACTGTTCAGAATTTCTGCTCTCTGCATTTATCTGATTTGTCCTCTCATATTCCTCTTTTGATCTTTTATCCCCAGCCCACTTTAATAGGGCTACACAATTAGATAAAACACTTGGACGATGTTTACCTCGAAGACTGTGTGATTAGCTGTTCAAGTGATTATAGTAATTTGCTAGTCTCATTGATAGACATCAGTAAGCGTGAGTCTCGTGAAAAGAAAAACATTCGGAGCTAACATTACACCGTTGTTCCTTTAGTGTTGATCTGTAATTATGATCCTTGTTCATTTTAATGATACAGAATTATTTCGGGGAGAAGTTCTGGGAGCTGCACTTTTACCCACGTTTGTGAGATGACGTGGCGGATTCACAATGGGTTTGAAATTAGATTTGGCTCTCCTCAATTTTACCATGTCTATTTCTGATTTCTGAAATGATCCTAATAGGGTGTGCGGTAGATAAATCATGTAGTGTGCCCAAAATTATGCATGTTTCAGTTTTTCTCATTAAGATACACATTGTAGTGTGAGATGCATAATGGGCTAAAAAAAAAAAAAAAAAAACTGACTCATGGGTAATCAGGCTCATTTCACTGTATAATACTGTACACTTCAGTGCAGAAACGGCACTACACCGCTCTTCATTTTTCTTTTCTTCGTATCTTTAACTCTGGTTGTTAAATCATTGTGTTTTATAATCACACTAAAAATAAGACATGCTTCGTATGACTATGGTAAACTCGCACAGCCCACAGTGTCCTGCTCAGTCATAGTCTTTTTTACTCGGGGACAAAAATAAACCTGTGCACCACAAGGACAAAAGCCTCTCCGCACTGACATGCTCCAGACATATAAGATATTCAGGAACACCGGTAGATGCAGGAGGGTTGTACGATACGTATTTGGAACAACCAACTCACACAACGGTTGCAGTCTGAGTTATTACCCTGCCAAAGACCCTAGACTATGGAATCTGAGCACTATTCTGCCCTGGGATGATGTCTGTATAGGGGGGTACTAACCACATCCATAGTGGTCTCTTGAAGAAGAAGAAGATATGCCTAAGGATATCATTACAATCTGCTGCTGCATTTGCACATGGACTTGTATTGTTAAATATTCATGAAATTGAGAAGCACACTACAGAGCGCACACCTACTCAGAGGGCAAGATACACACAAAGATAATAAGTGTACATTTCTATCGCACCGTGTTCACACACCCACATTGTTTATCTTAGATCTGGCACGTTACTACTTCATCCGGTTTCCCCCATAGGATAGGAATGAAAATGAGAAGGGGAACGCAATTGTCCGCTGTTTATTGCGATTCCTATTCGCCAGAGAGTTTTGCATTTGAAGCCTGTCAGGCTTCCAATTGACATAGTACAGGAGCCCAGCTCAGTGGGCCAAGCGAAGGAAATCACGGAAGGTGAAGGCTTTCATGTCATATGATCCGTGGCAGATTCTGGCTGTCAGACTTTTTTTTTTTTTTTTTTTTTTTTTTTGTAATCCTGAATGGCAGCGCTGAAGGAGAAAGGCGCCGTTTTAGCCCTCTGTCTCCCGCATCAAAATAAATAACAAAAGACGAAGGCGACACGTAACCATTCCCGCTCATTGATTTGCATCATTTTTCACCACTTTAGCTGAGGTTACAGCATAGCAAACGCATTGCTCTGCTTGAACACCTGCCAGATTCCGGATCGTTCCTACAAAACATTAAAAGTAGCACAATGTTGGAATATTTATTTTTTACATTTCGGTTCAGTTCATGCATAATGTAGTATTAGTCACAATGCTTTTGTTTAACTTCCTATAAAAGGGAATGAAGTTGGAGAGTAATTTGAATTCCATTTGACATCCTTTTTCTGTTTCCCTCTCTCTCTCACACGCACGCACACACACACACACACACACACACACATACACACAGAGTTCCTTGTTCGCCCAAATCTAATTAAATGAGCTGAGCTTATTGCTTGTTTGATTTATGAAAACAGTAATGAGATGAGCAAAGCTATAATTTTAGCAAATCAGAACTTTAGATGGAACTAAACAGCAATGGCTTCTGACTCCTCTTTGTTCCTTGCTTCCTGCTCTACTCCTCTATATATTAATTGCGTCTCCTCCGCTTGGCAGGTATTTCAGGTCGGGTGCTCCTCCGGTCATCAACCCCTTGAACACCCACTTCCCGAAGGACACCATCGTCCCAGGGTCCTTCGCAGTCACGCTGACATGGACGCTCCCGAACCGCACTACGGGCGTCTTCAATGTTACCAGTCCTCTTCCTGGAGACTGGTTCCTGGCTGCGCATCTGCCAAAGGATGAAGGGAAAATCTCTGTCAAGGTGAGAACGGGCCGTGAGCTCATTATAAAGCATTTCATGCAAATGTTATTGATTCCGGTAGAAGCCTTTTGTTCATAATGCTAAATCAAACGCTCAGACCTCTTGTATAATCGCTGACGTCTTGTTAGTCGGAGATGGAGGATTAAGAGCAAATGTGTTATCCTTGTCAGTCATGAATTATTACTAATGCGCTCAGGTGCCAAATGTGTGTCGTTATTATGATCGATTTTCTTTGTTGGAAAGCCAGAATATAAAACGGGTTGTTCTTGAATTCATGTACATACAAGCTTTATGAACTAAATGACTTTTATACACTAAAGGAGTATTCCATGGACATATATTATTATTATTATTATTATTATTATTATTATTATTATTATTATAAGGTGGCACAGTTGCTTATTGATTAGCTCTGTCACCTTGCACCTCCAGGGTCCAGGTTTGATTCCCAGTTTGGGTGTTCTTCCTGCGCTTGATGGGTTTCCTCTGGGTGCTCTGGTTTCCTCCCACAGTCCAAAGACATGCTGATTAAGTTAACTGGTGTTGCCCATAGTGCCTGAAATGAGAGTGTGATTGTGTGTGCATGCCCTATGATGAATTGGCATCCTGTCCAGGGTGTACCTTGCGTCGTGCCCCAAGTCTCCTGGGATAGGCTCCAGATCCTTGTGACCCTGTACACTGGATAAAGCAGTATAGTGAGTGAGTGAGGATTAATAGGGATTCTGGTTAAGAATGAACTAGGTCTAGGTTTGGGATCATGGTCATCGTAGTTTTAATACACCTTCTAGTTTGTTTATATTTAGATAAAGAGAACCAATTAAAATCCATTTAAAAAACAAACAAAAACCCGAATACAGATCCACTGTCTGGATATCTAAACAAATCCAGACAGTGTCACTGTATTACATGCCTAGTGTGCCTACATGACAAAGGACAGACGTGTAGTGCTGAAGAAACAAAGTCATTAAAAATTCTCGCAAGCCTTTCATTACTGTCAAAATGTTAGCTCTGAGTAATAGCAATTGGATCCATGTCTCATTTGTCCTCTGGACAAAACCGGCCAAAGTGTTTATTTTCTCAGAGAACAATAATCAGGGTTATAGTCAGGGTCAATCATGCATCATGGGATATGCTTTAATTATTCTGTGTCAGCAGCTGCTAAATTAGGATCTAATAATGGCTTTCTGCAAGTTAAAAACAAACGTACAGCAGGCTATAAACCTGAAGCAGCAAAAGGAGCACATTTTAAAGGAGTCATGTTCATGCACTAACATTCTGAATAGTCGTACACAAATTAGCACATGTTGTGCACTTATGACCACCATTATCTGGCCCATAATGGATCTAAAACTAATGGTGTTGTTGCATATAAACATTTTAAATCAAATGTGCTTTTTATTGTTTGTTGACACTATTTCTTTATTGTGCAATAAGAGCGCATTTAGATGCAGGCTTAACGATGTGCAGAAAACACGGACAATCAATAACAAAGAATAGCTTGGCTATATCACCTAGTTAGTGTTGTCTTTGCAAAAAAATATAAACTCTTTCTCAGATCGGATTGGTTTGTGTGAAATTGTTTGTTGTTTTAGAAACTCATTTTATTTATATAGATATACGGTATATCTATCCATCCAGGAAACTTTTTAGTCCAACTAAGGACCATGGAGGCCCATTGTGACCATTTGTATTTATTCCCATTTTGTACGACTGTAATAGGGCCTCCGGTCAACATTCACAAACTACGGGTAATTTGGAAATGCCAATTAGCTTAACCTGCATGTCTTTGGACTGTGGGAGGAAACCAGAGATCCCGCCAAGCGTGGGGAGAATGCGGAGACCCGATGTGGGAATCGAACCCAGAACCTGGAGGTGCAAGGCAACAGTGCTAACCACTAATCCACCGTGACGCCCAGAGAGAGAGAGAGAGAGAGAGAGAGAAATAAGCTTATGCAATGTTAAATCATTTATTTTGATTGAAAGTCATGTTAACTTCTCTTCAAGCTCTTGTATTGATGAGGGGAGAGTTGCTACAGACAGCTCTGTAGAGACTTTGCCAACACATTCCAAAAACTCTGGTATCCTATCCATGTATGTAAATGATGTCTCATGTTCCATGAACCACACTTTCACAATTTAAGCCCAGTAAATCCAGGCATTGTCATCTTCGAATATGCTTGTGCCATCGGGGAAGAAAAACATCCATCGATGGAAAAACCTCGTCATTCAGTTGTGAAGCGATGTAGTAGGCACAGAATTCACAGACACTAGATGCAGTAAGATGCTTTTTTTTTTGGTGCTCAGTGACAAAAAAAAAAAGAACAGAAGAAGAACATGGCGTTTATGCGGACTGGAGCAGGGGTGTGCGGCAGCGTTGTCCCCTTCTCGGAGGAGTGCGAGGGAAAGGGCTCTCGCTGGTGTCTGTGTCTGCAGAGAGAGAAAAACAATATAAACGGTGTGCTTTGTTCATCCTACTCACCGACATCCACCACCGGGGTCCTTTTATAGAGAGTCGCCGACAGGTGAATGGCAGGTGATTCGCAAGGCAGATGCCGGTGATTTGCGGCGCCCTGCCCCTTTTTGAGTTTTATGGTAGCTGTCCAGGGTGCTGGTAATGTTTTGGATATAGTGTAGTGTTTTCCGGACGAGTGAAAAGATGGTTTTCTATGGGATGCACTGGCTATAAGCCCGTCGCCACATGAGGATAGCCCTAGGTATGATGGGGCATCACTTCATCTGCGTCTCTTCTTCCCCTGATGCACCCATCATTCTGGAATATAGTAAATCTAGCAAATTGAAGTCTTTTCTTTCCCGTCTTGAATGAGCATCATAGGAGATCACTTAAAGACTTAGTGAAATCAAATCATAAAGAAAACGACAGTAGAACTCAGCTATGTTAAATAGTGAAAGTAAAAAAAAATTTCAAACACACAATATGAAGGGAACTCAAGAAATTAGGACTAAACAGCTGTGTATTTATAAGAAAAAAAAACCTTGTTAGTGAGAATAATAATAAAAATCTTCTGTCATGATTCTGTTTGCTAGTATAATGTTTAGACTTTGGAGTAAATGGAAAAGATCTTGTGGTCTGATGAGTTCAGATTGACCCTATTCCAGCGTGGTAGGTGCATCATGGTAAGAAGTGCGATCATGCATAGTGCCAAACTCACAAGCCTTTGGAGGCAGTGTTATGATTTGTGGTTGCTTCAGTTGGTCAGATCTAGGCTCAGCAACATTATCTGACAAAAAATAAAGTCAACTGACGACCTGAATGTCTAAAAGAGTGATAGAGTGGGTCTGGGGGCATGAGGAATTGTTTCATATATAAACCGGCCACCACACTGCAAGCTGTAATCAAACCTAAAGAGACATAAGAAATATTGCATTGTGTGACTTTTTTGTTAGGATATTTCTCTCATTTGTAAGGAGTCATCTGTTTTATTCTGTGTGTAAAACCGAGTGATTAGTGTAAAATATAAAGGTTTCTCTAGTGTACAAAGCTGTACTTTTGAAATATGATATACCTGGAAATGGCCTTTTTCAGCATGGCTTTGATAAATGACAAACACATATTTTGGAAAACTATAAGGGAAAATATGCTACTTCTCCCAACCCATAAATGATAACTGTAGTGCCTTTACAGAATTCATACAGAATTCTAATAAAGATATGCACAATTCATGTGCTTTATTGATATTATTGTTAACTTAAGCTTGCCAAAATGGGTCACAGTGCATTTTATTACGACTAGAGGTGTGTGTCCCTAGGAGCACGCAGCAAAAAAAAAAAAAATCCTGTGAGCTGGAGGTTTTTTACTTACAGTAAGTGAGTTGTCAGATATGAAATTCATGAGCTGTGCCGTTGCTCCTTCATTTATCATTAGTTAGGGTTGCCTGCTTAGGATTGTGGTTCCTTAAATTGGGCTACTAGTGTGTTCAGCTTTGTGACATACTGTAGAACCTGCTGAATTTCTCAGAATGTATGTCAGGGAGGTACAAACTAAATCCTAATGGTCTGAGTGGAATTAATTTAAAAAGTAACTTGCCCGTGCATGCTCATTTACAACTGATACAGTATGCACCGACCGAGCCAGAATTCACAGAGCATAATGATAATGCTGGCGTTTCTTCTTTTTTTTTTTTTAGAGCATACCTATGTTGGGTTTAAATCTGAATGCATAGTGTTTATAATATGATATTTGAAGCACCGAACAGATACAGATGGTGGCATTGGGTTATAGTCCTTTTATATAAAGTCATATTGTTCAGAAATGAAAAATATTCCTAATACTGTACCTATCGAAAAGAGTCTTGGTGGAAGGACAAAGCTTTATATAAAGCATTTTGCAATAACAACCCAGTCAGTTATGGAACCCACAAATGCTAGACAAAGTTATCAAGAGGTTTGACACGGGTAGTAAGACCCAGCTGTCCTGTAAACAGTAAACAACAGCTGTCCCGTAAACATAAAAGCCAGCCTGGGAGTCAACACATGAGCTGTACGACTCAACCAGTTAGACCTTACGAGGTGTAATACTGTCTCTACTGTCTGTTACACTCTGTGCCTGTTCACTGAAATCTAACAAAGGAATTCCTGTAATGCTTAATTTTTTTTTAGTTACAGAAAGATTGGGCATTAAATATATCTCTAGCATCTGTGTACTGTAATTGTGAGAAACACCTGGCAGACTGCGGTCTGGATGTATTTCCAGGAAAGTATTTCAGTGGATGTAACCAAGCACTCGAAAAATACTCAGCAGCATAAAAAAAAGAAAAAAAAGACAACTCTAGTGTTTCAAGCATGAACGATTCATAGGCTTCTATAGCAGATCCTCTGTTGCAGTTTATCCAGCGCATATCACATGTACAGTACAGTGAAAAAAGATTAGCCTCTTCCTGATTATTTTTTCATTTATTTATGTTTTTGCATATTTGTTTTCATTTTCATTTCATTTATTAAGGAAAAAAGCTGTCCAGACTGACATCTCCATGTGAAAAAAGTAAATGCCCCCTAAACCTAATAACTGGTTGTGCAACCCTTGGATTTGGCAATAAGTCTTTTACATCAGTGGGGAGGATTTTGGCCCACTCTTCTATGCAAAATGGTTTTACATTGGAGGGGTTTCAAGCATGAATGTCCTGTTTAAGGTCATGTCAGTTGGATTTGTGTCCAGACTAGGCCACTCCAAAACCTTTATTTTATTTTTTTTTGAGCCATTTAGAAGTGGACTTGCTGTAGTGTTTCAGATCATTGTCCTTTTGCATAACCCAAGTGTGCTTGAGTTTGAGGTCATGAACTGATGGCCGGACATATTTTTTTGGGAGAGAGCAGAATTAATCAACTATGGCAAGTCGTCTATATCCTGAAGCTGCAAAGCCCCAGACCGTTAAATTGACAGTTGTTATGATGCTCTTTTTATGAGATGCTGTGTTAGTTTTAAGCCAGGTGTAACACCTTCCAAAAAAGTTTCACTTTTGCATTTTGTATTTAATTGAGTTATCTTTGTGTGGTATTAAAATTTGATTATCTCAATCATATTAGTGTGAAAAGATGGCAAAAAAAAAAAGAAGGGGGCAAATACTTTTTCACAGCACTGTAATTATGTGGTAGCATATACTGTGTATATATATTTGATTATTATTATTATTATTATTATTATTATTATTATTATTATCTATTTATTTATTTATTTTATTAATTTTTATTTTATTTATTTATTTTTATGTTGGCTGTAAAAAAATGGATATTTAAAAACATTTAAACTGAGAAATGTGCATTTAATTGTCACGTCAAATCAAAAACAAGTCTTTTTATTGGTACTTAATGTGAACACCACTGAGGAACCGAACGCATCCGCTGCAAATTATCCTATTTCTGGACACACACTATTTTCATATAGATGAAACTTCACACATTTCTTACTATGTGGTAACTTTCCTTATGCCTACCCTGCACAGAGGACCGTTCTGACCATTCTGCTAACTCCAAGATTGTGTTTAATCAGTGGGCGCCACTGCAATGTGGGATCTAGGAAGTCACAGCAGCTCAGCTCACTGGAGCATCTCCGCTGGCTTGAGCTGCTATTATGGATCAACAGAAACCGAAAGCTCAGTGCAATGACAGTTTGTCTCAGGCTAACCACACTCTCTTCCTGAATCAATGAGATAATTGGGAGCTGTCAGGAGCCTGGAGATATGATATCGTCCAGTACACCAAGGTTTGATTTAGGCACTGGCCACACAAGAAGAGGAAATCTGTCAATTTACTGCTGCTTTGTCTCTCTGTAGTATTTTCAATCAGCTGCTGTCAGCAGGAACGTTATTCATGACACTCGTTCTCACTGGTCTGGTGTGCATTATTAAGCCCGGTCAGAGATTTGTTGAAGCAAAGCTCAAACTAGAGGATGGTAAGAATGTTGCGAGGTCTAACTTAAATCTTGAGTTCCCCAGAGTGCTGGCCTGGTATGGTTCAGAACACACTCTAATTGTGCTTCCAGGTGAGGAGGCAGTGGGGAAGCTATTTAGTCTACTTGGGTTGCGTGGCAACAAAATTTAATAGGGTGGCACTTGGACCAAAATACTGCTAGATAGTACGATGATCGGAGTCAGAGCTGTTGTTCAAGCTGTGCATTTTTTTTTGTTTTTCTTTTTTTATGTTTCACTAATGCGAAGTGAGAAGTTGTTCTGACCAGTTGGGAAGATTTGGGGTTTTTTTTAGACATATTTGTGTAATTACAGGAGGTAGGACTTTTGTATGATTTCTAAGACTGTGTAACTTGTTGCACAAGGATCGATTCTTAGACATTTGAAGTGTATCTGCGTGTCATATGATTTAAATAGAGCTTTTGAAAGGATGCCAAGCCGATCCAGATACACAGTGCCAAAATGATGTGGCGAAAGCATGGAGATGTTGGGAGTTTAGCGGTGTGGAGGGTTTAGGGCGAAGCTATGTCTCCTATGTCCTCCTTCCTTTTTTCAGCACCAGCTGTGCTTTATATATGCAGCCATGCGCAAACAACAGATGGGGCTCCTTCTCCAGTTTGTTATTTAATGGTGGAGGTGCTTTTTACTTCCCTTTCCATCCTTATTATCCTGCCTTCATCTCCATTCTACCATCTCGAGCCGATGGCGGATCTGGCTCTGTGTACTTTGTAAGGAGGATTCAGTTACCGCTGTAGGAAAATTAAGAGCTGAGAGATGAGAACCGTTTTGGAAATCATGATATCTACTGTAGATGGGGCTGTGTAACAGAATGCAAATAAATAATTGGAATATCTTTAATGAATCACGCATCAAGGTGAAAAGAACACTGGCGCGTCAGAATATAATTAACAGTTTCTTTGCACGTTAAGGTTTAAGGTCTGGGGTATCACATGGCACAAAAGAAGCAGGCAGTGACAGAGTTTTTAGCGCCAAAGCCTGGCAGGATAAGTGATTGCTGGATAGATTGTAACAAAATGAATAAGCACACTAATCAAGCTGAGAGCGAATTAGACCATGATGATGCACGAGAGATAATGAACAACGCATGACTTCACAAATGGCTTGTGCAACGACACCTGTCCAACAGAGCCGATCCACAAATCATGCCATAATGAAACCAGAATGTGTTTCATGACCATTAGCAGAAATCTATAGAAGGTCAAGAATGAATAAATTAACGAAGGAGCTACATACATATAGGAGCTACGTATATACTATACAGTAAAATATGTGAAAGCAGACACCCACCTACCCATTCTCTACATCACCTATTCTGTACAGCGTTGTGAAAAGCGCATCCCAGAGGCCTCGGGGCACAAGGCTGGATGGGGCGCCCCTAGATGGGGCTCCAATCCATACAATGTACGTACTGTACACACACACACACACACACACACACACACACACACACACACACACACACACACACACACACACACACACACACACACTCACTCACACACCATTAGAAATTTGGAAATTAGTCTACTCTGCATGTCTTTGGACTGTGGGAGATAACTGGAGAGCCCAGAGGAAATAAACCACGCATGTGGAGAACATGCAAACAGACCCAAGGCGGGAATCGAACCCTCGACCTTCAACAGTCACAACATACAGTATATGCATATTAATATTGACTATATATATACCGTATATATATATATATATTCAGTAACTGCTTTATCTTGGACATATCCAATGCCTACATCAGGGAAAATGGCAAACGGAGGGAATATAACCTGCGAGGGACAACAGAACCAACATACACACTCATTGAATGAATGAATGAATTAATTATTATTCATTCATTCATTCATACCTTGTGGCATAGCCAATCTAGCCAAGACATTCTCTATAATTAATGTAGCCTTTCTTGATCTCTGAATGAATAATAAAAAATAACTTTCTACCCATTTTTATCTTTAAATAATGATTACAAGATTAATTAAATGATAACCACTGAGCCAATAAAAACATTACACAATTCATAGCACACAATCAGAAGACAGTTTTTTTTTCTTCTTTTTTTTCCCCCTTTATCTTTCTTCATCCTTGGTCATTTTTAATATTATTACATCACTGTAAAGAGTAGCTTGCCGTGCAGGTGATTGCCACTCTCAGGGTTATTGTTTTGCTGCGTTGAGCTGACAGGAACGGCGATAAATCAGCCACTTGTTCTCTACCTTATGTAGTAATAACATGGCTGACTGACCTCAGTGGGAAACTGATGTCACTGATTTGCACTATGTCTCTGTCAGGACTTTCTCACGGAAATGAGTGTATGAGATTCCCCCTATCACCGGAGATGGACAGTACAATTAGGCGTGGAAAAATATACACTACATTAAAGTAGAAATAAATAAAAAAAAGATATAAAAAGCAAAGTGTTAGACAGGAGTTTTTCTGCAGCTGGAACACCAGGGTTCTCGTACCTGTGATGTTGTTGTGTACAAGAGATATTATGGGGGAATTTCCAAACTCAGCATGGAAAATTTACCAGAATGGAATGAAGGAAGACGAAAAGGAGGGGGGGGGGGGAGGAGGAGGTGGAGGGGGGTCACGGTTTGACAATGATTAATGTCTTTGAGGACGGGGCTACCTGCTACAGAGAGGAGGCCAGAGGGTGAATGATGAAATGCTGCATTGTAATTTGGCAGCTTGTACCATAATAAATAATACAAGCACCGATGGAACACCCCATCCAACCCTCCTCCCTTAGATTTTTTCCTCCCCACCTTTCTCTCTCGCACCTCTTTCCCTTGTGAAAATCTCCATGTGAAAATTCGTCCTTGCAAATCTATACAACACGTCTGTTCTTTAATTTGAACCTATGCGAGCTGCTGAAATCCTTTTTTTTTTTTTTTTTTTGCAATCTTTGCATCTCAGCGGAGAATCTTGCGACATAGTTATTGCTCAGGGATTTTACATTAGTTTGTATAGAGGAACTAGGTCATGTATTGATTATATTGTGTATCTGAAGTGTGGGCCAAAAAATCTCTTATATCTCATGCTATATCTGTGCTGCATGCTAGTTTAGCAAGGCATGACCTTGCATTACCACTGGCTGCCTTTTTCTTTTCTTTTTTTTTCTTCTGAGATTAGTCTCCGGTGGCTTGGTGGCTTGGCAGGGCCTGAATAGTGAGATATGGCCACACAAGCTGCATAGCCAGTTACAGAACATACAGTATGCAAACCAACCACAAATCGATGTAGATGAATTTCCTGGCACGGTTACAGTATGTCCATCCCGCTTATAGCACAGTCTCCACCCGCTCACATTGTCGTCGGTTGTTTTCACTTTTGCTTTATTTAAACCCGGAAATTTTTTTTCCGGGTTGCTTGGTTCCTACTTTATATCACAAATCTCCAGCTTTTATTGAAAATGAATTACTTCTGCGTGCATTGTTTTGTTATCTCCGGTGTGAGCATGTGGTTAGTTGACTGATTGATTAGACTTTTCTGTTTTTCCACAGCAATCTCATTCCCAGCAGAGTTTGCCAATTCCTGCTATAATATGAAATGTACAATAAATCCTACACACTGAAAAAATGACATCCGGGTACTGTAGCTGATTACATTAAACAGAAATGGTTAGAAAAAAAAAACTTTGTTGTTGTAAAACAGCTTAAATGCCAAAGATTCCATGTTCGTGTCAAGTGACTAGCATGTGTGTCAGTTCATGCTAGCCGTATGTTTGATCTCTTTCTGTCATGTGAAGTGCGAGTTGTGAAACAGCATCCGAAGCAAAGGTGTTGTCATACAACAGAGTGATCGCTGACAGTTGGGAATGTGAGGATGCCTCGAGAGCTACATCTTAGTTAAGACGTTAACTTGCCGTCTCATTTCACACCCAACTCGAGTTAAGTGATCAGACAGCTTGCTTATGTTTTTTTTTTTTCCTTTTGCTTCCCCTCCCCCACCACTTTCCTCTTTAGGGTCTTCATGAAGAATGTCAGTACCTCTTCCAACCTCAGCTCATAGTCCAGAGGCTTGTCGGGATTTCGGTGCTCTACCCGGGCTACTTCATAGACCAGATGATTCCAGGTCACAACAGATCCGTTCTCTACAAGTGAGTGGACGTTGTAGTATTGCACACCATCTCAATAGACTAAATAACCAGACAGATGAGCACATAGAAATGCGGATGGATGAGCACACACAAGTATGCAAATACGCTCAGGCAACAGCCCAGCTGGGAATGATTGAATGGTTCCCAATAGGATGATGCAAAAATGCTTTTTTTTTTTTTTTTTGCAGGTAGACTCCACAAAAATCAGTCGTGATATCTATTTTAGCATCCAGAGCTTCAATGAGGCTGATAAAGACACTTGTGCCATTTGCAGCACTGCTCAGCATACTAACAGCAGGATGTCTGTACCGCACACACACAGACACACACGCACGCACACACCCTGTTCATCATTCAGTGCACATCTTTTTCTGTTCTCTTTCATGGGCCTCCATCATTATGATGTTCAAATATTAATTAGTGTCTCAAATAGCAAGCAGCCCTTTCTTAAAATAGAAATGGAAGCATCTAAGAGACATAGGTGTGAAATCAAACCTTGGAAAAATGGAGAGTGGAAACTCTCGACATGATCTCGCACTCCAATTCACTACACAAAACAAATCGTGTGAAAAGTGACAGAGCAGGGTAAGCGCATGTATCGTTTCCTGTGAATTAAACTGAAACAAGTACAGCCAAATCCTTTTGTTTTGGTTTTTATATCAGGTTTCCCCCCCCCAATGCAATACGGTTTATACCTTGGCATACGACTTAAGAATTTTCGCCTTTCGCCGAAAAACTATTTTGTAAGAAATTTTCCTCAGTATGCAAACTTTTTCAGCATACGAATGACGAAACCAAGCTACAGATGTGGCCATTAAGAATGCACTTTTTTCCCGCGAAATGCCGTGAAATCCCACATGCTACAATCAGGAATTTAAATAAATGTGTTGTGCTTCACTGAATATCCACCAGATGGAGCATGGAAGGGTTTTATCTAGAAGACAGACCAAGTACGAAGTAACGCAGAATTGTGTATAATTAGTTAGCCCCCCACCCCCCCCAAAAAAATTGTTTCCAATGCTGAAGCAAACATAAATTTTATTTTGTTTTATAATAGATCTTTCATGATGAATGTGTGTGTATATGTGCTTCATTTTATTTTCACAATGATAAAATGAGATTCCCAAAATCGTGCTTTAAAATTTATATGTTTCTTATATAGTTTGTGTAATGTCTTAACATGGACAAAACAATGAAAGACATGGCAATGCCTTGGTTTAAATGGTCTTGAAATTAATAAAAATTAATAAATTATATATATATATATATATATATATATATATATATATATATATATAAAATTTATATTTTATATTCTTATATGAACACGAAGTGCTTCGGGCTTTTTATGTTTTTTTGCTGTTTGTGTCCAGCATTAAATAATTATTTCATCCATTATTTGACCACGGCTGGAAATAATAGCTGGAATGTGATTGTGAATTTATGCCTGAAATAAATTTTACCAATGACTTATGTCATTGGAAAGCCATGCGAAGCAAATGTATTTTTTTTTTGCATTTTGTGCATGATTTATTGAAGACCATGGGTCCCGAAAATGTTATCAAGGACAGTAGAAAAAAGAAAACTGAGCAATATTCATATTTTAGTTCAATTACATAGTTTTAAAAAATGTTTTTATATGCAAAAACTATGATTTATATTGTTGGAAATTGGTATAAACTTGGTAATATTTTTGGGGGGCTGGAACGGATTATCTGCATTCTACATTATTTCCTATGGGGAAATCCGCAAATATCCGCCACAAGAACTGATTACATTTGTATGCCGAGGTCCCACTGTAGTTTTAATAAAGAACCTAAATTCAAATCTCCTTATAAGAAAGATTGTTTGGTGTCAAAGCACTGGCACTGATTACTACAGAGGTTTCAGGATATTAGAGAGCTAAATGTACTAAAAGTAGAGTCAATGATTATGTCAGATATGTTCTGTAATATTTCGTGAGGTTCCCCTCATATTCTGGCAGCTGTCAATAAAATATCTGCTCAGTCTTTGTAGTGCTAGAGATTCTGCGAACGGAAAAATAATATCATCAGTCAGAACAAAAAGCTGTCTATTTCTCCCTGAGCATTTAACCACCTTAAAATTGTCTTGTACATAGTGTTACAAATTGATCAGTTCAGAATACTGCCACATGGAATTATTAACATTTCAGTTCTGAGTATTTTAAATTAATTGATTATACAGATTAAATTATTATTTTGTTTACTTTGATTATTTAATGTGTTGCTATTATACAGTGTGTATTGCTATTATAGACATCAATCAAACAAATTGGGGGAGTGGGGGTGATGGTGGTGATTGTGTATTTAACAACTGAGCTCCTTCCAAATTTCTTTTTCCCCCAAATATGGTCATCAAATCAAGCTCCCGTCAGGCTCACTAAACAATTAAATAACTTTTTCAGCAGAATTAACATTACCCAGAAATTGAAATTATTTAATTACTTGTGAAGTAAGCATAACAGTGCAGAAAATTGCAAATAGCAATACATCATTTAAGCCTGAGTGCAATGGGTACAGGTTCCAACAAGACAATTTGAATTCAGAGAAACCTATTTACTGGAACGGTCATGATAGATCATGTAAACAAATTGTGTTCTGTTTGATTAAGCGTTTGATGCCTTGTTCACGTTTTTAATTACCATGATAAAGACAAAGTAAAGACAGAACAAAGTGAAAAAACAAACAAACAAAAATAACAAAAGAGGTTTTTAATTAGTTATAGTTTATGTCTACGAATAACATAAAGTCCTGAGCAAGTTATCCTCACTTCTGTTTAGGGTGCAACAATTTACCAGTTACAATACTAGATATACAGTATACATATGTGGCCCTTTCACAGTAATTCAGAGCACAAACATATATAAAATGTCTTTTATATTCTATAAGATTTACAATTACTTGTCATGCAAACAAACATGTTCCAGCATGACGATGGCCCTGTACACAAAGTGAAGTTTATGAAACGGGTTTGGATTAGAAGAGCATGAGTGGCCAATAGGAAGCCCTGATCTCGACCCCACTGAACTTGTCAGAATAAACTAGTATTTGTGTATCTTCACCTAACATCAGGTAGCTGAACTCACTCGCTCTTAACCTAAACGAAACCTAGAACTGCTTGTCAGGTGTCCACAAACATTTGGCCAAATATATTTTTGTATAAAGGATCACTCAAAATAAGTGAATAACAGAACACAGTTATGAGAGTAAAAACCACCTTTATTTGTCTAAATAATCCCCTGCTAAACTAATCCACTTATCCAAGTGTTTCACTAGTGCTTGAAACCATCAGCACTTTTTTTTCTCAGTATGATCAGACTGTCTGCTTCATGTCTGAAACGCTGGCCTCCCAGGAACTCCTGTAATGACCCAAACATGTGGAAATGCCTTGGAGCCAGGTCAGGACTGTACAGGGATGTGGCAATAACTCCCAGCCGAGAATTGTAGCTATCTAATTAGCGTAAAATGGAAACTCCAAATGTATAGAATTGATCAAAAAGGATTATTTGATTTTTCCTGTCTATGCTCTTAGTCTGGATTTTTCATTTCTGAATGAAATTAAAATAAAAATGATTTCTAAGAACATAACTTTTTATACTATTCAAAAAAACTCCATAGGAACAACTCCATAGTATGTGACAGCCAAGCCTTTGGTGGGGGACAGTTGTCACAAGTGGACAAGATGTATCTGACAGTACAGTTTGAAAAGTACAAGCTTAAGGAGAGCTAGCTCTCTCAATTCCTTCATGACACTTTCCATTGTACACTGAATAGAAATCTGTCCAGAATCCGTTTTTGAGGAGTTCAAATAAAATAAAATAGAAATACACATAAATAAAAATTTGATAAAAACCCCATATATATATATATATATATATATATATATATATATATATATATATATATATATATATATATATGATATTTACTGGCACTGCAGCTAGCTAGTATCCTCTGTAATTGTTAACCATACTGTCAGCAGTATCTATGGCCGTGACTTGCCAGCTGTCAGCTTCTGTGGATTCTAACTACTGGTTTAGGTGCATTTGGATACTTTCCTTTTTTTTTTTTTTTTTACACTCCAGGCTTTCCCTTGTGTCTGGCACGTTTTATTTCCTACATCTGTTTTAGATTGGTCTGTCAGTCAAACTGTTGGACTGCTGAACATTTAAGTGGCTCTGAAACTAACATTGTCATTTTCTGACAATTCAATATTTACAGTTTCTGCAATCAATCCATTAACTTTCACATCATGTTTAAGTGCCATTAAGAGATGGCGAAGATTGTAGCTCAGCCTAGATGATTATGTGCCTAGCGTATGTTGCTGTCACCTTTAGCTAATTGATAGTATTATATACTTGATATAATTGCTTAAATAATATTGTAGATAAGCATCTATTATAAGTCTGATTTAACATAGTAACATACTTATAAAAATTGGTTTAAAAAGGTATTTATAGTTATATAGTATATATTACCAATAAATTTTTCATAAATTATAATATAATATAATATAATATAATATAATATAATATAATATAATATAATATAATATAATATAATATAATGTATGAAACAGATACTCTGCAATCCTCAATGGTAATGGGTTTATATATAAACTAACATCCATAGCACTTAGTATAAAAGAAGGTTCTGCAGTGTCCAAACATACCAAAAATGTATATTCTCTTTGTCTTACAGAGTATTTATCCCCAGCTACATATCCTCAGTAAAGGTGCAGCTGGTGGACTGCAGTACCAGGAACAGGAGCAGTGAAAACTGTCCCGTTCTATTGAAGTTGAGGGCGAGAGCTCCACCTGTCCACAACTCCAGTGCTGTGGACTGCAGAGAGAACATTCCCTGTGAACTGGAGGTGCCACTGCTGTCTTGGGAACAGTGGTACTACATTCTAGTGGAGCGCTACCTCAGTGTCGCAGATGTGTACTTCCGAATTGGTGTCCAGGTCAAAGGTAAGGATACTGTATTATGCCTGTGAAGGTGTTTGTCCGGCCATATAGACCATTCAGAACATCTAGTAGTAGTAAGTCAAGGAACTAGTCTTTATCTGTTCATGAGCACCTCATTATAGCACTAGACCTGTCTCCTTCATGTACTACGTCTGTCTTTAAAAACAGGGATAAGGGTTCTATCAGAAAGAAAAAACAATGACCTTTCATGCAGGCTATGGTGTATATAAGCATATTTATTATCATGAACATGTCATTGTGTGATGTATTTATAGAGTTGATTGATTCATCCTATAGTAAGTGGCTGACTGTTCAGGGTCATAGTGGCGTAAATCAGGCTGCTAGTTTGCTTCAGATTCACTAATATAATAAGCAAGTATGAACAAAAACTCTATCATCTAGATGAATTAAATAGTGTAAAAAATCTTTTTATGAAATTAATTTGAGACTAGTTATGAACTCAAATAAGTCATACTGTATTTAGCTTAATTTCTAATCGTTTTATTTAACGTTTATTTAACCAGAGTACTTATACTGATATAAAATCTCTTCAAAGACAGCAACATGCCAGTTACTCCTAACAACCATCAGCCATAATAACAAAAAATCACTTCAAACCACATCGATCCTTCCATCTTGTCCTATGTACTGTAAGGTCACAGGGGGCCAGGAGGTTATTCTAAAGAACATAGCTGTGGATGGGGTGGACACTCTGGATGGGGTGCCAAAACACACTGCACATACTCTAATACTCTATGGGCAATGGAAATACTAATCAGCCTAGAATGCATGTGTTTGTGCTGTGGGAGGAAACCTATAGTACTGTAGGTACCTGGAGGAAACCAAGCTCAGGGAGAACATAGACGACACAGACTGCAGACGAGATTCAAACGCCAACCCTTGTGTTGGGAGGCAGCTGTGCGAATCAGTAAGACGCTGTGCCACCCTATATATATTATTTTATAATGTGTGGAAATTATGCCCAGGGCAAATATCAAAAAGTCTAATATATTGCATGTAAAATATTAAATATTACTAGAGGCTGGTTCATCAATAACACACACTGTGATGCTTTGTAGTCTAGGTTGCAATATAATTTTCCCCTTGTGAGAATTTATGTGAAATTCCCTTAAATATTAGCATAAATTCACAAAAAGTTGAAAAGGTAGATCCGTTTTTTTTTTTTTTTTGTGGCCTCTTCATGCCGCATTGTGGCACAGCATCTTCTGTGGAGCACTTTGATGTAGACATGCTGTTCTGTGCTTGTCTTTTGCATGAGAAAAATCCTCGAGACGTGTGAAGTCTGTGGTGAGAAAAGGCTGCGCGATGTGTTTGTGTTTGTGTGTGGGTTGGCGGGACACAGTGTAGTGCCATTTTGTCCAATTAAAGCACTCGAGGGCACGTCTCAGCACTCCAACACCTCATCTAATGTTATCCTAGACACGGTATTGTCGCCAGGATATTTGGAGTCATGATCTAGTGTGTACGTTCGAGATTGGAATCACTGCGTTCAAAGGAGAACAGATTGATACTGTAGTTAAATGTGGGATTCCTTACTTTTTTATTCACATTTCCAGGCATAAATAAATAGCGAAGGCATATGGTTTATTGTTTTCTCATGAAAGCATTTCGGTTGTAGGAATGTATTGGGATATTGGAACCATGTGTGTTTTTTTTAACACTGATTTTTCTCACTTAGACTAAGCGGAGCAGGAAAATTAAAGCAGGCTTGGTGACGAAGGCTTAGCCATGAATCTTGATAAAAAATTGGAGCCTCTCTAGGCTAAGCCGAGGCCACTGTCACGCAGAGGAGTCACTGTTATTATTCTGCCTGATGTCACAGTGACGTGTTGATGAATTTCCCTGTTCAGAGTGTTTTCACTAAAAATGATAAATATCGCAATTGCCTTTATGTGGGAAGTAAAATGGATGGGAGATTCATCCCCACTATGTTTCTTTATCAGAAGGATATTTCTAGGCAAACGCTTACATTGATGAAAATATATGAACTATAGGCAGTATATTTACATTTCCTGTACCATCCATAATACATTTGGCAAAAAGCCTATATAAATTCTCACAAATAGTTTATAAAGAATGACATCTATAACCTGTTCATGGAAATATGGATCCTGTCTATAATTCGCATGAACACATTTCATGTTATGTCATTTGCTCATGTTTTGCAAAGTGTAACTACAACAATTTATGACTAGATGTTAGAAATGTTATAGATATTGTAAATGGATTTCAACATCATGAATACAACATTAAATATTATTTTGAAGTCTCCATACACACAGTAGTTTTAGGATAAACTGTATGCACCAAAAACATATTAGCTATTTATGAAGTACATTATTAATACTTTGTTGGTTTTAGTTATTTTTAGAGCAGCTACTCGTCTTGGCATGGAACAAAAAAAGTGCCTATAATTCTATAAATGATTCAAAAGTTTATTTCAAGACTCCTAACTGGGTACCTGGTGGCTCGGTGGGTTAGTGGTTAGTACTGTCACCTTGCACCACCATGGTCCGTGTTCAATTCCCGCCTCTGTGTGCATGGAGTTTGCATGCTCTCCCTGAGCTTTGTGGGTTTCGTCCGGTTGCTCTGGTTTCCTCCCACTGTCCAAAGAAAAGCAGTTTAGACTAGTTGGCATTACTAAATTGCCCATAGTGTGTGAATGAGTGTGTGTGTGCGTGCCCTGTGATGGATTGACACTCTGTCCAGGGTGTATCCCGCCTCATGCTCCAGGCTCTGTGACCCTGTATACAGGATAAAGCGGTATAGATGATGAGTGAATAAGCAGCTACAGGTAGGTATATCTGGGTTAGTTCACTGTCAGACAATCCGGGCTCTTTGAAAATCAGAAATTTCTTTGGAATTTTTATTTTTAGCCGTGCAAAAATTTAGATGCGTACATTTTATCATAAAACTATGGGTGTTTGGTTACTTCTTGCATGTACGCGAGTGGCAACTCAACAAGGCACACTAATCCACAGGCTAAGAAATCCTGTTCAAATCCATAATAGGTAAAGCTACCATGTATATTAGATATTTACTGTCTGCCTCTTTGCTTAATGCAGTAAGAAGGACAGTGCTGTATAAGAGTAAATAAACTCTAGTACACACAGTATTCATCATTTAAAAATAGTAAGGTAGTGGACTGGTCAGAATGATTGCAAGCCAAAGAATAGGTTTTGTATAACGATCAGAATGTATGCTGCTTGGCAGACCACAGTGGAGTTCACAACGTCTGACCCCAACGGTATTAATGCAGCTCCGTGTCGTATGGGAGATGATGAAGTGGCTGCAATGAGTTGAGTGCATTTTGGAGGACCTTGCGCAGCTCAGGAAGAGAGTGATTCACAGCAATGTCAATTTTAATATAAAAGGGGTTCAATTTATTGGAAAGAAAGTGGATATCCAGATGCTGTTGCAACATAACTAATACGGACTCGAGACTTATGGAGACCCATCATTCATTCAGACTAATGGAGCTTGAAGATTCACTAATACGATTCAAAATTCAGCAGCGACAAATCACTTCAAATCTTAGGCTTGTGGAATAGAGATAAATGGGCATTATAGTCCCCCCCCCCCACTATAAATTTAAGCAACAAGGCACCTGTTTAACTGAATTGCCTTCCTTGTTTTATTACTCATGACCAGCTTTTTAAAACGTATGTCTTAAATATACGTCATATAGGTGAAAAAGAAAAAAAAAAAAGAATCTGCTCAATTTGCATTAGTTTTAGAATGAAAAAGTTTTAGAATTTAAGAACGGTTGCTTTGCACCCCCCAGGGTTCTGGTTCAATTCCCGCCTCTGGTCTGTTTGTATGGAGATGTTGTACCCATGGTTGGTGGGTTTCCTATGGGTGCTCTGGTTTCATCCCATAGTCCAAAGACTAAGTTTAGGCAAATTTGGCATTCCGTGTGTGTGTGTGTGTGTGTGTGTGTGTGTGTGTGTGTGTGTGTGTGTGTGTGTGTGTGTGTGCTCATAGCATTCATGTCAATTTTAGACCTGAATTCAGACCAGGACCTTTAGTGCTGTCCACATTATCATTATCCCAAATCACTGTTAACGACATGAACAGTTTGCTTGGTCTCAGTCAATGAGGCAGTTTCAATGCAGGAATCTGATTAAGTTTTAGATGACTTGTTTGGCCAAATTACAGGTAATAGGCAATAACTACAGGTAGGGAATAAATAGAAATACACAATCCGTTTCAGGTACCATGCATGCCCAATGGATTTTGCTCCTGTGAAAGCAGAAGATGAAAAAAAAAAAAATATATATATGTTATTATAATAAATACATACAGTAAGTTCAAATTAATTTGGTCATACTTATTTAAAAAGGTATATCACATGGTTGTTAAAAAAAAAAGCACATCACTTAAATTGAATAATCCTGTATCCAGAGTTGGTATGTCAACATGAACAAAGTCAGAGTTCTACTGCATTGTTGGCATTCACTTACAAGACAATTCAGGAAACAGAGAGGAATCTATTCGAAGCTATGCATACTGTAGTTATTTTTTGTTCGGTATAAACTCAGTGCCAGACTTGCACAAGCAGATATACTGTAAGAGCAAGCTACAGTGTACAGCTATTTACATCCAGTGTAATGCAGTTTACTGTAGATAATTTTTTTTTAATTTATGATAAAAATGAATAAATACAGTAGTATATACAATATCAATGTATATCACACTATAATGAGAGGTATGTATAAGTTTCTGTAAATTTAAGCTATAGTGAGTTTTGTTGTGATGTTTAACAGGTCACATTGTCACCATTGTATGAGTCATGCTGGAAGATACGTCTTGACAGTTTTTTGAAAGCATTCTTTTTGACAGCTTACATCTGATCGCCATTAGTGTTATCCTTTATTTGTCCATGCGGGCAGTCATCCATCCGTTCATTCATTCATATATTCATTCAACCTAATCAGGCTCAAAGTGGAAGTGCAGCCTATCCTGAGAACACTCGATATAAGGCTTAGTCCACACATACATGAGGATTTTAAAACAGGATTTTTCCTGTTTTTAAATCTTCGAAAAGCACAAAAAAAATAAAAAATACTGTCAAGAGCATGCCAAACCAGCAGGCAGAGATATAACTCGAACCTTAAAGCCATGTTGTCCAATCAGAAGCCAGTTAAAAAAATAAAATAAAATCTCCGTCAAACTACGTCAAATGTGGGAGAAATAGCCAAAAGGCTGTTTTTACTGTCCATATGTCATCACTGAGTTTCTAAATATCCTGGAAGGTTTCCCCCTACCAGAACGTTCACTTTCAGGAACCTAAAACTGAAAAAATAGCCTCATTTTGAAAAATGCCTGTGTACATGTGGACAAGGCCCAAGATTGGAATTCGCCCTGGATGGGACAATAGTCCATCACAGCGCATTCTGCACACATGCAGCATGTCTACCTACTGTAGCAGTATGTATTTGGGGGATAGGAGGAAACCTGAGAACCCGATTAAACCCACAGGAAGTATATGCATAGGAATACCAGTGAGCCAAGAAATCCCACAGGATGCTGCTTCTCCATCTAATATATCTATTTTATTCTTTATAATATTTCCCTGTCTTTGTGCATTCTTTTTTTTTCTTCCCCTTTCACCTATGTGCTGGTGCTGCACTATTCCTGCTTATATTCTTAAGGTAAGCAGGGATCAGGCGGGGGCCATTGATGTTCAATGAGGCTGAAAAGGTCTTAGACCAGCTTAGATGAAGCACACGCAAGGGAAACAATTGGCCATGATGGTCTGCTGTACCTGTGGACCGTATTATTGCTCTTGAATGAGGAGCAAAAAAGCTGTGAAAATTGTCTACCTCTCAAATTGCATTGTGTATTGAGCCATTAAGAAATGGACCGTGGCTTTACTGCAGCACAGTTTATTGCTTTCAAGGCTGAGAGTCCGGTCTATTCCATCAAGCGCACTTCCAAAATACGATCCTGTTATAAATTTAGACGTTCGGATTAGTGTTCGGTGTGTAACATAAACCAAAGGATAAAAGTATGGGCTAGTCAACCTACGTTTTATATAAGAGAGTTAAAATAACAGCGGCATTTTATGATCTTGATGCGAAATCATGTGTTTGATTACAGAGTGAAAGGTCTACCGCTTTCTTTATTTTCTATTTAAAACTACTTATTAGCAGGATTTGTTTTTTTTCAGATTGAAGCAAAGATGTGTATGCATAAAGATATCAGCTATATCTT
Source organism: Clarias macrocephalus (assembly GCA_011419295.1). NCBI lineage: Eukaryota > Metazoa > Chordata > Actinopteri > Siluriformes > Clariidae > Clarias > Clarias macrocephalus. The sequence continues at coordinate 239,598 of JAAGKR010000257.1, forward strand.
TGCTTCAGGGATTAACCTTGAGGGCTCATAACAAGCACAATTTGGCACAGAAGAATTCATAAAGATGTAGTTTGTATCGAATAAAATTTAAGGTTCAATTTCTGAATAAGGGATTGATGCAGTTTACACAGTTAAAAATACATGCACAAAAGGAGTAGTGGTAGTTTAACCAGGCGGTTTATCTGGCTAAATAATTTAGTGTGTATATATGTATGTGTGTTGTGCTTTGTGATGCATTCCTGTGTCATGTATTCCTGCCTCGTGAACACGGTATAAAAACCTGCACTAGTCCATGTTTAACAAACTGGAGTTGGTGAAAGACATCCGTTTTCTTTAATACATCATCATACTGTATTACAGTATTTGGTTCGGTCTATATAATAATACATCGATGACACCAAATCTACCAGTGCACATTTTCTTCATCCATTCGCAAATATTTCATCTCTCCCCCCCCCCCCCCCCCCCCCCGACTTGGTAGAATACACACTGTATACTGCCTGACCTTGTAGAGTCATTGTCCCTTGGATCTAACCTTCAGGTCAGCGCTTTTGTCAGACTTAATTCTATTACGCTGTATCTCGCTCTTCCCTCACTCTTCAAATCAATTTCATCTAACAGCGCACGCTGGCATTCTGCCATGATTCTCAGGCTCTCCTATACTGGCCACCCACCAGCTGAACTCTTAATCTTCCTGCCCTCCTTCCCCCACTGCTCCGGGACCTTAATTAGCAATATATCCAGGGTCAGTGGAGAATAAAGATCATCTTCTGGTTCAACGGAAAGCTTCCTAGAGAGAAGGAGAGAGAGAGAGAGAGAGAGAAACTTTTGGGAAGCATTGGTGCCATGGGATCAAGTTTCCCCTCTTGCTCAGCTCTTTCCTCATGAACTTTAAATTGCATGTTAAAGCCAAATGCTAGCCTCACATAAAAATCAGACAATTGTTAATTAAAACTCAGCGCTGCTCTAAAACCCTGATCTTCCAGCGTACTATTTAAGAATTCTTCCACTGTGTTTAGTAGCAGTGCTCTGAATGCTTATCAAATTGATTTCACTTTATATAAAATAGACCGACGGAACAGTTGACAAGAACGACAGGATCATTTCCTGCTGCTTATTAACGCAGGATCCTTACCGGTTTTGTTGGGTTTTATTTCCACAAACATTAAACCCATACTTCTATTTAATTCTATACTAATTACAGGGTCGCTAAAGGGAGCTCTGTTTCCCTGAAAAGGACACGAGCTCCTTTAAAAGCCTCCCCTGAGAACTTTAGGGGTAGCGCTATAAAATTGTCCACTTTTGTGTTATAGAGCAAATAGATTATTAAATCCGGCACATAACTGTTTATAACATCGCTTTTACTCACTATTTTGCTTTCACTTATAATGCAGATATCTAAGTACTGCAAAAGTAAGTCCATTAAATTCTGTCCAGCGGTCGATTTTAAGACGCGTCCATGTGCAGCTTGATGCATGTGCAGTAAGCTGTCCAGGCTTGCGGTTTATAATCTGGCACAAAATTGCTTAGCACTTCACCTTTACTCAACATTTTGATTTCATTTATGGCACAGGTTTAACTTCAGGGAAATACTGAAGGACTGCCAAAATTGTATTAAATTCTGTCCTGCCAGTTTTGCGTGATGCTGTGACGAAATCACAAGGACAGACATACAGATATACAGACAGACTGGTTGAAACTGGTTTCAGCTAACGTAAAGACCTCACTGAAAGAGCGAGCTCTGACGAATGTACAGTCAAAACCTTTCTTTTATTTATATAGATATTTTATTGTCTGTAAGTTAATAGCGTAAATTTGCCATTTTTTATGTTTTTTTTCTACATTATATCATTTTCTGAACACCTGTCTCCACTGATTGATACATTTCTGTATCTTTTCCTGCTGTGGCCATACAGTAGTACATGTGTGGCGGTGCTGCCCTCGAATTACTAGATTTACTGTACATAGCCACCTGAAATCCTCATCACTGTGTGGGTGCGGTATTTGAATGGACTGTAAGTCATTAATTAGGAGGATTTTGGGACTTAAAGGATAGACGGAATGTCAAAACAGAAACATGTTACCTGCTTTTTGATTTTAGTTTTTTTTTGCTCTGATTAGGCTGTTAAAGTTGTCACATGATTCTTGTTGTTGTTGTTGTTGTTGTTGTTGTTGTGCCTATATAAAATTCCATGTTTTTAGATGGTATTAACTGTCTGCACTAGTAATAATACAATGTTTTTTTTTATTTTTATTTTATTGCGGTAACCATGTTATTAACCGTTATATACAATACCAGTCAAAAGTTTATTAAGTGAATTATTTACTGCATTCTAGAAAAATACCAGAAATTTCAAAACTATTAAATAACATGTGTAATTATGCAATTACTGTAAGTAACAAAAACAATAACAGATAAGTTGTTATTTTAAGGCTGTTTTCAGTAGTTCTTGCATGAACAATATTGTCAAATGGCATCGAATTAGAAGGCGTGTCCAAACTTTTGATTGGTTTTACACAATGTTATGTACAGCATGTCCGCGGCATGTGATTCGGGGAAGTCGTGGTGCACACGGGGGGTGGGGGGTGTGGGGGAGGGGGTGCTCCCCGTAATTCAAACACTGACTAAACCACTATAGCCATTACAATTAATGACGGTTAGAGCTGTGAAAATACAAAGCTACCGCAGTGACCCTCTTGATGCTAGCTTTAATTGCGATCATTGCTCATTAGCTCTAGGCATCAGAGAGCCCTCGTTTCCGTGCTCGGTGTTTGAGTGACATTCGGAGAGGCAAATTGAAGCTGGCAGTTACGGGATTTCAAAAGCCGTTTCCAAGACAATAGGCACCAGCTTTCAGCTGCGTAATGAGCATATTTCATCACAAGTCTGTAATTGAAACATCAGCCATGGAGATAAAGGGTTTAGCACATGGCACATATGCTAACGTTATTTTGCTCGTGTTTGTTTGAGACTTTCAAAGAGAACAGATGTAAGTCCGAGTATCCCTGCAATTATCATAGATCTTTCATGTTGGTTTTTTTTTTCTTTTTTTTCTTCCTGGCCCTGGAATACAAATGACTTTAATTAGGACTTTAAATCGTGGTAAGCTCTCCACACTGATGTGAAGAAATCATACTGAAGAGAAATTAATTCAAGTCTAATCCATCACAGTTATGTCAGCTGTGAGCTTAGCTGTCAAAACCTGTAACTCGATACAGAACAACAGTTTAATGCTATGATTTTAACATCTGTTTTTTAAAAAACATTTTTTATTCAAAGTCAGGATTAATTTTGGTCTTTTAAGCCATTTGATATTTCTCAGATTGCTTCAGATACCAGTGCAGAGATTTACATGCTCAGGCATTTACAGTAACTCAGCAGTTCAAATCAAATCAAAACAGGCCAATGGTTGATCAACAGGCAACACAATGCAACAAGGGTAAGCTATGTAAAATAACATGTACAGTTAATCCACGTGTACACTCAAGAAACATCAACACCTTTCAACTTAAAAGAATTGAGGTACACTAAATATTGTCAATCAACATCATTTCTTTAATCTAGTTGAAACCAATTTTTATGTTGATACGTAATTGAATAATTTAATACGTTGCAACAATAAATGAGTAACGTGAATCATTTTGAAAGAGAAATTGTATGTTGATGAAATAAAAAAAAGTAAAGTAAAGGTATACTTTTTTCAGCATAGCACTTACCGTGACATACCTTTGGAAGGACTGTTTGGGCACTTAATGACTTTATAAGGAGGGAAACATTTTCTTTATTCTTTTCCTAGTCACTCCCTAAAGTATTCAGCTGTGGAAGCTTTCATGACTCACTAGAAAAGAACTGAAGGTTGTAAACATATATTTTAAAGGGGACCTACAGTATTATGCACAATTCACTTGTACAAACAAAAAAAATACTGAGAAAAAAAACATTCCAAGGTTTTTCATAATTTTTTTCGTTCTTTGTTTTTTTGTTTTTGTACTGATCAGGGCTTAAATGTATAATTCTGTTTCATTTTTTTTCCAAGTCTGTCTTAAATCAAACTTGTGTCTCATATAAGTACATTACGGTAGATTTTGATTCAATCTTTCTGCTCTGCATACTGACCGTATGTTTGTCACCTAAAACACGAATGCAATGCAAGTAATCAGAGCCAAGTTCAAAAACCCTTGTTCCATGCACGAATACATTTCAAGGTTCAGTTGTAAAAAAATTTATAACATTTATTTCCCTAGAACTAACCAGAACCAGCCTTTTTGCTGACCACCATATGGCTATCCTACTTTGAAGGATACCAACTCCGTTTAGCTCAGTTGGACGTATGCATAAAATGCATGTTTCCATATCATGAGTGTTATGGAATTTGGAATTTGACTTCATTACAGGTGACACAGCTTATGGTCGGTGTGCAGACCAAGAACATTTATATTGTCCAAGACGCAATGTAATGTACTTAGGTGATAAAGTTAAAGTGTAGTTCTCACAGACTTTAGGGTGCTCAAGTACCATTTTTGAGTTACTGTTTGTGTGGATTTTTGCAATTCTCCCCTTTGTCCACATGGATTTTCTCTGGGTTATCTGGTTTCCTTCAAACTCCAGAACAAGACAGAAATGCTTATGCCAAAACTGTCCCTAGGTGTAAATGAGTGTGTGTGTGTGTGTGTGTGTGTGTGTGTGTGTGTGTGTGTGTGTGTGTGTGTGTGTGTGTGGTCATAGTGCTTGGGTGTCTCACACGTAACATTTCTCGGATAAACTTGAAATGACACTAACCAGTATGAATCTCTTAATAAAATTGAATGAATGAATGAATGAATTAATAAATAGTTAGCTGTCTAGTGCTTGGTTTAACTGCTAATATGGAACAATATTTAGCTAGAACTCATGGCTAATATTGCTTTAAAAAAATCGGTTAAGAATGCACACTTTTATGGCCAGTGGTATTCTATACAAGAAGAAATGTAATATCCAATAAATAGATTATTATATTTTCACAACCCCGTGTATTACACTCTTTATTAAACAATCCCTGTATCGTTAATACAGTATGTAATCAGCCAAGGCCCATGCATTTGCAGTCACAAACCTTTATGAAGCTATAAAAACTATAAAATTCCACAGTGAGAAAAAAAAATGTCCAGAAAAGGACTCCAAATTCACAAATTAAGGACAAAATTACCAAGAAATTTGGTCCACGGCCTGACCTGGTGCCTCGAGAGGTAGCTGACCGTTT
>JAAGKR010000258.1:0-62614 GCA_011419295.1 Clarias macrocephalus
TTTTTTTTTGTTTTTTTTTTTTTGTTTATTACAATTTTCAGCTCCAGTGATGATTTAATGCTCACAAAAGATCTGTTTGTACGATTGTTTTTTTTAATTTATTTTATAATCCTTTTAGGAACTGGAAGTAGTTACACGTTTCCTGCCTGCCATGATGTCGATAGTGGTGGATGATTACACGTTCACCGTCGAACAGAAGCTCCCCAGTGAGGAGAAGAGCTCCCTCACCTACCCCAGCACCCTGCCCGACACCTTTACCAGGTCCTTATGCGCACACGCATCAAATCTACATGTGATGCTCTTGTTCGTCAAGTACCCAGTTAAGCTCTCTCTTTGCTCCTCAGATACCTGCAGGAAAACAGAGTGGCGTGTGAGATGGGGCTGTATTACGTCCTCCACATCGCGAAGCAGAGGAATAAGAACGCTCTGCAGCGGTTACTTCCTTCTTTGGGTGAGTAAGAGGAAGATGAAGATGAATTGTTTACAATTTTTTTTTATTTGAGTTATTAAAGCTTTGCAAATACTGCATGATCTGGGGATATTTTGATGTGTTGTGATGATGTCATTTCCTTTACATATACATTCTAAATAACAATAGTTATATTTTGAACAAATCCAAAACATCATTAGAATGTTGCTAACATGATGCTAGAGTGCTTAGCATGTTCCTGTCATGATGTTTAACTGATTAGCATGTTGCTAGCATTATACTAACTACCGTATATTAACATGTCGCTACCATCATGCTAGAGTGCTTAGCATGTTGCTAGCATGACGTTTTGCTTATTAGCATGTTGCTGGCATTATGCTAACTATATTAGCATGTTGCTAGCAACATCATTAGAATGTCGCTAATATCATGCTAGAGTGCTTAGCATGTTGCTAGCATGACGTTTAGCTTATTAGCATGTTGCTGGCATTATGCTAACTATATTAGCATGTTGCTAGCAACATCATTAGAATGTTGCTAACGTAATGCTAGAGTGCTAAGTGTGTAGCTAGCATGATACTTAGCTTATTATCGTGTTGCTAGCATTATGCTAACTATATTAGCATGTTGCTAGCTGCATCATTAGAATGTGCCTAACATGATGCTAGACGCTTAGCATGTTGCTAGCATGATGTTTAGCTGATTATCATATTGCTAGCACTATGCCAACTAAATTATCATGTTGCTACCATGACTCCAAAATTCATCTCACCAATGCATGCACCTCTAAGAAAAAAACACAAGAAACTGGTTATTTTGCAGTGGTCTCTCATTCATTCATTCATTTATTTATTTATTTATTTATTTATTTCCAGAGCTGTGTATTAAAATACTGAATTTTAAAGAAGGATGGTATTGACCTCACCCTGACATTTACTACAATAATACTTGCAATAGAAATTTCCACACTGTTTGACTGTATAAAAGAACAGCTAGCGGTAATATCAGCAATATTATTATATACATGTGATTAGCCAGCAGGTCAATATGACGTCATTCAGACCTCTTTTCCAGGCAAAACAAAGATTTAGTGGAAATATGACACACACTTCACTACAAGTGATGATCAGAAACTACACCTTTGGACTAAAAACTGCGCAGGCCAGGCCTTCTTTACTATGACTGATACTCAGAGACCTCGCCCACTTCATTGGCACTGATGGACTAAAAATGAGGAATAAAAAAAAGTTTTAAAGAAACTGATATTGTCCCCTTTTAAGTAATGTAAGTGCATGGAAATGAAATGTTTCCGAGAAAAGAGAAGCTCTCCTGCGCAATCGACTTGCTGATGAACATCACAGCAGCCAGACTTAGTGCGCTTTGTAATCATATGACCACCATTTTATCAACACCTTGGTGCCCTCTAGTGGCTGCACGTTTAACCTGCATTTTTGTATGTGTGTGCGTATGTGTCCGCAGTGGAGACATACAATGACATGGCATTTGGAGACATTTTCCTTCATCTCCTTACCGGCCATCTGACCCTCCTGTCTGAAGAGTTCGGCACCGAAGAGTTCTGCACATCCGTTTTCGACAACTTCCTCCTCACGTCCTCATCCAGGTCAGAGTTACCGTGAATAAGCCTGCCTGGGCTTTACACTTCTACCCTACTTCCTCAATACAGTCGTAACCTTTGACTTGAATATGTAATGACTCATCACAGGCATCATAAACCGTAATCTGTAGTTTCTATCACGACAGCAAAGAGTTGTATCGGTGTCATCACGGCAGTTGTTCTCTATATTAGGTGTTAAAAGATGAAGGGTTGTGAGACTGTGATTGTAAATCAGTTCCCGATGCAGCAGCTTGAGATTTTTTACGTACATTTTTTTTATAAATATAAAAATAAATAATACGGGTATCCGACTATAGACAATCCATGTGCAAACTTATGTTCAATAAGTTTCAGTGAGTAAATAGACACTAATCTTAAAAATGACCATATACAGGTAGTCCCCGACTTACGAACATTCAAATTACGAATTTCCGCAGATGCGAATGGACCACGGTTCTACGAACATTTCACGTTTCACTGTGAGATTCATTTCCTTAGGTGTGGTTATGGTTTTCAGCCACATGATGGCAGTGTGGGGAAAGGGGGCAGAAATTGAGTCAAGTGGATTGGTATGCTTTACATTGTATATTTGTGTCAAAGGCGTATAAGGCACTATTCGGACGGGACTAGTTTTACTGGGGGACATTAGAGAAATTGCTGTTTCACAGAGGTACTTTGTGCTTTTAATCCTGTCCGAATCTGCCATGTCTGTCTTTTTCTCACATGACCTCTGTAAAAATTCCAAAGCAAATTACCTACTGTTTTTCAGCAAACTCGGCAGTCCTCTGAGAAATCTAATCCCGTCCGAATGCGAATGTCTGTATTTTCCAAAAATGTTTTTTTCCGAAACGCGTTTTCTTGTGTGTTTTGGTCAACATGAACTACCGTATAATCTCTAGCACGTCGGTATTCGAGCTTCTGCTTTCTACGCTCCAGTAGAAATCCTCATCCTCAACACGTGGTCTTGTGCAACGCCCACATGTAAAACACAGACACGCCTACCTCCGTAATAAACACAGAGATGTTAGTCCCGTCCGAATCCATACATGAAATGACAGACGTCGCCCAGTAAAACTAGTCCCGTCCGAATAGTGCTTAAGACTCACTTTGTCGGACTTGAGAACAAATCCAGGTTACAAATGTGCTCCCGGGATTGGAACTTGTTCGTAAATAGGGGACGACATGAATGATAAAAATTTAGGTGTCAATAAGTTTCAAACATAGAAAAACATGCAGTGGTTCTACTATTTCTTTTTTGGCAGTATTAAACTTTTAAAACTGTTGTCTTTTTTTTTTTTTGAAGAAAGGAATTTTAAAGGACTTTAATATGTGCTCTTGATATTGTTCAACTGACAAAAGCATCCATGCAAACATCCAGCAAACATTTCCTCATTAAAGAGAGAACAACTGCAATGCATTCCAGAAACTGGTTATTGTTAAAATGGATTAAGGATACAACAATGATAATGCATGCGCTTTTTTTTTTTAATGCAAAGCCTTTTCTGACATCATCTCATTTTCAGCAAGGAGAACGTGCACAGACACGCCCTGCGCTTGTTGAACCATCTCCACCAGAAAGTGAACCCGTCTTCCATGGAAGCCCTGATGAAAACTCTCGAGCCACCCAAACAGGTACAGCTGAACATGAAATAAACCCCAAAACCACAAGATGACACACTTTCCCTTATCATCACCTCATATTAATTTATACTTTTACATGTGTAAGTAGAAGAACTGAGATTTTTCTGTTAAAAAAAAAAAAAAAGGGTTTATGTCCGTCCTGAAAAGTTTATGTACCTGTTAAATGTAAAGCGATATAAAAAATATATATTTTTTATATTAATCCTTTAGCTGACACTTAGCTTTTAGCTGATAGCAGTGTCACCTCAAACCTCCAGGGTTTCTGATTCGAATCGCACATCCGGACTGTGTATGTGGAGTTTCCCAGTTCCTGTGAAAAAGCTTCCAGAGTTTAAAAAGGCCTCTCGATAAACTCTCTCGCCATATTTATCAAGTTACTGTCCTGTGCAAAGGTCTTGAGCCCCCCTCAGGTCTTTGAATTTCAAATATTTTTAATGTAGTCTTGAGGATTAATTCCTTAGAGTTCCTGAAAAACTTTTTTGTCCGTCATTTTCAGTCCAGAAATGTATTAAGCCACACAGTGAACTATTAATCGTTGAAGAATAAAAAAAACATTAACTTAAGGCATAAACCAGTGAGAAACGGGTGCAGATGATCAGGAGGTGATTAGTTTACTGCTGATGCTGAATGCTGAGTGGTTGGAACAGATGAGAGGGGAAATGAGGTCGCTGCTTAGATTGTTACATTAACAATAAAATATATATATATTGTATCTTTTGGCACTTTACAGCCGGCAAATTCACTTGTGCGTTTCAAATCCATAGTTTTTGTCATGAAATGGGGTGTCTAAGTGACGCCTGCAGTGCAAGAACTCTGTCCTAATAGGGCATTTCATCGTATCATCGTAGTAATTCTGCTGTGTTTTTTCTGTCCACAGAGCAGCGAGCCAGTGAAAGAGCTGTACACACAGCTTGTGGAGAAGATCGAGGCGTCTAAAAGGAGTCCACCCGAACCAGAGGAAGCTCCGACACTGGACCTGGGCCTGCACCCGGTCACCGTCCCCACTACGCCCACCACGCCTGTCTGATACAGACTGCACACACACACACACACACACACACACACACACACACACACACACACACACACACACACACACACACACACACACACAGGGGTGGAGCAGATTTCAGTTGTGTTTTGATTCAGAGTCATTTCTCTTTTTTTTTTTTCTCTCTCATCATCAAGAGGTCATTAAAAAAACTTCAGCTTAGTTTGAGAATGGCACCGGCGAGAGCTAGTGCTTGTTTCATAATGAGTGAGTATTTTAAAGTGTGATCTGGTTTAATTGTTGTATCAGTTAAAAGTGATACTATGTGTACAGTGATGTTGTGACTGACTGTATGGAGTATGGATTGGTTTTGTAGTTCAACTGTAAATAAAATTATTTACTTCCAATTAAATCTATCTGTCGTTTCTTTTTTTCTTTTTTGGTCGACTCTCAGTTAACATCACCCACAAGTATCACGATTTTATAAACATGCCGATTCATCTGATTTTGTGACGGTTTTAAAAAAATGTTGCAACTCGAACTTCTTGTTTTTCCCGAATAAGAACCAAGGGCAGCATTTAAGCTGTCCAAAATACCTTCGAATACAAGGGTTTACCATTTCATTTGCGTGCGTGCGTGCGTGTGTTGAGCAGTTGCTTCTAAAGCCCGTGATTTTCTAGACTAATTTGTGCTCACTGTGTTTTGAGACTGGTGTAAGTGTTTTTAATGAGTGGGTTTTAGACTAACTTGCACCACTCGGAATTCCGGTCACTGCGTACTCAACCAGTCATGAATTAGATTGTAAATTACAGATTCATGACATAAATTAGTGCTGTCATTTAAAAGTCAGAGATATTGATTAATCTTAGATCTGCTTGTATTATAAACGTGCAATGTTGCAATAAAGGAATGCATGACAAACTGGTTAGAGCAAAAAGATCATATGGTTTTATAATATCTCAAACATTAACATTTAACAAATCTCAATCAAATATTGAATCGTAAACTTGTTGCAGCAAGCCTGCATCTTGCTCGTCGTTTAGAACACCTGCCGATGTTTCCTCGGTCACTTTATTATTCTATTATATTATTATAAGTCTAACCGTGCTGCCCTTATGGGAAGCCATTAGGGTCAAACTTGGTCAGGTGATTCATTTGCATAAAAAATAGTAACAAGTTCAATTTTTTTATATTTATTTCATTTAGATTAATCACATGCATTAATGTGTTAATATTGACAACCCTGTTATATATAAAAGTAGATTTTGGAAACATGAATGAAAGAACCACCATTCATAATTTCCCCCCATCTCTATGCAGTCGGGGAATTTCCCCAAAACACCGAAATCCCAGGTTTTAGATTCAACATCACTTTCTCTGGCTTGTTTTCTTACAGGCAAGTGGGAAAAACCTAAAACTAATAATTCTTGTTGGTCTGCTTTAGTTGCTCTGCTTTATTATAAGGAATAAATAAAACATGTACTTGTAAATCTACAAATGTCAATTTCATATTTATAGTCTTTTTTTTTTTTTTACAAATACAAATCTGCTTCCTATATTTGGTAGTGAGGTTACTTGGAAACTACCCCAACATGAACATGAATAGGAATTGAAAACAGGAATTTAGTTGTATTAGAAACTGAAACGTGCCCATGTGCCTAAACCCAAGGTACCAGGCGATGGGAATTTCCACAAGGGACTTTAACCACAAAATAGCTGCTGTAGAATTAAGCGACTGCAACAGGTGACGACCCGAAAGGTGGCACGATGGAGGTCTGGTGGCACGTCTGATGGTGTTGGAGGTGAATGGAGCGTCCTGTGACATACTGTATAATACTGTAAATCGGATACAGACTCATTCATACCCACACCACTCCTTCCTAGTATTTGTTTATCTTACATCCTTGCATATTTATTGTGGAAGTGTGTTAGATTTTATGACAAAACAACTCCCTTGAGTACTTACTCACTGCCCTTTATGTCCCACTGGCACATCGGGCAGCGACCGAGCCAGGTGTGAGTCAGGACCGGCAGCTCTCCTTCTACTGTTCGACGATAGGTATCGTCTGGTTGATTCTGCCCGTCCTCACGCTTCTGGTGTCTGGTGAAGGGCAACCGAGGTGACGTCGTCTCTTTCTTTAATGATGTTGGTTTATACTCTGTTGGTTACAGCATGTGAGTAGTTATTGGTTAAATATGGTGGGTAGCCAGAGGATTTGGGGGATTTGTGTGAAAGGTTCATCGGGTTGCTGTTTGTCGTTCTTCAGCACTGAGCACCACAGAGAAGCGTACTGTAGAAAGGACTTTCAGCGTCGGTACAATAACATAGTTAAATGTTGGTGCTGTATTTGGGTATACTTGGATTGATTATTTAACTGTTGTCATATCCATACAGAGTATTTTTACACTTCTATTCTTTTTGTATTTTTATATCTCACAGTTTACATTTAATTTTTTCTACATTCCTGGGTAGTTTCTATATTTCTATTTTATTTCTATTTTAGTTAATACAATTTGCTAATTTCCAATCAGAATTTTTATATTTAATTATAAAATAAACGATTATAATAGAGTGGTTATATAATAATATATATATAATTATATATATAATATATATATACGTATAAGCGACTGCAACAGGTATATATATATATATATATATATATATATATATATATATATATATATATATATATTACAGTTAGTCAAATCAAATTAAATTTAAATTTTGCCACATACACAAAAATACACAATATATATATGACATACTTACATTTTATAGAAGTTTGGGGTGACGTTAATGGGTGCTGCCACAAAATTATTCCTTCATGACATACATACTATTAATACCTAATAAAACTGAAAATTGTGTTAAAAAGAATATGCTCATAGTATTAGATCTTTATTTCCCTCTTCTTTCCTTTAAACATGTTCCATCATTTCTATAGCAATGTGATCAGCGTCAGCAGAGTGATGTCGAATGGTTCTATGGTTAAGGGTCTCGCCCAAGGGCCCATATGCAACACGTCAGTTTACGGAAATAGTTTTAACACAGGGATAAGGAATGAAGCACAAAACCTGTGCCAAGTCATGTGTGGACCCCTCAAAGATTAACAACAGCATTAGCAGATATACAGTAGACTATGTAAGGTCTTGAACCAATCCTCATCATGAACTGCACATCATACTGTGTACGGTTGTGTATGTGACAAATACAATTTTTATTTGAATGCATCATCATGCAAGGGATGACAGATGATCAAGCCGATGATTAGTATACCGATGATGCTCAATGCTGAGTTTTTGGAACGAACGAGAGGGGAAATGAGGTTGCTGATGAGATTTTTACTTTAAACAACCCATTTTTAAAAATTGTATCTTTGCAACCTGTCACAGTAAAACATTCATCCCATTTCTTTAATTTAATTTAACATCACTCACTCACTCACTCATCATCTATACTGCTTAATCCTGTATTCAGGGTCATGGGGGAGCCTATTCTGGAGCCTATCCCAGGAGACTCAGGGCACAAGGCGGGGTACACCCTGGACATGGTGCCAATCCATCGCATGGAACACACACACAAACACACACTCACTACGGCCAATTTGTGAATGCCGATTAGCCTAATCTGCATGTCTTTGGACTGTGGGAGGAAACCGGAGGAAACCGGAGGAAACCCACCAAGCACAGGGAGAACATGCAAACTCCATGCACACAGAGATGGGAATCGAACCTGGTCGGGAATCGAACCAAGACCCTGGAGGTGCAAGCCGACAGTCCTAACCACTACACCACCACCTTAATTTAACATCATTTGATTTTTAATTTTAACATTTGCACAGAACTGTATGGAATATTCAGCAATTTAGCCCAACTGATTGCCCTCGACTCTGTCCTTTAGTGAAAATGATCCCTCACTAGGATTTATTCTGACCCCTCAGAACATAGAAGATATCATATAGGAATATAATAACCTGGCAACCGAGCACAATCAGGAGCGTACTGTAGGACAGGAGTTGTACAAATGTCACAGGAAATGATGGTTTGTTTTGGTTTCTGCAGCATGATGCCAATGCCATAATGTTGAGCATTATTCTAGATACCTAGTTTCAGATGATTCAGGTTACAAGCAGGGCATGGAGACCAAAGGTGCACTAAGAAGCGAGATTTGAGAGACCTAGTTCTTTAACAGACATCTTGACTCTGCCTTCATGCACTTCCGAGCATGACACAGACAACATACAGATCTACATATATAGTATGGAAGTGGGCAGGGTTAGATCAGTGCTAAACGATCACAGCTTGACGCTTTTTCTGACGGCTTTGCTTCTTTCAAATGTCCTCTGCAGGCTATTTCTGAATATGAAACCAGACAGGAAGTCATACAAAGTCGCTCAAAGGTTGAGGTAGGTTTGAAAACTGCGCGCAAGACAAAGGCAATTTCGTCCTGAAAGCCGTGTGACAACGTGAGTAGCTCAAAAATATTCTTTTATTTAGAGCAATTACAGAATTGTAGTAATTATTTGAAGGCATATTCATGCTGCAAGTACAGTCATTTGAAAATTTTATATACATATATATATATACACCAAAATGTACAGTACTGTAAAAAGTCTTAGCCCTTTCCTGATTTTTCTTTTTTGCCTATGTGTCACACAAAGACTCATATCATCAAATATATTTTAATATTAGACAAAGATAACCCTATGAAGTAAGTATGAATTTTGAATGATGATTTTATTTATTAAAGGGAAGAAAGCTGAACATACTGTACCTACCTGGCCCTATGTGAAAAAGTAATTGCCCCTTAGCTAAATCATGAAAATCTGTGATTTTTGGAAACTTCATTTTCACTTGCCACACCTGGACATGATTACTGCCAGACCTGGCGAATCAAGAAATCACGCAAGTGAAGCGCGCTAAAAGACCTCAAAAAGCAACACGATCTAAAGAAATTCAAGAACAGATGAGGTTTTGGGACTCCAGTGAACCACGGCGGGAGCCATTAACCACAGATGGAACCGGCGTGAAACATCGGTGAACCTTTTAAGGAGTGGCCGGTCTACCAAAATTACCCCAATGAGTAATTACATTCAGGAGCTTATAAAAGAACCCAAATCAACATCTAAAGAAATGCAGGCCTCAGTTGCCTTAGTCAAGATCAGTGTTTCTGATTCAACATTAAGAAAGAAACTGGGACAAAAATGGCCTCCATGGGAGAGTTCCAAGAAGAACACAAAGGCTCGTCTCACATTGGCTAAAAAACATCTTTATTATCCCAAGACCTAAATATTCTGTGGACTGATGAAACAAAAGTAAACAGAATGTGAAAAAAATCTATAACAAAAACTTTTTGGAAGGTGTGCACCCTGTTACATCTGACGTTAAACTAACACAGCGTCTCATAAAAAGTACATTATACCAACAGTCAAGCATGGTGGTGGTACAGTAGTGTAATGGTCTGGGGCTGCTTTTCAGCCATGAATTCTGAGCTCTTGGGTTATGAAGCAGGACAATGATCCGAAACACACCAGCAAGTCCACCTTTGAATGGCTCAAATAAATAAATAAATAAATAAATACATACATTTTGAGTGGCGTAGTCAAAGTCCAGACTTAAATCCGATTGAGATGCTGTGACATAACCTTAAAAAGGCAGTTCATAGTCAAAAACCCTCCAATGTGGCTGATTTAAAGCAATTCCGCAAAGAAGAGTGGGCCAAAATTCCTCCACAGCAATGTTAAAGTGAAATTGCAAGTTATCGCAATCGCTTGGTGGCGCAACCAGTCATTAGGTTAAGTAGACAATTACTTTTTCACATAGGGCCAGGTAGGTTTGGACAGGTTTTTCCCCTTAATAAATCATCACTTATTGATTAAAACTGCATTTTATATTTACTCTGGTTATCTTTGTGTAATATTAAAAGTTGTTCGATGAGTCATCAATTTGGACAAATATGCAAAAACAATAAATACAACAGAAAGGGGCAAATACTTTTTCACTGCACTGTATGTAAAAGTGTACATTAAGATCATGACATCTTTTTTTTCTCTCAATTCTGTTCTTTAGATGAATTCCCCAACTGTGTCTTCAATCAATTCCACAACTGTGTGTTCAACGAATTCCACAACTGTGTCTTCAATCAATTCCACAACTTTGTGTTCAATGGAGCCCCAGCATGCCTCCATTTCTGGGCTGATTTGCTTGGTCCTCATAATTGGGCTTCTCCTGAACATCTTCAGCATGTGGGTGTTCAAGTACCGCACACCTGAGTGGAAGTCTGGAACGGTTCTCCAGTTCCACCTGGCCATCAGCGATCTCATTGTATGCCCCCTAGCACCCTTTTTGACGGTTTACTTTGCCTTAGGGGACTGGCCTTTCGGAAGGGCGATGTGTTACATCAAGATGATCCTGCTGGCCGCCCACTTTTACGGGAGCATCTTCTTTCTCACTCTCATAAGCATCCATCGTCATGTATCCGTGGTCTCCCGCAACCAGGAATTCCGCATGAAGCAAAAGAACTTTGTAATGAAGCTTTGCTTTGGAATTTGGGCTTTCGTGCTGATTATAGGAGTAATGTGTAGTCTAAGTCTGGACATAAGCACAGTGGGGAACCGCACGCTGTGTCTCAGCATCCATCAGGATGAATACAGCGATAGGTTCTTTTTCTCTAACTTCATCCTGCTCTTACCCGCCTTCCTGATTCCTTTCATGATATCTCTGGTTTGCTACAGCCTCTTGGTGAAATCCATGTCTAGCATCAACATCTGCAATACGAAAGGCAAGCTCATGAAGAGTAAGTCACGCAAAATGGTGGCTGTTTGTTTGCTGATTTTCGGACTGTGCTTCATGCCCATGAACGTGATTCGTTCCATAATGGTGGTGGTCAAGAAATTCTACCCCGAACACTGCAGTCTGCTTTTGCAATTGGAAACGTCGTACTACGTCTCCTGGATCCTTTCTTCAGCCAACTGCTGTCTTGATCCGCTGATCTATTGCTTCGCCTCGCAGAACTTCATGGCGGCCTTCCGCAGTTCACTGAGGAAAGTAGGAGTCCGGTTCCCAGAAACTCGTGACGATGTTGAGCCTGAGAGCGCTGCGACCACCCAGGTCATTCCTACTCCTAGGACGATAAAGAGGGAAAGCATTTCCATGACTCAATTATAATCGCTGTACACTCTAGATGGGGGAAAAAAAATAACAGGACTCATAATTCGAACCCCTATGAAGACTACCATGATACCTTGGCTTGGTTTGCACTTAAAGATCATTGATTTGTTCTTATGTAAACCGTGAGAAATGGGGATTTCTGAAACCTCAGTGTAAGTGATGTGAAAATGTTCAAATAGTTAACACAAAGTTTTTTTTTTTTGTGCTTATGCAACAGTATGTTAGTGCACTCTCACTTCTCAGGGGACTTTCTCGGACAAACCAGTGTTCCTTACACAACAGTGACTGAATAAATCTATGAAATTCCCAATGTTCAGAAGAGAAAGTCAGAAGCAAAGATATACAGATGGAAAGACAAAGAACGAATGATAGACAGGTATCAGAAATTACAGACAGAAAGGAAGAAAGAAAAGATGGTCTGAATGAATGAAGGTGGGAATGAGTGAAGGACTGGAAGAAGGGAAGGAAGCATGGATGGAAGGAAGGATGTGGGAAAGAGGTAAGGAAAGGAAATAAGGGTTTGGAAGGAATAAAGGATGGACAGTGGCAAGAAGGACGGGAAATGGAAGGACGGTTGGAAGAAGGAAAGAAAGGAAGGATACTGGGAAGTAGAGAAGGAAGGATGGTGGAATGAAGAAAAGAAGCAACAGATAGTGGAAAGAAGGGAAGGAATGACAGTAAGAAGGAGAGAAGGAAGGAACAATGGAGTGAAAAGAAGGAAGGATGGTGGGAAAGAGGAAAGGAAAGAGGGATGTGACAAAGTGGATGGGGGCTGGACAGGAGGAAAAGTGGGTAAAGGATTATTTCATGTAGCTAGAAAAACCAGGTGCTACTGTAGCCATCAAATGAAGCTGGTATTATTCGGTTAGGAGAAGGAGAGGAAAATATAACTGCATGTTCTCATTTATAGAGCAAAAATACTTGAATCCAAAGAGACTGGATTTATGTGAAGAACACCCAACGTTAGTGTTCATTCACTCGGATGCTAACATTACACTTTTTTCCAGACATGGCACAGATTTCATATTCTGTTTACAAACTGTATTTTCATAATTAGTGCATCGTTAAATTGTGGCATTTTTTTTTTTTACATTTTTATTTGATATGTTTACATTGACGTCCTGTGTATTATGTATATGAAAATAAATACACCGTTCAGCCATAACATTACAACATAAAACATGACGACCAATATTGTGTGGGGTGGCTCTGGCCCCTTTGGGGCATGACAGCGCAAGATGTCTAGGGGTAAGTTGTGGTGTCTGGCACCAGGAAGGTAGTGGATCCCCTGGGTGCTGTGGGGTGCTGTGGGGTGATTGATTGCATTGGGATTTGGGGAGTTTGGAGGTGGTCTTGGGCTCTTTCCTGCTTGGCCCTGTTGCTTTTCAGAGCCGGTTTCTGGATATGGTGTCTGGTGATCATCACAGGCATGAATGAGCCCTGGATGCCCATGATCCTGTCACCAATTTACTGGCATATTTTTTATATTAAATTGTTAATGTTATCTGATGTTAATGCTATGGCTGATCGTTGTACATATACTCATCATGTTCTGCTATAGAACAATGAATGTTGCAAATGACTTGATTTTAAAGTGAAGTTGTTTAAAAATTTAGTATTTTTTTGCTATTGGAATGTAACTACACTAATGGACAAAAGTATTTGGCCAAACCTGTAATGACATTGTATACAAATACATACACTTTAATATGGAGTTGGTCCCCTTTTTGTAGCTCTAACAGCTTCCACTCTTCTTGAAAGGCTGTACACAAGATTTTGGAGTGTTTCTGTGGGAATTTGTGCCTATTCATTCTGTAGCCCATATACGAGGTCAGGCACTGATGTTGGACAAGAAGGCCTGGCTCACAATCTTCTTTCCAATTCATCCCAAAGGTGTGCGATGGGGTTGAGGTCAGGGCTCTGTGTTCGGGCCAGTCAAGTTCTTCTACACCAAATTCCTCAAACAATGTCTTTATATAATGCCTTGCTTAGTGCACTGGGGCGGAGTCATGTTGGAATAGAAAAGGTCCTTCTCCAAACTATTGCCACAAAGCTAGAAGCATAGCATTGTCCAAGATGTCTTGGTGTAATGAAGCATTGAAATTGGGGAATTCAATAATTAAAATGTTTGGCCAAATCCTTTTGTCCATATAGTGTATTGATGTCAGTAGTGCATTCAAGAGCTCATTATATTGCTCATGGTAATGTTCAGGCAGATGCTTGTGCTCTAACTACTTCCTCATTGCTTTTAAGTAACTGGAATGAATCTGTACCAATAAAGGAAGTTTTATTTATACATTTGTGGGTTGTAGGCTTTAATGACTCAGTGCACGAACAGCTGAAGTGGCATGAAACAACGTGACGTTTTCACTCGCATGTTAGAAACCGAAAGATGACGTTCTCTGTAAATACATACCTTATCTATTTTATATATGTAAAATTAGGACACATGAACGTTATTTACAGTCTAAGTCGATTGTTACATGACTGCAACTGTTACTGAGAACTTGCTCAATATGTTTAACATAATTATCATCGATCACCTTTGTAACGATTTATTTTTAAACAAAGACATGACTGTGCGTTATGAATCGTGCTGATGTCATTTTTTCATGTATTCATCAGAATATAATGTTGTTAACATGAATTTATGCAAAACCCTTTGAGGTTATTCGCTCCTCAGAAGAAAAAAAAAATACAGAAGAACTGCCCTTGTTCTTCTTCCTCTTTTTTTTTTCCACATCCTGTAGCAGTTACTGTATTACCACACGAAGTACACAGTGATCATTTTCTCTTCGTTCCCTCAAAGATGGACAACCAGACTGATACTTGCCCTCCACAACAGCAGAACGTCAGCCTAACCATCTTCCTCTGCCTGGTCTACATGGTAGGCCTCATTCTTAATGGCTTCAGTCTCTGGGTCTTCATCTTTCGGATGCCCAAATGGAACGCTGGCACGGTCTTGCAGTTCAACCTGGCAATAAGTGATGCGCTCGCCTCTCCTGCCACGCCGTTAATGGCGGCTTACTTTGTCAACGGGAACAACTGGACATTCGGACCCTTTCTGTGCCAGATGAAGATAGCCTTGCTCAGCGCTCACTTCTACGGCAGCATAATGTTCCTCACCCTCATCAGCATCCATCGCTATGTTGTCGTGGTCCACTTCAAGCGATCGTCGCCCATAAAACGGAAAGCCTTCGTGAAGAAGCTGTGCTTCGCCGTCTGGTGTTTTTTGATAGTCGGAGCCGCGGTGTACGCACATGTACTGGGTGTTACCCAAGAAGACGGACACGAGCAATGCCTTTCCATACATCAGAGCAAACTAATCAACGATTACTTCGTTATTAACTTCGTACTCTTTGTTGGTGGCTTTCTTATACCTTTCACCGTGTCTGTGGTTTGTTACGCCTGTCTGGCTCGATCGGTAACCCAAATAAGCGATAAATCACTGCAAGGGCATTCGATCAAGATGAAGTCACTCCGGATGATAGGATTATGCCTGGTCATCTTCGCAATCTGCTTCTTCCCACTGAACGTTACCCGGACTGTGGCGGTGATACTTAAGAAGTTCTACCCTACGGAGTGTGCGCTCCTTGTACAAGTGGAAACGGTGTACTACTCGTCCTACGTCCTGGCTGGAATCAACTGCTGCCTGGACCCGCTTATCTATTTCTTCGGCTCGCACAGTTTCAACAAAGCATTCCGGAGCTCGGTGAGAAGAGCGAGCAGTCAACAGGAAAGAGACAACAGAACCGAATCGGACACAAGCTGCAGTGTGAACAGAAATGCTGTCTATACGATATCTTAACAGGTGCTGGTATAGCAGTCCTGAAGACTTTTCCTTTGTATCCACTTTGGAACTGTAAGGTACGCTGGTAGTGCTCTCATTCTACACTTTTGTTTAGTCAGATTTCCTGTCAAATGTTTTCCGTGAAGTAGTCAATTTAGGGAACTTTATGTGTGCAATGATAAAAATACACTTCATGTGCTTTGAGATATTTTCTTTGCTAGAGGTTTTACTTTGTCATGCCATTGTCTTCCCTATGTGTTTTTAGCATATATTGCTCCTAACAATATTGTAGCATGATGTACTGTATGTATAAATACTGGATAATTTATAGTGTTTGCTGTGTTGTAAAATGATGTATATGTATATTTTTAACCTTTTTTTTTTTTTTAGTTATTTTTTAAATTTGGTTTTAGATCATTGCTCGAAAAATGTGGTATTAAATGTTTATATAATAAATGATCATTTCTGAACTAAGTACTGTAGTACATGTAACTTACAGTCTTGGAGAACCCACCTCATCAAAGAAGTACACCTACCTAGAATAATACACTCATTTGGTGTACAGTGGAACCTTGGATTACGAGCATAATTCGTTCCGGAAGTGGGCTCGTATTCCAAAACACTTGTAAACCAAATCATCATTTAAGAAATAATAAGAAATAATGAAAACTCAAATTATTTGTTCCAAAAAATAAATACATAAAAATAATTAATACAATCTATAAAACGAAAATAAAACAAATTAATCTGCACTTTACCTTAAAAAAAAAAGTACAAATAAATCCTGACAGATAAGTGTTTCCATTGGTGCGCGCACGCGCCGTGGGTGTGGAATTAGCCCCTTCACTCGCCTTGTTTTACACAGTAACACTCCTCCTCCCTCTCCCCACCACAACAAACACACACACAACGTTGATTCACAACAAACACGGAAACACCGTTTTAACAGGAAAAAAAGAAATCTTTTGAGGTGAGAGAGTGACGCTCGGTGTCAAAATAAGAGTCGCATGCGTGATAAATGATACTCTGCGCTCGTAAACTAATACTTGCTCATTTTCCGAATAAAAAGTTATTAAAAATCTTTGCTCGGTTTGCTGAACACTCGTAAACCATGTTACTCGCAATCCGAGGTTCCACTGTTTTATTAGACATGTGAACACGGGATGATTTACCACAAACTGGCACATTTCTTTTTTTTTTATTATTGGAAGTTGTATTAATGAATCCAGTAAACACCCTGGGAGTATATTGAATGGTGCAACAGTATCACATCAAAGGATCAAAAGGTCCCTATTTTGATCCTGAGCTCAGATTATTGTAGCATCAGAGTTTCACTTGCTCTCCGTCATGTCTCTTTGGGTTTCCTCTTGGTTTTGTGGTTTCGTTTCACTTCTTTCAAACAAGTAGGTTGACTTAAATTGATCCCGTGTGTGGAACGCGTGTGCTCGTTCAATCCTGGTCTATTCCTGTACTCGTGGCGATTATTCCTGAGATAAGAAGTTTTGAATCTAATGCAGCTCTCACCTGGATAATGTGGTTACTGAAGAAGAATGAATGAGTGCTATAATGAAAAATTCTATACCATTTAGTGATTTAGTATTTTGTCAAGTAATTAGGTTCCACATATGGTGTATGTCTTTTGAAGGCCTTTTGAAGGTCAATTTGACCAACTCAGTCTGTCTTTTTGGATTAAACTATTGTATGCAAAACTGCCAGCTCTCAGGGGAAAAAAAAAAAAACCTCAGTAATGTTTAATCAATAGAGTTTCGCATTACTGATACTGTCGTTGCTTATGCAAACAAACCACACCCCTGACCTACTTACCAACATTTAGGTCTCAAAAATGGGAAGATGTTTTAGCGTAAAAATCAGTGGTCATAAGAACAATACACAGACTCATATAAGAAAGCAAGGATTTAAAACTGCGCATGCATGAGATGAATATGAATTAATTTTTAAATATCATTTACTCTATAATCCTTTATTTATTTATTTTTTTATTTTATTTTATAAACTAAGACCATATTGTCCAAATTACTTTTAGAAGAAGATAAACAACGTGACAGTGCGACCTTTCGCTGATGAAAACTGGAAGTTAAAATCTTTAACTTTGTTGTTCCTGTAAACAAGTATTAATGCTTTTCACAATACTTCAAAATATTTGACACCAATGACATGAATTGCAAGTTGAAAGGGGCTTTTTTATTCAATGTTTATTTTACTAAATGTTTAATTCATTCTGCTAGTTATTTCTTTAATATAATTTATTGATCAAATTTTCATATTCAGTAAACTTCATACTTACAGAGTAAAAAGTTAACATACCCCTAGTAAAACTGACAAAAGAATTAGTTTAGGTTTGTGCATATTTATATGCACACAGGGTATTATTTAACAAAGTTTTACATTATTTTCTTTTATTCCTCTAAATTCCTCTATTCCTCTTTTATTCTTAATGTCTTTTTTAATGGTTGCAATTTTCTATTAAAGTTGGGAAAAAAATCTGAAGGAATTCATCATGGGATAATTTTTTTTTTACATAAAAGCGACTGGATTGGAAAATATGCTACTTTCCCAGCATTGAGCAAACTGAAAGAAAAAAGACAAAAATGAGATCCATGTCTGCAGGGACCAACGGCCCAACTGGTCCACTCTCATAGAAGATTCAAGATTCAAAGAACTTTATTATTCCTGGAGGGAAATTGCTTATACTTGGTTACAGTTGCTTACAGTTGTTTACAAGGAGGAAAGGAAAAGAGTAATAAAAAAGTAAAGTAAAAAGGAAATCTATGCTGTAGCTGCCTGCATCAAATTCAAAACCCTGATGCTTGCCTACAAAGCTATAAATGGCCCAGCACCCACTTATCTCTCAGCTCTAATCACATCACGCACCGCATCACGTTCCGTCTGATCCTCCAGCGCTGCTCGCCTCGTCCCACCATCTCTCAGGGAACTAGGAAGACATGCATCCAGACTCTTTTCTGTTCTAGTACCTAGGTGAACTTTCTCTAGATGTTCTCTAGATGTACAACTTAGTCTTTAACAACCTTTAACGACTCAGGATGTACAGGTATCTGTTTCTTCAATACTTGGACTAATCCCCACCACCACCCACCCCAATTTAAATTTTTAAAAAAAAATTTCCAACTATGTTTGACTTATGGCGCTTAGTTAGTAATCTAGCAACCCAGTGTAACTATCTAATCAATGACGGAAACTTCCCAGTGCACCACAGTCTAGCACGCATAGGGCCTAGCTGGCAAAGAACCCAAGGCCACCAACCCGGCCTTCAACCTTCCCAGATCCCAAGTTGATTGAGCATCCATGAGGCATCAGACAAACAAGCTCGATAGACAGAGGACCCACAGCACCCAAAGAATCTGCTGACAGCTGACAAATTCATGGTGCCAGACACCACAGTACAGCCCTTGAGGGGAACCTACACGATATCCAAGTCCTCCAGAGTGCGAAGCTTCGTCTTGTTCACCTCCTGCTTTATGTAGCCCCATAGGAAAAACCACATGGAGTGTGATCTGGACTTCATGGAGGCCATTCGTGAGGTCATGAGGTAAGAGCAAAATGGGTTGGTGCACCATGTGGTGGTGCTCCAGTAATACTACTAGTTCTAACGCCATTAAATATTGAGTAGTTAATTTTCACTCACCCTGTAAACACACAGTACTGTGCAAACCTTTAATCTTTAGTCCAAGTTTTGTGTATGTTTTAATGTTTAATTATATATGTTTGCCTTTCTGCATTATAATGTACAAAGCCATTCAATTTTTCTGTGCATAACTTAAAATAAGGAAATAAATTACATTGCAGAAGAATATTTGCATGTCTATAAAGAAAGCATGATATTACATAAGAGGCCAGTTTTCAGATGGAAAAAAAAAACGAATGTGGGTTTTGTGGTTTTTGCATGAAAATAGAAATGAGCAAGTGTGACAACGCTGCCGGAAGAACGCTGGCATAATCTCCAGCAAGCACAGAAAAGTCTAACAGCTGTTGTATTAATAAAACTGCACAAATCTGTATCTAACACTACTGATTATATCCAAGCAAAGAGTTTCCACACCAATTATTGACTGTTTATTTTTATTACTGTTAATGCTTTTTATTGAAGTTTCTTTGATGTAATAATGTTTTCAAAAGCATCTTTGCTCAATGGCCTTTTTTTTTTTGTATGTGCCCAAGAAGGTTGCACAGTACTTGGTACTACAGTAGTTTTATGCAAAATGGCATACAAGCAACAAGCTTTAGATGAATATTAAGAATAGGTTTAAAAAAAATTCTAAGGGCAAAAAGGGTAAAGTTATTACAAAAAACTATGATACACTGTTTACAATAATGTGAAAATCTTAAAAACTGCACATTATGGTGCAAGAATAACACCAGCTCTCTGCACAAGAAAGCCCACAGCGAAGGCCCAGCTTCCACCACTGATCCTGACCACCTTCTATAAGAGGGACCATCGAGAGCATCCTGAGCAGCTGCATCACTGTCTGAATTGTGCCATATCGGACCCCAAGACCCTACAGCGGATAGTGAGGACAGCAGAGAAGATCATCGGGGTCTCTCTTTCCTCTATTGAAGACATCTACAGTACACCACACGGTGCATCTGCAAAGCCACCAGCATTGTGGCTGATCAGACACACCCATCACACTCACTCTTCACCCTCCTGCCATGTGGAAAAAGCAAGCATTCGGGCACACGCATCCAGACTGTGCAACAGCTTTTTTCCACAAGCCACCCGTCTCCTCAACAAAAAAGGACTGGACTGATAACCCCCCACCCACACACACCCACACCCACACACACACACACACACACACACACACACACACATACACACATTATCACTCAGATTAACCCAACTACTTCAAACATTGAGACTGATTAATCAACACATGCGCATACACACTGATCTACACTATCAGACTATTGTACACACCAACCTGTAAATGCTCTTTTTGCACAATGTTCATAAATTGTCAATTTGCATAAACTATTTTTTATCCGTGCTGCTACTTACGGAACATTTACTGTTACTCCTCCCACTACCTCAACTCATCACCTCATTACCACAGAGTATTGTAATGTCATGTTGTTGCATTGTTACTTTGTCGCTCTTGTTTGCACATGATGCACTTTATGTCGTCTCTCTTTTTTTTTTTTTTTTTTTTTTTTTTTAAATAAAAATGTAGATAGTTCTCTGTTTAGCGAAAAATGTCAATCTGTCCTGTTCCAGCTAGCTAGTTAATTAGGTCTCCAAGTTAGCTAGTTAGTTTTTTTGGTAATTTATGTTAGATAAGACCAGACAGATTACACCTAGATTTTTTAACCCTACTTTTGCACAGTACTGTACATACACACACCCGTCAGCCGTGACATATCGTGTGGATTCTGCACTAGTCGCATGCTGTGGTGTCTGGCACCATGAGTTAGTCAGCAGATCCTTTCATCCCTTGCGTGCTGTGGGTTGTATATGGTGTATGGGTTGTGAGTAAGAGATTATTTACAAATAGAATGTATATGTAATGTATATTTATATATGTTATATTATATATAATGTTTATGATGAGAAGTAGTGATACTATCCATCTTTAAAATGCAGTAGTGCAAAAAGTACTCCTTTTATATGTAAATATGTATATGTAATAAATGTTTGCACATAATTCCGGTTATATTAAAGCTTCTGTGCAGTCTTATCAGTTCTTTGCGTACAAAGCTACCTGCTGTGCAGGTGTCAGCGTGTTACATCGGTGCATTTGTAGCTGTAGTGCGAGCAAAAATGGATGCTATATGTACAGTATATGTATGTATTATATGTATACGTATATATACAGTTCTTACTTTTTTCTTTCAAACTTTACACATTTCTACCTTACACTTTATTTTTTATTGTATTTTATTTTATTGTAAAAAAAATTTTTTTTATTTAATATTTTCTATTTTTTATTCTTTCCTATAAGCATTTATGCCTTCTTACTCATTTTTTTTTTCTTTTCAATGCCGTGTAAGCATTTCACTGTGTATGGTTGTGTACTGTATGCGACAAATAAAAAAAAATTATTTGAATTTATTGGGCAATCATATCATTGATTTGTGTGTCTTGGACAAGAGTCAGGAGCAGGGGCGGATCTACCGGGGTGGCACGGGGTGGCAATTGCCACCCTAAGAAAAAGCCTTGCCACCCCA
The DNA here is from genome assembly GCA_011419295.1 of Clarias macrocephalus. NCBI lineage: Eukaryota > Metazoa > Chordata > Actinopteri > Siluriformes > Clariidae > Clarias > Clarias macrocephalus. Next base: position 21,845 of record JAAGKR010000258.1, read on the forward strand.
TTTGCCACCCCAGCACTAGTGTCCTGGTGTTCTAAAAAGAAAAGAGTTTTTTTTATTTATCTGACGTTCCAATCCAGATATCAGGCTCAAGTCAATCACACATCAGCATTTATTTCATTTTTATAGTACAATGTAAAAATGTGCACCCTAGTGTATACACCGAATAAGAATAGCGTTCCTTGAATCCACAAAAACCATGCAAGGATGCTTGCTTCAGTGTTGCCACCCCTCATAATGTTAATGCCACCCCCTTGCCACCCCATGAATAATTTTCTAGATCCGCCCCTGGTCAGGAGATGTCTGGAGGACTGGGTCAGAGCAACTCCAAAACTGCAGGTCTTGTGAGATGTTCCTGGTCTGCAGCGGTCAGGACATACAGTACCAAAAGTGATCCAAGGAAGAAAAAAATTAAACATGAATTGGTGACGGGGTTATGCGTAACCAAGGCTCACTGATGCACATGGGGAGTCAAGGCCGGATCACACACTGTAGAAGATCTACAGTAGCTCTAACTGAGGGAGAAAAAAAAAGTTGCAGGTCATACAGATCATTATACCTAGTCAGTATTAGCCAGTATCATAATGTTGTGCCTGAGAATAGAGCACGGCTGCTCGAGCGCCTCTTGTGGCGCGCGAGCTCTCCTCCAGGTGATACTTTGTATTTAACGCCCTTCCGGTGTGACGTCACGCAGCGCCTCGAGTGTGCGCAGGTGGAAAGTTTCCTCCTCCTCCTCCTCCTTCTTCTCCCTCTCTCTCTCTGTTTTTTTTTTTTTTTTCCCTCCTCAGTTTCGTTCAGCCACCCGAGCGAGGTGGTGGCAAGAAAACAAAGATGGGGAAGCTTCAGGAATTTCAGATAACCCTGAAGGACAATAAAGTGGTGTACAGTCCCGGAGAGTCTATTTCAGGCACGGTGAAGATCTGCACCGCTCAGCCCATCCAGTGTAAAGGTAAACAAAACAAGTGTTTACATCTTTGACACTTGTGTCCTAGTTACTTTTATATTTGGTTGTATGTGTTAAAGACTCGGTTACCAGCTGTTATTCACTCAACACGGCATGTTAGAAGTAAATATTTAGGAAGAAACTGCGAGATAATGAACCTGCTGTGGCCCGCACACACTTTAGGCCTGAACAATCCCACAAGGCAATAAACAAACAAAAGCTCCATTCAGTCTGTTGTTTATCTGCTGTAGAACTTATCTGTCACATTGCCTGCGTATTAAAAACTGATTCATTCTATTAAAACAATGGTTTAACAAGTTAAGATTATTCCTTTTTTTTTCTTTTCACTATAGAAGTGTCATGAACCCTTTTAACTTATTTAATACCGAGAAGTTACATCCAAAAACTTCCCTCTTGGTTCTTCTGTTGCCTTCACTGTTTTTCCAGGTGGCTCATATATATTCAAAAAGAGCAGTCTGTTAATCCGGTTAATCATTCACCCTATATATTCATCTGCTTTTAAAATCTCTCTCTAAGCATCCTAATTGTCGTGTGTTGTGTTTAGGTGTGTGTGTTGTGAGCTGTGAAGCGAGATCCGATCAGTTCTTAGACTCTGTGCTTCGTCCTTTTTGTCCTCCAAGGTGATTTAAAAGACGATTTTCTTTTTCTTTTTTGGCAATCACATGGCGTTCCCTAAAAATAGGTGTGTCTCGAACACATTCTGAACACAGCCTTATATTCCTCCCTCAGAACACACTGATCAGCGATTTTACTGTTGTTATTATTATTATTATTGTTGTTATTATTTTGGAATGTTTTTCAAAGCTTGTTTACACGCTGTGTGTTATGTGGCGAATGTTTGTTTGTTTGTTTGTTTTTTGGAGTGTTTGTTTTTTGCCTTTAGCTCCACCCACCTTGTTTGATTGACTTTGTCACGGATTTAGGAATGAAGTAAATCTAATGGCGTGTCTGCATGTTTAACATTCTTTATCCCGGTTCTTCCACTCATCTCTCTGTTTTTTTTTAAATTTTTTTTTTATTAACATCAAAACCTAGACACCCCAACAACAACTTATTTAGAAGTATATTTATTTATAATCTCGTTTCTTCTGTTGTGGTAGTGGTTATCCCTGTCGCCTTGCACCTCCAGGTTCCGGGTTTGATTCCCGTCTCGGGGTCTGTGTGCATGGAGTTTGCATGTTCTCCCCGTACTTGGTGGGTTTCCTCCCACAGATCAAATATATTAGTCTACAGTAATTGGTGTCCTCAAATTTCCCATGGTGTGTGAATGAGCACGTGTGTGCCCTGCGATGGATTGGCACCACGTCCAGGGTGTGCCCTGCCTCATGCACTAACGCTCCCGCCACGCACAGTATTAAAATTTCTTTTATGTTAAAATGCGTGTATAGACACATTGATTTCAAAATAGATTTTTGCCACAAGGTGACAACCCTTTTTTGCTACTTTGTTCAGTGCCATCCTGAATGTTTTTCCCCGTAACATACGGTGTAAGTAACGATTGTTGTGTTCTATAATAATGAATGTAGTGTCATGGACTCGTTTTATTTTGGCAGAATAACGGTACAGTGTGGAAATCCCTATGTGAGTGATAATCGCCCGTCCTGGGGTTGTGCTAGCCTCCAGCTCTTTCTGACTCTCTACACTGCACCGTGTTAGAATGTCGTGGTGGAGGGGTCTGTTTTGAGTGGTCTTGAGCGGATCTTTCACGAAACTGCAGCTGGGTAGGCTACTGTCGTACAGTATCAGGCAGTTAACCAACACAACATGTAACCAGCACAAACATGGTGTGATGTAACAGAAAAATGTCAGCTAACAACAACAACGAGAATATTAGAAAAAAAATGATAAATCGTTCTATCCTTATGAAAACATGTAAACTCTAGGGCTGAGTCATGTGGCAAAAATTTAATTTAATGCTTTTAGAAGGCAGTTTTTTGAAGCCTGTTTTATGTAGCACAATATATGACTTAATTTTGCTAACGAACTGCCAGCAAAACCTAATTAATTACACTAAAAACCTAATTAATTGTGTAGACATTAATATAGCTAAACGTAAATTTCATTTTCGAGTCTATTTTAAAGAAAATTAGTATATACTGTAAATCTAATATTAATATTATCATATTATGATGAAAAAATGAGTTTAACAATTGTAGTGTTTTTATATCTATCTATCTATCTATCTATCTATCTATCTATCTACATATACACCCGCACACAGTATATAGTTTTTTTGTTTATGTTTATATTTGTCTTAATAAGCAAAAATATAAACCGAAAGCATCCAGTTATAAAACTCGAGCAAATTTGTGCTTTTAAGTGCTTTTTAAATTCAATAAAACTATCACAATATCCCATATTTTGTAATTCTGTTATATCGATATTATATCACTAGGTCACCCAGCCCTGGTACACACCATGAAATGTATGCAGAAAAAGAAAATGATATTTTAACTCGCACTGAAAATGATATTATAAACAGAAATGATGACATCATGCTCCCCTTTTGTTTATATCCGCATCTGTGCGGGCTAAACCCGGCCTGAGATAACGTGCGGGTGGCACCTGGGCGACACACAATGCCCCAGCTGTCGTTAAAACCCTTATTTCCATAAAGTGTTATAGAATAAACGTCATCTCTATTGTTGCATGTAGATAAAGGATGAGCGAGCTGTCCGGATACATTATAGAAGTACATTATAAAGCGAATGTGTTCGGGCCACCCTTTACATCCTGATAGTCATGTGACGTTCAGACTCAGCGTTATCTGTATTGTTGTGGAACGTTGAAGCAAAACCAGCTCGGGCCTTTGCTAAGCTGTAACAGGACTGGTTTGATGACATTCCTCCTCTGTCAAAAAGGAGAAGAATGAAAACTGCTCAGAATGGTTACATCGCAGGAGTCATAAACACAGGAGTGGAGGTGTTAATGAGTGACGAGAGTGTGCTGGGAGTTCACGTTTAAGAGGTGTGTGAGGGAATTGGAGCAGGAAAAATGGAATCAGTGATGCATTGTCATTCTTTTATGTGACAATTCATGTAACGCCACACTGGCTGCCATATATTAAATTCTAGAACTCATTTTTATTTTGTATACATTTGCGTTTGATGTGGTAAAATGTTGCAGTTCCTCTATAATCCTACTCTAAATTATTCATACATTGGCAGGCAGCACCGCATCCTGTGTAGTAGGAATGAATTATTTAGTTTTATTTATTTTAGTTTTTAGGTTTGTTAAGAATTGTAAGAAAATCTGGACAAAAAAAATGAATGAGGATATTTTTGAAATCATGATACTCACAGAATCACAATACAGATCGAATCGTCTCCTTGGTATCGTGATAATATCTTATCGGCTGGTCCCTAGTGATTCCCATCCCAGCAGGAAACCCACGTCTCAAACTCGGACGATAACCCTTAGGATTAAGAACCCTGAAGCTGTAAGTTGGCAATGCCACCCACTATGCCACCCTACATCTCGACATACTTTTTGTTAGTTTCTTTTCTTTCTTTTTTTTTTTTTTTTTTGTTAATCACATCTACATCTATCACAGTGAATTAATCCAAAGTCAAAAAAGGCTATGCATTTTATTGTAAGATGCACAGACACACACATGCGCAACGCTGCACAATTCTTGCAGAAATAAGAATGCACCTCTTTTTCAATTCAGCTTGGCTTTAAAGCCAGAGCAAGATGTACTGTAGTATGGGACACAGGAAGAGAGAGGGTTGATGCAGATGAAGTCATTGCATTTGGTGGGCTTTTAGATGATGTCTTTGGAGGAGTGTTCATGTACACTGTGGTTATGTGATCATGTTCTTTTTCACCAACATGATGCTATTTCCTTCATTTCCTTCAGCTGCTGCACTTGTATACAAGTTCTACAGTACAAACTTGTAGAGCGTGTGAAACCCCATGTTTCAGCATATGAAACAGTCATACGCTTCTGCATTTTACAGCAGTGGCTAAAAGTATTGAGGCAAAAGTCATATTCTGTGTTTGAGGACATTCTCCAATCTTTGAAATAATCGCAGGCATGATAATAAGATTAATTTTTATTTGATATAATAAGATTGCCATACAACAATCAATATGTAGCGTGAAGTCTTTTTATTCTTCAAAATTCGCTGGATCCGTCTGGGTACGGAGTCAAAAAGACGTCTGCAGTGCTCTGGTGTCAGTCTCTCAATCCATCCCTGCATTCATTTTAGAAAAGACAAAATCTCCATACTTGTTGCACTCAATGTTATCAGCCATGGACGTGGATGAACATCTGGCTCATTCCGGCTATTCTTTGATTTACAGTACGACATTTTCTGAACTTCTCTATCTAGTGAGGCATCTCTTTTTTTTTTTTTTCCAGGCCTGCAGTTTTTTCCATCAGTTAATTTGTAACTGCATTCACACTGCACAGCAAGACAGTAGCCTTGAACAGAAAGCGCTGATAAGACAACAGAAGTTTTAATATAACCGGAATGCGGATGATTTTTTTATTTAACAGGTGGTATGTTATTTGAGCACTTTTTTAAACTTCTTGATCTTCTTTTGTTGTTCAGCAATCAAGGTGAACTGCTACGGAGCCTGCGGTGTGACCAACAAAATGAACGACATGGACTGGCTCGAGGAGGAGCAGTACTTCAACAGCTCTCTCTCTGTAGCTGATAAAGGTAATCTCAGATTAAAGCATTCATTTCAAAAAAAGAAAAGAAAATGCTAACTTTAAGTTTCTTTTTTATTATGTATGTTAAATGTATGTAATTTTTGTTTGATTTTTTTTTCCTTCATTTTTTTTTTTTTTTTTAAGTTGAGAAACTTCATTTATTATTATTATTTTTTTACATTTGTGTGTTTAATTTACATTATTATGCTTGCTTTTGGACATGTTTTCATTTACCATTTTTTTTTATTCTGTATTTGTCCATTTTATTTATTTTTCGAATTTGGATCATCCTCATCTTAATTTTTTCTTATTTTATTTATTAAATTTTTTTATTTGACTTAATGTGTTTGCTGATTAAAAAATAATGTTAAAATTGTTTAAAAAAGAAATTCTAATTAAAATGATAAATATTTTTTGTCTTAAATTCCAGAGTTAATTATGGGTATAACGTTAGCATTTAACACTAGCGCACTTCCGTAGTCTTTTCTAGCTATCGATTAAAGTTGCATGTTTTTCTTTTTATTGTCTCAAGTTTGTGCATCTCAGTGTTCCATCACAAACATCGTAAATATCTCATTGAAATGGTTAACTTTTGTCATCCGTGAGAACTGCATCGAGTTTATGATTTCATGCTATGTAAAGACAATTTAGCCTACATTTTAGCTCGCATGTCGTGCTTCTCAGCAGTATCATTTTGCACCAATGACCCGTGGCTTCGGTTAGCATTACATCGTGAGTTAGCTATAGGAAGCAATCAAACACCCTGTGCACAACTTTTACTCGAGACGGAGCGTCTGACAAACGCTTTCACTGACACACTGTGTTTTGGTAATGACTTCTGCCAGATGTAGCAATCTCATATCACACTCAGTTGTGGCATCTAATGTGTGTGTGTTTCATTTGCTAGGCACTTTGAAACAGGGTGAACACATTTTCCCCTTCAAGTTTCTCATCCCAGGTAAGAACAGCATTAACACACACACACACACACACACACACACACACACACACACACACACACACACACACACACACACACACATCTACACCTGTTTTTCTACATTCTCACATACAGACTCAGACACACCTGACCTGGCTGCTCTGTTTATTTACCCTAGCAACTGCAGTTAAATGAACATTGATGTTTTTCTTTTTGACTTTAACCCCTTACAGTTCTCCCTCTCTCTCCCTACTCACTGATCGTCTAACATATTATTTTAGCATATTTTTTGCAAAAAAACTATCTATGTATAAAGGTGCCCATTAGTGAGGCCTGTCTTCTCCTCTGGACGGTGCAGTATCATGTGATGATAAATCCGAACCCGGAACTATCCACACCCTATTTGAGTATCTGTTTCCTGTTCCTGTCACGTAACGTAAAAGTAGACTCTCTCTGAAAGGTTATCAGGTGACGAGTGCTGGGCATGACTAGTACAATAAACCTTGATATTTAAAAAGCTGAATTTCAGCCACTAGGTCCAGGCTGACGGGAAACATGAGAGGCGTTCAAGTCAAATCGGGACTTTTGATTGTGTAGAATAACAGAATACAGTCATAAGAGTAAAAACTCTTAGCATTAACAATAGGGTTGTTCAAGTCTTACCAGGACTTTTGATTGTACAGAACAACAGTGATGAAAGTAAAAAACTTCCTTTATTTCTCTATACAATCTCCTGCTACACTAATACACTTATCCCAGCGTTTCACTTGTGCTTGGACACCATCAAGGTTGAAAGATTTTTCAGTGTGCCGAAGCCATGCTTCGCATCAGAAACACCGGCCTCCCAGGAACTCCTTAAATGAGCAGTTTGAAAAGATGTTGTTCGAAGGAAACGTGTGATAGTCTTCCCTGACTTGTTAGTAGTAGCCTTAATGTGGGAGCTAGTCATGGGTGGGAATTGGATAGGAATAAATTAGGGGGAAAATCCCCCCCAAAAATGTTCAAATTTGTGGAAATATCTTGGAGCTAGATCAGAAGTATATAAGGGATGCAGTGATAACTCCCAGCTGAGTTCCTGTAATGAGCATCTGGTGTAAGTGAATGATTGTGTGTACGGTTCCCACAGACAAATGCGTCTCTTTCGCAAACTAGTCACAAGTTAGCCATCAAGAACATCATCACAAGTCCCGGTTTGACTTGAACGCACCCTTTAAAAAGGGAAAGGCCTCCCTCAGTTCCCATCAAACGTCCCGGCTTGACAAGGAGGGGAATCAAATTCAACATGGGCACACTGCTTACACACACGTGTTGCTTGAGCAGGCGAAAATAGCAATGTATTGTGGGTGTCAAGACGCTGACACTGCCTGCTTAAAAAAACAGGACTTGAGTTGTGAGCTGTGTTCTACAGTAGTGTGTAAATAAATATCACCAGGTTTAATTGTGGTCGAGACTTGGGTTTACTGTGTTCAAGCTCAACCTGTCGAGCCAGAAAACAAGCAAATGACATCATTCACATTTTTATATTTATGTTAAGTCATTGTTATACTGTAGCATAAAACTTTTCTTGATTGTACAGTATTTATCCTGTTTTTTTTGTTTTTAATTATTAAATCATGTGTGTAAATTACGGTTATCTCCCATCATATTTCAGTAGAATTGTTTTGTGACGTGCTTAAGCTTTTTCACACGTATTACGCAAGCTTGTGGTTTAGACAATATAACGCTCATCTTTCTAAACAACACGGCACATACTGTAGGCACAATCAACTTCGCAGTAACACGAGTGTCGGGTGACGTGTCTCACCTCTACCGTCTTCTTCTTTTGCCTCACTTTAGAGCTGAGGAAGTATCAAGGTGACCGTTTAAATTTCACAGAAAAGAGTAAATGTGTGTATTTTGGACGAAGGCAATGAATATTAGGAAGAATAGAGGTCAGATATAATAACGATCAGCATCCTAAAGGTCTTCAGTTATATACACACACACAGTCGGGGACATCGACCAAACCAAATGCATCTGGGTATGCATAGGTTGAATGGCAATATTTGATATATACTGTATGTATGTATATATATCTATCACAATGTGTAGATATTAAACACACACACACAGTATGTGTGTATGATATACAGTATATGGATAGAACTACTGAGGTAGACTGCGGTAGTTTAATGTGCTTTCTTTTGTTGCAAAAGACTCCAAGCTGTGAAAGCTTTGCTTGTAACACCCATTTTAATGCACAATGTTGATGTCATGGTAGTGAATGAATATTTTACAGTGTGACTTTTTGACTTTTATATTCATAAAAAAAAATCCATTTGTGCTAGCACAGATGCTAACATCTTTCAACACAGCAATTCAAATCGTAAATACCAGGTTTACGTTCAGACACGGAGAGGTGGTGGGGGCGGGGCAGCTAGAGAGAGTGGCGGGTCCCGTCTCGAGACGCAGTGCGAGTGGGCGGAGGTGTGTGGAGTGGCTGTGTGGGGGCAAGGTTGAAAGGCGAGATGCAGACACTGGCACAGACTCAGTGTAAAAACAGGTCTGTCTATCTGTCTGTCTATCGACAACTGAGGTAATGAAATTGAAACGTACGCATTGGACCTCACTGGGTTCACCGGTTCTCATTTAATCGGCTTTCTTACAGTATGTATAAATGTTTTAAGGTCAGATTGAATTTAAAAGGAAATGACCTGCTTTGCAAGTGTTTGCTGGGAGAAGCTGATTTTCTTCACATTTGTGTGCATATGTTAATCTCCTGTGACGTACAAAGTGTGTTCCTGATACAACTCGTGCATTTAGTGATGCCCGTAAATATGAGGACAAGTGGACAGAGGGCAGGAAATAAAGCAAAGGCAGAAGTGGAAATTACTTTGACGTACTTGTATGCCAGTAAAAATATTTAACAGGTGAAAAGGTCAAAGTCTAGACACAAATTACAGAAAAGATGAATTGGGTGTAAATTAAGTGAGCTGAGTGGGGGAAAAAATGGTATGACATGAAAATGGAGAAGACTAAAGCCCTACTAAAGCAGGTGATTAAGCATGCTATGTTAAAAAAAAAAATTAATAAATAAAAGTCTCTTGTTTAATATGTTGACACGGATGTGTAGTGGTTGGCACCGTCGCCTTGCACCTCCAGGGTCCGTGTTCGATTCCTGACTAGGCTTGATTCCCCGTCATGGAGTTTGCATCTTCTCCTCGTGCTTAGTTGGTTTCCTTCGTGTACTCCGGTTTCCTCCCACTGTCCAAACACATGCAGATTAGGTTAATTGGTGTTCCCAATCCAGGGTGTACCCGCCTCGTGCCTAAGCCACCTGGGATAGGCTCCAGGCCCCCCGCGACCCTGATTACAGGATAATAATAGCACATCATCCAGCACTCCAGCCTTGAAACATCATTACACATACAGCATAAGCGTGACCTTAATTTTCTATCAACAGATTTGTTTACGGCTACATGCAGACATGCCGGCTCTCGTTCTATTTACACGGCACCATTTATTTTGCCATATTTGAAGGATGTTGTTTATTTGGCTTTGTTTTTGGGGTTATGGTGAATTTCTTACTTCCAAACTTTTGACACCATTAAGACTAATAATAGCGCTAATGTAAGAAAAGTGAGAATCAGAATGTTGTAAGTGGTGTTTCTTCCCTCCCCAAACTAGTGAACTAGCGGGAAGATGTGGGGAGGTTCACATTTTTCAGGCTTTTGCAACATGGGGCTTAGCAGGCGAAGAGTTTAAGGTTGTATATCCAGGCTAAAAATTCCCCAGATCTCAATCTGACCGAGCGTCCAAGGTATGTGCTGGCCAAAAAAAAAAAAAAAATTTTTCAGACCCATGGAGGCCCTACCTTGCAACCTACAGGGTTTTAATGTTCTGTCTGATTTGATAAAACTATAACATCGATGATATATCACTGAAAAGCTTCTATAGGTACATTTAAGATTTTTTGCCACTTAATGTTTAAGGAATTATAAATGGCATGTCCCATCATGTGCTTTCTTACACCTTCTGAATCATCATACAGTATTTTGTATTTTTATTTATATAATGTCAACGTCTCTACTTTTTCTTTTCCAGCCACAGCTCCGACGTCTTTCGAGGGGCCGTACGGCAGGATCATGTACAAAATTCGAGCGTTTATCGACACGCCTCGCTTCTCAAAAGACTACAAGACGGAGAAACCCTTCTACATGCTGAACAACATTAACCTTAACGAAATGCCTGAGATCTATGTGAGTGTGTGTGTGTGTTCAGTTTCAGCACTGTGCAGTTTGCTTTGTTTTCTCATCGATGATTTGTACCTTGCTGTTTATTGGGGTCTAAATGATATTGCATTATATTTAATTGCCTCCTAGTAGATTTAAGGTGCTGCTCCTAGTATTAGTGCAGGTATGTTCCTAAATGTTCATCGTGTCAGATCCCGTACTGCAGATGCACCCAAATTTATCAAGAAAACTTGTTTATTTGTTTATGTATACCTACATAATGGAAAATCATCCAGATATTTTGTAATGTGTATCATATATTATAGTTTAAATTAAGCCAAATTATATTTCTATCATTTCTTAATTATGAATTCTATTTTTATTATTCTTATTTCATGAGGTGTTATAATCAAAACATGAGTTGTAATGAATGAAGGTGAAGAACTGACTTCAAGCACAGTGACGAGACTCTTGGCCTCAATAGAACATTTGCAGACGTTTTAAAGGAGGCCGTACGTCCATCAATGGCGATCTCAAGCCTCCGAGTTGACTCGGAGTTCACTACAGTCGTTCTCGTAAACATTCTGTAAGTGGGATGCCTGAGCCTTGAAAATCGATGGGTAACTTGTCACCAACTTGCAAAAGAGACGCATGTGTGTGTGGGAACCGCACACACAATCGTTTACCAACACCACTTGCACATTATATGAACTCAACTGGGAGTTATTGCCACGTCATATCCTCCATACAGTCCTGACCTTGTTTCAAGCAATTTCTATATGTTTGGGCCATTAAAGGAGTTTCTGGGAGGCCAGACATGAATCAGACAGGCATAACTCCAGCGTACTGAAAAAATTTTCTACCTTGATGATATCCAACCACTAGTGATGCACCGGGATAAGTGTGTTAGTGAGGCAGAGGCTTGTATAGAGAAATAAAGGAAGTTTTTACTTTCATCACTGTTATTCCTGGTATGACTTGAACACCCCTATTGTTAATGCTATTATTATTCTTGCTTGCATGATGTTCCTACTTGATTCTTATTTTCTGTTTAATTGTCTAATCCAAAGAAAAGGTACAATATAAATAAAGGCTATTATTCTACATTTCACAGGACCCAAACACTTCAAATGTAACAAAGAATTTCACATACATGCTGGTGAAGAATGGGACAGTCGTGCTGGTGGCTAAAACGGACCAGCGTGGCTATATTGCAGGTCAGGTCATTAAAGTGTCCACAGATGTCGACAACCAATCAGGGAAGAACACAGGCCACGTAGTGGCGTGTCTAATTCAGGTAATGATTTACTACTGAACTAGTAATAATTCTTTCACTGTTCTTTTTCTAAAATCTTTATCATGTAACTCTACTCGTGTCTTATCAGAAAGTGACATATCACACGAAGAAACCGACACACGAACTGAGGACGATAGCGGAGGTAGAGGGAGCTGGAGTGAAAGCTGGCAAACAGGCTGCGTGGAAAGAACAGATTATCGTTCCTCCTCTTCCACAGTCCTCCCTGGCTGGATGTAACCTCATTGAGATTAACTATTACATCCAGGTGAGAGTTGCAGAAGCACTTCACCAGTGTGTTCATTTACATTTTGAGCTGTTCTTTGTAGTTTTAAAAATAAATAAATAAATAAAAATTTCTTCCATGCGCCAGGTCTCTTTGAAGTATCCGGAAATGTCCCTGACGCTGCCAATTCATATCGGGAACGTTGCCGTTGATCCGAGTCTCCGTCCTCCTCCCAAAGCCAAATCCACCAAGACAGCTCCCACCCCATCACCAAGGACTAACCCGGCCTCTCCAACTTCACTGAACTCCCCTGCTGCCTCTACTCCTCCGCCCTCCGCCTCCCCTAACCTGCCTCCTCGGCCCGCCCCACGGCCCCGGCCCCGCAGCATGTGCGTCACTCCGAGCGCGCCCCCAGCAGAGCCTGACATGATGGGCTCCGGGGATCGGCATAGCGAAGAGATTCCCACTAAGGTCCACTCTCAGCAGCAGGGTCCCATGTCTCCCAGCGCCTTTAGCTACGCCCCAGGCCTCGTGTTCCCGCAGAGTAACAACAGCAACCCCTCAGCGCCTCACTTCTCCCTCTCCACCGGGGCCACCATCCCCTTCTTTAGTGAAGGAAACGGCCCACCCGTGCCCACTTCCTGCCCCTTCATCCTGCCTCCGGATTATAGAAGCTCAGCACACCCACATGGTAAGGCCCTCATACATTAGATTTAAATAAAGTTTTTTAAAAAATTGCATTGTTTTAGAACAGAATAGAAGTTTTGGATTCTAGTTTTGTTTTGGGTAAATTGTTATATTTACCATCATTTTACTTCACTTTTGACATTTCTTTTGATAGTTTTCCAATTTATAGGATCACATAAAACAATACACCTGGAGGTTTATTAAGAAACATTGACGGTCCTGTCTTAAACGCCGCCAAACTTGTTACACCCAAGACTGATTGGCCAATCTCTGGTCAAGCTGAGGTCAACATCTGTGAGGTCAAGCTGAAAACCAACCAATTCCGGTCACTAGCTGATTTATTCTTGCATCTGTATAATGAATGTAAAAAATTATTATAAAAAATAAGAATTGCAATCCATTACTGAATTGATTTGCCTTCACACACATCTCTAATAGATAAACAATCCTTAGTTCTCAGGATCAAATGTGAGAAAAATGACCTGTAGTTCACACTGTACTAAAGCTTTTCACACAGTAAAGATGATTTGGTGATTTCCATGAGCACAATTAGAACATTTCAAATATACGCTGCCTGGCCAAAAAAGTCTCACACTTCAAGACTTCGTTCCGTCACCTTTAGCTTTGATTGGGGCGCGTATAAAACGATTGTGGTGACGTGTAAAATGGTTTTTATTGGCACATAGCGTTGCTTCATGCGCTTCCCTTCTTACACTGACGCCCACATCAATCTGGAATAGGGTCAATCTGAACTCATCAGACCACATGACCTTTTTCCATTGTTTCAAAGATTGGCAGAGCTCCCTCAGAGGTGAGGGATGAGAGGTACTTAGTGCTTCCACATTAATCCCGTCTCTATATCAGGGCCGTCTGTGAGCTCGCGCAGCGGAGGGAGCGGATAGCGCTGTCCTCCGAGTGTGTTACGCCACCCCCAGCGGTGCGCGAGCGAGCAGTTCGAAAAGATGCGCTCGGCTGGCGTCACGTGGTTCGGAGGAAACACGTGATAGTCTTCGGCCCTCCCGGCTGAGTGGTAGTAGTAGCCTTAATGTGGGAGCCCCCTAGTGACGGGGAGGAATTGGGGAATAGCAAGTCGAATAGCAAGTCGAAGCCTCTTTCTGTTGCGTCTCACTAACAAGTGGATTTCTTATGGACACGCAGCTGTTTAGACCCAATCCTGTGTGTTCTCATCACATTGTGTGTATGGAAATGTTCTTACTTTCTATATTAAACATAGCAATGTTAACTAACACGTGATAGTCTTTTGCCCTCTCTGACTGGTAGTAGTAGTCTTGATGTGGGAGTGCCCTCGGGATGGGTGGAAATTGGATACAACTAAATTAGGAAGAAAAACCTAACCTTCATATAGTTTGCTTTACAACCGAAGACGTGTGTCTACATTAACAGGATATTAGCCAATATGCATTTATTACCTCGAGAGTATTAAAAAATAATTAACAAACTACACAAATTCAAGACTATATTTATAATAACTAACAAATGTCATTGTTTTGTGATCAAATAATTGCATAGGTTCCCACTGCGTGTTCGTATTTTTATCCATTGAATTGTGCTGCACTACATTTATCTTAAAATTCTACATTGTTGTGAATGTGTTTAACTGCGCTTATGTGCGTAAATATTTTATCTGGTCATGGTAACACAATCCTTTCCCTTTTTCAGAGCCTCCACCAGCTTATGAGGACAGCTTTCTCACCACCTAAATGATTTCTGCTCTGTACTGAACAACGGCTGACAACTCACTTTGAGACTGATGTACTTTCATAACCACATTTACTGCACTTTTTCGGACACTGAAAGTCTGTGGTCAGAGCAAACAGGTTCAGTGAAAGATTTCTTTCTATAAGGCATGGAGTGGCATCTCGACTCCATCCTTCTAAATAACTCGTCTTGATGTTCTGATTCTTCTTCTTCATGGGAGACATTGTGTTCATTTGTATTCACTGTATACGTTTGTTTATAGCCTGCTGGAAAATAAAAATAGTATAATAATAATAATAATAATAATAATAATAATAAATTGCTGCTATTGGCAAACTAAAACAAATGTGATTTTATTATTTCACTTCTTGTAGGCAGCATTTACAAAAAATGTCGTACGCCTTGTTAATGGTTCCGGTTTCATTTTAAAAAGTTTTTAGAGTCTGAGCTAAACAGTTTTGTTAATATACTAGAAAGTTTCTATAAAATAAAGAACCGAATTTGTGCTTTACTTTTTCTCAGTGCTTCTATTGAACATACAGTATGTGTGAAATGTGAGCATTTATTTTTCCATTCATTTAAATGCAGACAACAAACTACTTGGATTTCACTACTGAATGCTATAACTTGTAACACTACGTTGTAATAAAGCTGTTTTGTATGTCACCTTTTGTTGCTTTGTCTTGAACATTGTTACGATTATTGTAATTACACTGTATACTGTACACTGGGGGTATTTCATAAACCTCATGCTGTCCTGGGCATTTTACGGCGGAAAGACTACAACATCAGGAGACATATATACATTTATTCCCAGTCAGCTGGGAAGAGGAATTTTGACAGTCAGAGACTGGCAAAACATCGCCGGGTTGTTTGGTGGTCTTCGGCTATCCAGTGTTGGCAAGCTGTCGTTTTGAATTCCAGGTCTTCACGGACACAAGTGAATCTCAATCAATTGCACTCCATTTTGTGTATGTATGCAGATTATTGCTAAAAGCCTGGACAAGTTTGTGCAATACTCTTATATTCAGTTACCATCTTAATGCTCTATGTACAGTAGATAGTTGTAGTTACTGAATCTGGTTTTCAGTAACTACAGTAAATGCAGCACAAATCGCTCAAAAGAGTCAATGTTGACCATGATCGAAAGGAACCAAACCACAGTCCACCACACAAGAGCCCAGCAGGAAAAGAGCCTAAGGTCACTGGCCCAGGTTCCAAACTTTCCAGAATCCATGAGCAACCATGTGATGCGCCAGGCAAACAAGTCGGATCCATGCAGGCTCCATTCCACGACCCAGAGAATCTAAAGGATCTATTGCCAAGTCCTGGATGTCCCTGTATAGCCAGACATGAGGAGCCAAAGCCACCAAAAACATGTATGGTTTTAATGTTCTAAATGTTTTACGGTTTCGAATTAAATAAGATTAGAAAAGGTAAAAAAAAATTATATAACATTTAAAAAATAAATCTAAACCACTTCTGATCCCATGGACGTACCAATGCTGATCAGATATTATTATTATGGGTATATTTAGCACATCATTAGCACTGACATGGTATGAGACCATCAAGCACAAGTTCAATTAAGAAACAGTCCACCAACCAAATAATTATGAAACTGTAGTGTTGGACGTAGGAGCTGGCATAGAAGGAAAACTAGAAGATGATTAATACACACTGCATGGAAAAATATTAGCCCTAATCTCTATACTTTATTTAAAACCTGACAACACTGTTGGATCACAAATATTATCAGTTCAGTTGCATTCCTGTACTGACAATGCTTCATGATACTTGGCGAGCTTCTCCTACAGTAGTTCTACTGTACATAAGGATAGGATAGAAGGCTAATGGCAAATTTTAAATAGCAGTCATCCATAACTGCATGTTTATAATGAGAGACAAAAATATACAGAGAATGTTTGTTTCAGGCATATCCTGATTTTAAAATGTTCATATCTTGATAAACTTTTTGCATAGTTATGATGTGATGTTCAGGATCGTACTGCTCACAAGGCTGTGAAAACTCAGAGAGACCGGTTCACAAAGCAAACAATCTCTAAAGAATCTATAAATTTATACTGATTGCAACATCCAAGGTTTGTAAAAAAAAAAAAAAAACTTGTATACTGCATGTGGAGTTTTTCTGATTAATGGTGAAGGAACAGACTTGCTTTTCATGTGATATCTTATCTGTGAAGATCAAATGTGGAGCAAAGGGCTCGAACTGTGGAAATAACAAGTACAGGTACAAGCAAACAAGACATTAATTAAAATATTATTACCAAATATTCTTATGGTAATGTTTGTCTTTTAGTATATAGTAGTATGAGGGGTGTTCAAGTCACACTGGGATATTTGATTATGCAGAACACATTTATATGTGTAAAAACTCCCATTATTTCTTAATATTATCCCCTGCTACACTAATGCACTTATCCCAGCATTTCACTAGCGCATGGATACCATCAAAGTAGGAAGATTTATCATTAAGCCAGAGCCATGATCGACTGCCTGCTTCACGTCATCATCAGTGCTGAAACGCTGGCCTCACAGGAACTCATTTAACACCCCTTTTTTTTTTTAATCATCGCAAAAAAGAGTTCCTGGGAGGCCAGCATTTTAGACGTCAAGCAAGCAGTCCGAACGTGGCAAAAGGTTCTACCTTGATGATCGAAATACACTGTATGTTGATGCTATATGAAAAAGGTGTATAATCCATGGGGCAGTTTTCCCAACACTCCAAAGACTTGGAACATTATGATTAGTGTTTGTCCATAGTGTATGACTGAGTGTTTGAGTGTGAGTGTAAGCAAGTGTGTGCCCTGAGCTCCCTGGGATATGCTCCAGCACCCATGCAGCTCTACACACAATAAGCTGTATCATAAATGAATAAATGTATAATTTATAATCTCACTATCCAGTGTCATCCTAAAGAGGATGGATTCCTTATTTACATTATCTTAGATCTTCCACTTTCTATTCTTTCATTTGTATTCATTTTATTCATCGTATATCTTTATGCCGCCCAAACTCCTTACAGGCAATAGTTATTGGTTTATATTTCTATAGTTATTGGAAAATGTTCCATGTAGTGTTGAGTCTGAGGAAACTATCTGCAAAATAATGTTTTACCAATTATCGTCACTAGTGTACTTTTATCTGTGGTGGTGTGCTGGGGAGATGTAGGGATGCAACACACTTGGACAAGGTGGTCAGGAGAACTTGTTTGGTGGTTGGTTTGGACCTGGACTCTGTACAATTTTTTTTTTCAGTGTTCGGTGGAAATCCTTTGTCCCCAGAGCCATCCAGCTTTTCAACACCTCTCTATGGGGCATGAGTGGACTGGGAGATTTAGGCTTAAGGCTCTACTGCTACCAACATCACCGTGCTTCCTGCATATCTCGCTCATCTTTTAGCTTCAGGGTCTGCTGTAATACTAGTAGTATTACATATTATCTCAATACGTATAGATTCTGACTTCTGAACGGAATTTTTTACAACTTTTGCAGGACATAGATATCTGCCCGAAGTTTAACCGGAACAATAAGTGAAATCAAAATGTTGAGTAGAAGCGATGTTAAGAACAGTTCTGTGTTGTATTTAATAATCTACTTTAAAACAAGCTGCTAATAAGCTGAACCATAGATATTAATTAGAAAAGCTAAACTGAATATTTTTACTAGCATTAGTTAATATTTTCACTGCTCAAATAACTCTTCACAGGGCTGAAGTGGAATAAGTGAATGTTAACTCGCTGGAGTTGTTTTAAGACAAACATCATCTTTATTCTCATCTGTGATTCACTCTCCGTTTACTGAACAGGGAGTGTGTTTGTCTGGCGACAAAAGAAGTACAAGAAGATCCTTTTCGATTAACCTTGTAAAATTGTTTTTCTTTGTATTAATAAATTAGACAGAGAGATTTGCTGTACAGAAAGACAGACAGACATGTATGTAGGCTTCAACCTGAAATAATAATATTACTGATTACTGTACATTATAGCTGATCAGCTTATTTTTACAATTTCTACAAACTCTTCCCATCAACTATGGCTACTTATGCTAGTCAATCTAATTGTTCCTGTTTCGTTTTAAGCTGTCACAGTTTTGTTAGAATATAAAGTTTCCAGGAAATATTTGAAATAATTAGCTCCTCACATTTTACATTTTGTGAGCTTTTCTTTTTCTCTGTAATTTAAATGAAGACACGCTTACGCATGGTGTATACCACTTTTTCGTACAGGGTCACCGGAGACCTCGAGCCTGTCCCAGGAGACTTAGGGAACAAGGCAGGGTACCAATCTTTCACAGGACACTCACATTACACACAATTTGGGATGGCCATTTAACGTAACCTGCTTGTCTTTGGAAGGAAACCAGAGTACCCTGAGGAAACCAACCAAGCACAGGGGAAAACATGTAAATTCTATGCACAGACCCCAAGGCAGGAATCGAACCCAGATCCTGGAGGTGTAAGGTGACAGTGCTTACCACTAAGCCACAGACACTTTTAGAATTCTGAATTATTGTCAGAAATAAGGTGGGAACCACATAGTTACCACAGTTCTGGGTTGATAATCAGGCATATAGATCAAGACAATTTCCCCCCTCATTATATTAATCACAGTGAAGAAATATAACTGAAGTGAAAGTAAAGAGAGAAGCTGTATGTGCTGTGTGCACACTCTGAGGTGATGGAGGAAGCAGCCAGCAGGAGCCGCTCGCGCTAATCGCTGTAGCGCGCGACCTCCCTGTCTCCAGGCAGAGGAAGTGAGGCAAGCGCTGCCTCTAAACTTTCTTTGTTTTTATCCTCCTTATGACCATGAAGCCTGTTTGATTTTTAACAAGGTAGGACCTGGTCGTCTATTCGAAGTTAATATGAAACACCCCGGACTCGTTTTACGCTTTAAGACATTTTGTGTCAGTCAGTCAGTCAGTCAGAGCGTAGCGTTTTGGTGAAGGATGTTTTCGTGAGCGTTAGCTTAGCATAGATCAACCTGACTGGGGGGTCGCGAGCGAGGTGGGCTTACAGGAAAGAGATTTATTCTTCAGGCGTGCAGTTAGGTGGGTTTTTGGTTTTCTTTTTCAAATTGGTGAAATAGTCTGTTTTTCTGGAATGTCAGGATGAAATATGAACTTGTGTCTGAGCTATTGTATTATAGGATATGATTAGGTTAACTTTATGAATGGATGATTGCAGCTCCAGTCTGCTTCCTCTGTGCAAAACTGGAAAACTTTGGCAACATCTCATCTGAAAGCCATGGCTAAACACAAAAGACCTGGTAAGTTCAGTTAATCACCATAAATCATAACATTATGACAACACGCGTAATATTGAGTGGGTCCCACTCATGTACAACCAAAACACTGATGCACTATATGTCCTGACACTTTCTATCACAACCAGAAATAACCATTTCATCAGTTTTATCCAAACTATAGCGCCTTCACTCCTCATGTGCATCAGTAAGACCTGCCCACCCATGACCCTTTCGACAGTTCATAAATGTTTTTTCTTTTTTGAATAACTTTTTTTGGTATGTCCTGACTGCTGCTGACAAGGAACATCTTACAAGAGCCTTGGTTTTGGAATTGTTCTGATCCTATTGTCTAGCCATCATAATTTACCCCTTCGTACAGTAGCGCACTCTCACTCATTCATCATCTACTGCTTTATACTGTGTACAGGGCTATGGGGGGCTTGGGGCCTATCACAGGTACACCCTGGACAGGGTGCCAATCCATCGCAGGGCACACACACTCACATGCTCATTTATACACTACGGGCAATTTGGGAATGGCAGTTAGCCTTATCTGCATGTCTTTGGACTGTGGAAGGAAAGCGGAGCACATACAAAGTCCATGCACACAGAGGAGGGAATTGAATCTGGTCGGAAATCAAACCCGGACCCTGGAGGTGCACGGTGACGGTTTTTACCACTATTTTCAACATCTACACCGGGGTGGCTCAGTGTGTTAAGGCTCTGAGTTACTGATTGGAAGGTTGGTGGTTCGAGTCCCAGCTCCACCAGGTTGCCACTGTTTAACCCTTAAGCAAGGCCCTTAACCCTGTCTGATCCAGGGGTGCTTTACAATGGCTGACTATTATAAAAAATAAAGAATTTCACTGTTCAATAATGTTTATGTAGCAAATAAAGGCTGAACTTAACTTCTCATTACAATGGCGGCTAGAAGTGGGTGGTATATACAGTATCCTGAAGTTGATGTGTTGGAAGAAAAAATAGGCAGGCGTAAGGATTTTAATTACTTTGACGAGGGCCAGATGGTGATGGCTAGACAATTGGGGCAAAGCAACTCCAAAACTGCAGGGACGTTCAAGGTCTGCAGTGGTCAAGACATACCAAAAATGATCTAATTCACAGTCCATATGCGCATATGACGAGCATTGGAGCAGCGTGAGAATTGTCAGCGAGCTGACCGCACACTCCATTCGCTGGTAATGATGGCACGCTGGTGCCAGAATCTGCCTGCGGGTTACCTCAGGCAATAAATAAATAGTAAATAAATAAATAAAGTTATATAAAACGGACATTAAAGTTAATATGGTTATAACGTAGTAATCAGCAAGCGAACACTCTTCTCACTGTTCTCAAAGTTGATGTGCTAAAAGCAGGAAAAATGGGCAAGCAGAATAATCTGAATATAGATAGTCCCCGACATCTTAGTTCTTAATTTACACAGACACGAACAGACCATAATTCTACTTCTGGTTCAATCACAGAAGTAGGTCATGTGTATTATAAAGAAAATAGACACAACAGTGCACCAGATAGCAATATTTACAATTTTTAACAGTATTTTTATTGTGTAAGTGAATGTATAAAATGTCTAAAGTCCGTTATATTGTACCGTATGTGTGTGCGTGTGGGGGTGCAGGAGAAATGAGTCGGCCTCGCTGGTTTTGATGAATCAGTCCGAAAGCACAATGATTGAAAATTGCTGTCCTATAAAGCTGTCCTGATGGTGAATAATCATAATTTGGGAAAATCCTAAAAGATTCACAGTCCAATACAGTGGAAAACACTATACAGAAGATAAAAAAATATGTCTGGAATTCCACTAGTGATTTGAAGCTGTAGGGACAACATTTCACCATGAGATTAATTTCCTTCGACGCGATTACGGTTTTTGGCAACATAATGGCAGTGTGGGGAAAGCGGACAGATATTTGGTCAAGTGGATTGGTATGCTTTACATTGTATATTCCGTGTCAAAGGGATATAAGACTCACTTAAGACTTACAAAAAAAAATCAGACTTGCGAACATGCTCCCAGAACAGAACTCATTCGTAAGTCGGGGACTACCTGTAGTCTGGTCCATTAGAAGAGTACTAACTAATGAAAAGGTTAATGCTGGTTCCTGAAGAAGGTCTCAGAACATGCAGCGCATAACTGTTTTGGTGATAAAAATGGGGGACCTAGTCAATATTAAGAAGGTGGCGGGCATTACCTGTACTTTTTGATTATGCTGCATTGTTATGTTTGAAGTATTGCAATGTTGTTCAGCTACTGAGGCAGCTACAGCTATAGGGATTAAAAAAATGGGTCCCATAATAACTGTTTAAATTGGTGAAATCACTGATGATAACCTATAAAACTAATACACCTCCTATTAGTATACTGTAGATCTCTAGGAAATTAATAAATGGCTATGGCTGTTTTTAAAAATGTATAATTTTCCAGGTGTGGACAAGCCTGGTGATGCATCAAAGCAGGGGAAAAAAACGAAACTTAAGCACAAGGGCGGAGGCTCAGATTCAGAGTCAAAACAGAAAGACAAAGAAGCAGGCCTTCATTTGCTTTCTGCACAGACTGCAACAAAAACCACATCCTCTGACACTAGTAAAGTATCAAACACAGCAACGTACATATCTCAGAAGACTCAGATTTCAGGTCCTGATGTTGCACAGAGTCATGCAGTTAAGTCTCTTCAGAACTCGTCCAGGACGTCAACTTCTTGGAGATTGGAGACAGACAAAACGAGATCAAAAGGCTCTGAAGAGGGAAATAAAGGGTCTACGCTTGTGCAGTCACGTTTGGCGTGGAAGACAATGGCCAGTCCTGGTCCTGCTGTAGATGCACTCAAGGTTAGATATACAACATGCATGACTTTTTTTCTACCAAAAAAGGCAAAACTTTTTATTAACTAAAGTGATGTTTACATGTAAAGATCCTAAGTGCAGAAAAAGGAGATTCGGTGAAGGAGACAGAGTTAAAGATTAAGCCGTCTACTCAGTTAAAGCTCCCGCAGAGACCGAAAGGCTCAGCAAAAACGCAAGCAGGTCAGTGTTCTACCTCCTTCTTTTTACAGATTTCTAGTACATTCTGTGCTACCCGGAGCGCTGCATGTGTTTTTTTTTTCTTTTTTTTTCTATTTGTTTATGTGCAGTGATAAAGAAGAAAAAGAAAAAGAGAAAGATGGGCTTGTATAGCTTTGTTCCGAAGAAGAAAACCAAAGTGTCACCTCAGCTGAACCTCAATTTACCTACCTCACACAGCCAAGTGACTGCTTATGATTATTTTATTATTTAAATTATACACCGTGCATACTATATAAAATGAATAGGAAGCTGTTTGTGGTTCATTTTTTGTCTACAGTGGTGTAAAAATCATAGGATCATTTAATATAATCATATATAATCAACCTGAGCATTCAATATTTTAAATAGTTCTGCTTGTATTGTAGAAATCAGTGTCACATGGAGCCAAAGGCTTACAGCTGCCCTTAGACGAGGCTTTTAAACCCAGAACAAACGTTGATAGCTACGAGAAGCTGAACGGAAGAGCTGCTGAAGGAGGTGCGACTGATGTGCAGAGCAAAAGCGAAAGTGTAACCTCTCTTCAAAACATCGAAGAAGAATATACCGAGCTGCCTCTACACACACTGGCGCAGGAGAGCGTCCTGACAGCTATACACACAGGTACTCGGTACAGACATTCAAACAACATAGTGCACCAACAGATCCAAATCTTGTGCTAAATTATGATTTGAAAGCAAGGAATTTTTTTTAATGGATAAGGCTAGAATCTCTCTCATTTGTAAGGTATTCTCAACCTCAATCCTGTAGTGTACAGTACCATGTAGTTGAGCTGGGAAAGCACTAAAATATGCAGGGCAGTGAATCTCCAGGACTAAGGTTGAGAACCTGCTCTATTCTGGGGACCCTGTGTGATTTGTAATAATTGTAGAGCTTGTCTGTGATCTTAATCCTGTGCCAATCGGCCATGTCTGTAATTTATAAAGTAAAATTTCCCCCCGCAAATGACCTACCATATTCATAGTCCGTTTCGTGTGGCGCATTTGGGATACGTGATATGCGAAGCATGCATTTTTTTTCTTCAATTTACTGACTTGTCTTCCGGATATTATGTTTTTCATACAAATAAATATTAATTAATATTATTAATTAATATTATTTGTTATATTATGTTCTATTTGCACGGGATTAGTATTACTGTACCTGCGGACCTCGTGTGATTTGTAATAATTGCGGAGGTTGTCTCTGATCCTAATCCCAATGCGAATCAGCCTTGTCAATTTGTAAACTAATAATTCCTCTGCAAATTACGTACCATGTTTCGCCCGAGGTCCTGTGATAAAATTGTTAGTCCTAGAACACGAGGTCCTGTGATAATATTATTAATCCTGTGCGAATCGGGACTGTCTGTGAATTGCCCAGTCGTTTATCAATTGTACAAGTTTTTTTTTCAAGGAAATGTAAATGACACAGGGCATGATAATTGTGTTTTTTTTTTTTTTTTTTTTTCCTAAATCCATCTAACCGGACATCCATAAATTCTCTCTCTGCCTCACACACCGTCTGCGCGTGCACACAAACAAACCCTCCCCTCCTCGATTCCTTGAATAGAATAAAACACGAAACTCCGCTGTGAGGGGGTAATTTCTAAATTATACAATGACCCCAGATAATATTAATCCTTTGCGAATAGGCCTATAGAGAGAGAAATTGTGGACTAAAAACTGAAAATTTTAATATTTAAGTGTAAACTTCTTCAGATTGAGATAACACATCAATACTGTTTTAATATGGTTGAATCTTTAGGTTTAAGGTGTTCTCTCTCTGTATCATGGTCTATACTACGTAGGAAGCGAGCGCAGTGATTAAAAAAGCACTTTCTTTAACCTCAAGATTTATTTTGGGCGCCACTAAACACATACTTTTTCCTGTAACCTTTCAGCAAAACCCATTCAGATGTTTATCAGCTGTTGCACCTGTTGCTTACAGAAGAACTTAGAAATAGCTGCTGTTTTACAGGTTTGCCAGAGGATAAGGAAAATATAGAGTCAGATGAGACGCTGGAGCCGCCCCTGTGTAGCTGCCGCATGGAAACGCCCAGGAACCAGGATGTAGTGATGCTGGCGGAGGGAAAGTGCATGGCTGTAGAGGGTGTTGATGGGAAGGTATCGTTTATCTTTATATTACACTGTTCAGTTCCTCTGCATCTGTCAGTACCCGCCCCCCCCTCCCCAACACCTCTCACTTTCTTTACCTGGTTTAAAATATTTCGTGTTTAATTTCATTTTAATTTTGGCTTTTTGTCTCTTATGAATTCTGACACCTCCTTTTTAAACATACATGTAGCTGAATTTATGTCGAAGACCAATCCAGAAGCAGGAGATGATGCGGCCGTCTCTGCGGATCCCGCTGATGGTGCTGTGTGAGGATCACCGGGCCGGTATGGTCAAACACCAGAGCTGCCCAGGCTGTGGCGTCTTCTGCAGAGCCGTGAGTACAGTCTTGAGAGATTATCAGGGGAGGGGGCGGATTACAGGCAGTCCCCGACTTATAAACATTTGAGTTACGAATTTCCACAGATACAAACGGACTGCGGTTCTACTTCTGGTTCAGTTGGAAGTAGTTCACGTGTATGGTACAAAAAATAGACACAGCAGTGCACCAGATACCAATATTTATTATTAAATACAATATTTTAAGTATGTAAGTAAATGTATAAAATGTGCGTGTGGGGGTTGCAGGAGTAATGAGTCGGCCTCACCGGTTTTAATGAATCAGTCTGGGAGTGAGTGTGTGTTAGGCGGCTGGAAGTTCAATAATAAATAAAATAATTAATAAAATAAATAGACCCCCTTGTATTTGGACAGAAATAAATGCATTTGGACAGAAATAAATGGACCATCATAGTTAAAAAAAAAATTCAAAACACTAGAATATAAGATTTAGCTGTTAATACATTGTTACTACTTTGTTGACTTTCCTTTAGTGGCTTTAAAAGCAACGACAGGCAGTAAGTGAGAGGGTTGTTCTCAGCAGACCTTTAAGCAGCTTGAAAAAGTCTTTGAGAAGGCCCAGGTCGCGATTCTGTTCATGTTTTACGCTTCTCTTTAAATTGAGCTGCAATCCAGTTAAAAGTAGAAAGGGGTGTTTCAAGGTTCATAGTTATTTGTCCCTAGGGCAGTCCACCTTCAATTG
This sequence comes from Clarias macrocephalus, assembly GCA_011419295.1. Taxonomy (NCBI): domain Eukaryota; kingdom Metazoa; phylum Chordata; class Actinopteri; order Siluriformes; family Clariidae; genus Clarias; species Clarias macrocephalus. Next base: position 48,022 of record JAAGKR010000258.1, read on the forward strand.
GGAGTTTTTTGTTTAAGGCATGTTTCAAGAGGGGTATATAAGAAGGAATAATTGCAATTAAAACTTTTGGTGGGACCATTATATTATCTAAAACTGTATATCATTAGTAAAATTGTTTGTCTTTATATTAACTTCTTACCTTTATGTTTAGGTCCTTAAACCAGAGGCATTATACTTTAATTGTCTCTCCTCTTTAAAAACAGCAGCCTGACTTGCCTTGAGTTGAAAATAAACTATGAAACTAAGGATAAATCTCAGGACAGCAATTTAGTGTAAATACTTAGCAAATTTAAAGGGTAATTTAGAAAAGCTAGTATCTATATTTTTTTTATTGAAAGATCCAGAGGAACCCTTTTGCCTAAGAGTATTGCTAGAATATAGGCTTCAGAATTGGCTGTACACTCACTAGTCACTTTATATAGTAGTACTAGTTTGGACCCTCCTTTTGCCTTCAGAACTGCCTTAATTCTCAGTGGCATAGATTCAGCAAGATGCTGGAAATGTTCCTTAGTGATTTTGGTCCATAAAAGACATAAACCTGAACCATTGATACAGATGTTATTTGAGTTACTGTTTCCTTTATATCAGTTTGATCCAGTCTGGCCGTTCTCCTCTGATCTCTTTTCAGACAATTTTCTGTAAACCGTAGAGACGGTAGTGTGTGATAATCCCAGTCAATCAGCCATTTCGGGAAATAATTAGACAGACCACCCCATCTGGTACCAACAACCATGCCACGTTTATATTTTCCTCCCCGTTCTGATGCTCGGTTTGAACTTTAACAGATTGTCGTGACCATATCTACTTGTCTAAATGCACTCAAAGAAAGTTGCTGCTTTGTGATAGCCTGATTAAATATTTGCGTTTATCATTTTTGCTTTTTGTACTTAATAACGTGGCCGGTTAATGTAAAATGGATTACAACCCCAATACGATACACATATTTAGGGAACACCCATAAGAATATGTACACTGAAAGTTTATCATCTGATCTGACGATCACTTTGGCCCCTGAAGCAATAATATAAAACGGTGGTAGTTTGTTTGTGAAAATCTCACATCATCATAGTGATGTAGTCTTGTTGAATTTAAACAACTTGGAACAGTGAAGAGAGTGAGTCCTCTGGGTCTTATATAGCATATTATTCAGCACCATTCCATCCGACATGACTAGTCATCATCATTGATCTGAATATGTTTCGACTTTTACCGCCTGCATTTTTCAGTGACGTGGGGATTAAAATAGCGAGACCTGACTAGGCACTTATGTACTGTATTGCAATTATTTTTAAAGGTAATGAGTTCTGATCTACTTTTAGATTTGTAACACAATCTAAAAGCTAAAACTTAACTTAAGTGCAGTGTGTGCATTATGTCTTTGCCAGGAAACAAACAAACAAAAAAAAATCAATAGACTGATTCAATGAAAGTTTAAGGAGATGATTAAAAGTTTGTCTCTTTATCAGGGAACATTTATGGAATGCCAGCCGGACGGGCACATCTCCCATCGGTTCCACCGGAGCTGTGCGTCGACGATCCGCGGTCAGCTCTTCTGTCCTCACTGCGGCGAGGAGGCTAGCCAGGCTAAAGAGGTCACCATTCTTAAAATCACTCCTATTACTCTTTCGCCAACCATGACTGCTGCTGTTTTACCTGGAGACAAAGGAGATGCCGCTTCGGCAAAGTAAGCTCAATAATGCAGAATCTGTATTTAGACTTTTGATTGTATTTAGATTATGAGGTAATGTGTCAGATCTTGTCTTTATTATTGAAGTATTGATTAATTTAACACACATATATATATATAAATTATTATTATTATTATTTTTTTTTTTTTTAGAAGGCCAGGAGCAGCCCCCGTCCCTGCTGATGCACCTGTGGAACCTGACGTGGAGATGCTGGAGACGGTTCTGGAAGCACTGGAGGATGGAAAGTAAGAACAGGTTTTTGTAAATATTAGAGCTTATTATGATCCAATTTGTAACTGTTATTTATTACACTTGGTTACTATTGGCCAAAACATATTTTTTATGTTATAGTTAAAACCCCCCAAAAATGTGGAAAAGAAGCTACTTCTGAAGTTTGTGCAACATGGAAGTGACCAATCTTGCTAACTTCAGCCATTTTGGGGAGATGATTTTACGCGTGGCTCAAAAAATGACCATTTTATCCTGTCTCTCTTCAAACAATATTCATTTAAAATAAAAATTATTCATATTTCTTTGAGTATTGATCCTAATATTTGTGTAAGCATCTAGAAGTGTATAATATTTGTTGTATAAATTAAAACAAAATTAAGGATTTTTCTCCCCAATAAATGTGTAGTGTCCGTAACATTTCAAATTCACGTTGTGATATCTTAACAATTTTGCATTTTAGAATAATTATTCAGGTTTTTGTCTTTTCATTTGGAATCTAAACCGGCCAAATTTAATCTGAATGACAGTTAAGATCGTTGAAAGGTTTGAATTTAAAAAAGTTCCAGACACAACGGACATAAAAGGGCATTTTAACTGATGAAATATAAATGTGTATTCATATTTACAAAGAAAAAAAAGCATGGATCAGGAGATAAGAAGAATTAAGTATTATGAAAAATAGTGTTATATGATCCTATCTGAAAATTCACTTTTTCACCTAGGTGAGGCACTTTTTAGCACCGCTACCATATTTTGGCCATATGAGAAAGTGGGAAACATAGAGGAGTTGCATTTTTCATGAAATGCAATGGCGAGCAGTTCATTTATTGTTCATTGAAAGATTCTCTTTTGTATTACATGATTCGGGTGACTTTAATAAACTTGTCCTTCACTTTGAAATATGTGAAGAATTAATTAAATGCATTGTTTTTCTGCTTTCTTTCTAAGATATATAAGAACGAAGCTCCCCCCGAAGCAGCTTTTCTCCGCATCTGAGAGAGGAGACCTTCAGCAAGTCATGCACATGCTGGGTAAGGGGCTGTGTGTGATCACATACAAATACCAGATTCAGACATGACATATTTACACCTCTACGTACCAATCCTATTGATCATGATAAGCAGTGATGTAATCATGAATCATATTTGTGGCGATCAGTGGAAGGAACGGATCCTAACCTGCAGATGGAGAGTGAGAGGAGACGCACCCCGCTCCACGCAGCTGCTGCTGAGGGCCACAAAGAGATCTGCCATATCCTGGTCCAGGTATGGTAACGCTCCTAGAGGCTTTTAATATCACACTGCGTTCCAAATGAGTTAGTGATGGCTTTAAGTGCACTTCTGAAAGGTGTGTGTGTGTGTGTGTGTGTGTGTGTGTGTGTGTGTGTGTGTGTGTGTGTGTGTGTGTGTGTGTGTGATCTTTAAGGCAGGAGCAAACCTGGACACGTGTGATGATCAGCAGCGCACTCCCCTGATGGACGCCTGTGAGAACAACCACATGGAGACAGTGGAGTACCTACTGAAAGCCGGGGCCTCCACATCAAACAAGGTGAGGGAAGGAAAATGATAAGATACTTTTGTGTGTTTTAATAATAATGCATTCAAAACTAAAGTAATGTAGTAAAATAAATAAATACAGTTGAACCTCGGATTGCGAGTTTGTGAGTGTTCTGCAAGTTGAGCAAAAAAAATTTTTTTTTTGGCTTGAAAAACAAGTCTTGATATATACGAGTACCAAGTATCATTGAGTGTCATGTAGCTCACATGCGCATCTTGTTTTGAAGCTGAGCTCAAAACTGAGCCAATGGTTCTTTTCTCTCTTGCGCTGTGGAATTGTGGGAATTGTGGTCTCCCATACTCGGTCTCAGTGAATCTCTCACTCATATAGTCAGCAGACATGCGCGTGTGTACTATTTACAATAACACGCGTGTACACACACACACACACACACACACACACACACACTAACGGAAACACTGCTCTATCGCAATTCTTTTCAAAGGTAAAGTGCAAGTTAATTTGTTGTATTTTTACTTTACAGCAGTGTTTCCGTTAGTGTAAGTTGTTCCACACCGTAACCCTCTCAAATAAGAGGAGGGAGGGCTACTCTGTAAGATGAGAGGGGGGAGGGACTTATTCCTCCACACACGTGCACACATACACAGCTCGTGCACGCACAAGCACACACACATTCACAGCGAGTACGCACACAAACACTAACAGAGACACTTATTTGTCAGGATCTATTTTGACTTTTTTCAAAGGTAAGGTTCAGGTTTATTTGTTTTGTTTTTACTTTATATTAATTGTTTTTGTGTATTTATTTTTTGGGTTGTGGAACGAATAATCTGAGTTTTCATTATTTATTATGGGGAAATTCGTACAGTACAAGCATGCTTCTGGAACGAATTTTGCTCGTAATCCAAGGTTCCCCTGTAAATAAAATCTGGAAAAGGGCTGCGACTAGCAGGGATGTTCATATGACTCGATTAATGTACAGTAGCAGTTAAAAGTTTAGAGACACGTTTAAAATCAATGGTTTTTCTAGAACAAATAATGGAGATTTCAAAACTATGAAATAACACATATTTTCATGCCTTAAAACCCAAGCAGCACAGATGCATGCCAGCAGCTCTTTTTATTTATCAGGTCAATGCTGGTTAAAAAAAGTGCTTATATACAGTAGAAGCCTTGCCAGTGTTTGTTAACGGGGAGGCTTCAGACATTATATCGCCTGTTTTGTGCTGAAGAAAAGGATGTCATACAGTATGTCACCCTGTATTGCACAATCCGGAGCACTACTGTACATACTCTATGTTTATTTTAAAAAAAGGTTTTACAGATCATAAGTAGCAGGCGTGTCTCCGTATCAACTGTTCAAAGTGTTCATAATTATTGCACATTTTGGATGACTTAGGCATTATTTTATTAGTGTAGTTATTTTAAAGTGTAGAAATCCTTTTTTTTTGGGGGGAGGAGTAGTGGCACCAGTCAATCAAGAGCTCATGCAAGTATAATGAGTGAATAGGGCTGTCCTATTGTGGATAGTCCTATTGTATGTGGCTCAGAGGAAAGATGCGATGGCCTTGGCCTTTCCTTGTTGGTGGTTGTAGCCTTGATGGGAGATTGCACTGGTGATGGGTGGGAATTGGCCATGACTAAAATTAGGGAAGAACATTTAAAAATAAATAAACTTGTCTTTACAATAACAATTTGATTTATAAGTCTGACATTATAGTTATTAATATAACTTGCTTTTTGAAATTTAAACTAATTGAAAAATAAATCATGTGAAATCTCCTCATTCATTGTTTTAAAAACTGAGTTTGGTTTCTATGCTATTTTAAGGGACTTTGTTAAAAAAATATTACTATATTTATCGCAATTCCAGTTATTTAATTAGTAAATAATTGTAGTTTATTTAAGGAGCAGGCCTGGATATTTTTTTTCTACATGTTATGAAAGAAAAACCTGAGTAAAAAAGTGAAATAAAAAGATCTCGGTTCACAGGTTGATAAAATAATTGTGATTTATTCCTCAAACTTTCAGCAAAATTGTTAGTTCCTGTTGTATTTGTCTTCTCCCAGGACGTGAGAGGCTCTACATGTCTCCACATGGTGACCCGAGGAGGCGACGTTGGGATTCTGCAGCATCTCCTTTCCACTGCCTCTGTAGATGTTAACTGTAAGGTACGCATTGATCTGTACACTGAAGACTGCACATTTTATACTTTAGTGAGTCTTATTGTTTAGATCTCCCTTGAGAGAGGGACTAAAATTTGATTAGTATTTAATGTGACACTTAGCTAACAGTGTGTAACAGATTGTGAGTTACTGTATGTGAATTGCTCGCTGTCAGGATGACGGAGACTGGACCCCCATTACCTGGGCAACTGAAAACCTGCACACGGAGCAGGCGAAGCTGTTGATCGCCCGCGGAGCCGATATCCATATAAGGGACAAGGTGGGTGGTGGATCTGAGCTGGAAAGATGCAGTTTGTAAATTATCAAAGGATTTCCATTTCTGCAATTTTATGTAACTATAATATTTACTGCTATAAACTGATTTATTTATCTATCTAGATACCTAAACTGTAAAGATGACATGTCTGCACATTGAAGATATTTGTGAAAAAATTATTTGGGGGGACACAAGATGAGTAGTAGAACACACCAGCTTTGCTTAGAAATATCGCAAAAATTCCCTGATCTTGTACTGCTCTGCACTTCAAACTTTTTGTCTGCTTTTATCCAGCATTTCCACCTACAGTACACTATCTTCACTATGTTGCCTCTTATTACTGCTTCGTGCCTTTGTTTGAAACCCTGTAAGTTACATTATCGCCACCTATATAGTAGGTCTCACTCTCTCTCTCAGCTTTCCGGTCCTTTAAAGCAAACTTACCAGTCTAAAAAAAAAAAAAAAAAACATTAAACGTTAACTTCCCTATTCAGTTACTCCCCATTCTGAAAGAAGTCTCAATTTTTATTTAAATGATTATAAACTCTTGCAGACAAAAACAGCATTAAAAGATCTCATGTTGTCTATTAAACTTTATTTATTTATTTATTTATTTATTTATTTATTAATGATATAATTATTTCTAGGAGGAGAATATCTGTCTGCACTGGGCAGCGTTTGCCGGCTGCACTGACATCGCCCAACTGCTCCTGGAGAACAGATCGGACCTCCATGCTGTGAACATACACGGGGACACGCCCCTGCACATCGCTGTTAGACAGAACCAGATGGATTGTGTGATGTAAGTCGTCCTAATCAGATGGAGACATACAGTCTAGGCCTGTGTGTGTCAGTCGTTTTTTTTTTTTTTTTCACCATGAATGAAGACCTGTAGATATTGCCATGGTTTACAAGTTGTCACAAACTGCTCCGTACATAGGCTGTTTCTGTCCCGAGGAGCGGATGTGAACCTGAAGAACAAGGATGGAGAAACTCCTTTGGACTGCTGTAGCATCAACTCCAAGGTGTGGAACATCCTTAACACCAGCAAGAAGCTCACCGATGCTCGCAGAGGCAGGGACAGGCAAGGAGAGCAGCTCCTTTGCAGGTAGCTAGAGCATCTCCATCAAATGGTCCGGTTTAAAATCCTACAGGTTTGCATCTGCTGGAAATTCTGAGCTCTTAATGAGCAGAAATTATTGAGGGATAAAAGATAAAGAAAAATGTGTTATGCACATTATAAATTGGTGTTTTTTTTTTCTTGAACGAGTATTGACATTAAAATATATCAGTGATTGATTTTGAAAGAAAAAGTAAGAAAGGAAGCAAGAGAAGGGGAACATGAATGACAGGAAGAAAAGAAGCAGTATAGACAAGGAAGAAAAAAACTGACAAGGGAAAGGGGGATAAAATAGGAAGAAAAATAGCTGGGGGAAAAATATCTAGAAAATAGGAATTATTCAGGAATTGAGAGAGGACTTTGGGGAGGGGGGATTAAGAACTACAAAAGAAGTACAGGTAGTCCCCGACTTACGAACACTCGAGTTACGAATTTCCGCAGATACGAACGGATTGCAGTTCTACTTCCCGTTCAATCACGGAATTACCTTGCGTGTACTGTACAATAAATTGTTTAATATTCTACAACGTCATCGATAATAATTATAATAAGGTCATGATATTTTGGCCCATTTTTGATACAATGCATGTTCAAGTCAAACCAGGACTTGTGATGAAATTTCTGTCGAATGAAGGCATAAAAAAACTTATTGACATTAACAGAAGACTTCAAGCGCAGTACAGTGATGAGACGCTTAGCAAAACATGTGAATGGTGCAAAAGTTTAAAAAAGACGACCAAACGTCCATTGACGATCCGGGCTGAGGTGGCTCGGAGATCATGGCAGTCGTTCTCCTAAATATTCAGCGAGTGGAACGCTTGATCTTTGAAAATAATAAATTTAAAAAATCCTGGTTTGACTTAAACGCGCCTCGTATTTCTCATTTAAAGTTTTACTTTAATATAAGAGTCTCTTTAATCTCTTTAATAAGAGTCTGTGCTTCTTGCAATGGCATAGTGATCAGATTTTCCGTTTATTATGGTATTGCACAGAGATTTATCCCGGGGTTATGAGGACGTCCCCGTTTCCTGTGTGAACGGAGTGGACAAGGAGCCCTGTCCGAACTTCAAATACGTCCCTGAGAACTGTTTCACCTCTCAGGTGAACATCGACGAAAACATCACCCACCTGCAGGTGAGAGAATCGGATTAAGAAACATGCACAGGTGTACATTCATGTAGCGTAACTTGTGCTGTACTTGACACCTATTTCTGTTTTCTTGGGGTTGTAGCACTGCACGTGTAAAGACGACTGCTCGTCCAGCAGCTGCATCTGCGGCCAGCTGAGTATCCGCTGCTGGTATGACAGGGTAAGATGATCCCTTTTTTTCTGTTTTGCCATTGCACGATTATTTGAAATGATAACGCTGTGACAGAATCAGTCAGTGTACCGCCGCTATATTCCTCTGCACGATGACAGAAATTGTGAACCCCATGTTGAAGGTTGTTATTTTACCCGTCGTTGCCGTCGTCTGTGCCGTGTAACAGGAAGGGCGTCTGCTGCAGGAGTTCTGTAGGGAAGACCCGCCCTTCTTGTTCGAATGCAATCATGCCTGCGCGTGCTGGAGAACGTGCCGGAACAGAGTGGTGCAAAACCGACTGCGGTAATAATAATAATAATAATAAATGTTATTCCACTGTTTGTTATGTAGCATGTCAATGTGAATGTCCTGTGTGTATATTTGAACCGTTTAAAAAAAAAAAAAAAAAAAAAAAAAAATTTATTAGACGCTCATTACCAACAGTATTCTTTCTGGCTGTGTTTGTGTTGTCATCAGGGTACGACTGCAAGTCTTTCGCACCGCTGAAACGGGCTGGGGCGTGAGGGCTCTGCAGGATATTCCTGAAGGAGCCTTCATTTGCGAGTAAGTGCTCACATTCATTAAAAAGCAATTTAAAAACAGTCTATAATCATAGAAATCACTTCTTCTGTAGCATGTGCGTTTAAAAAAAAAAACCTGTTTATTTAAAACTTAAGGATGTAATAGAAATTTAAAGGAGGGTTGTTAAATTGCAGTAATGTTAATGTTAATAAAAAGAAGAAAGAAAAAAATACAGTGGGTGGCACGGTTGCATGGTGGTGCAGAGGGAACCGTTGTTGTTGCACATCTCACAGCTCTTGTTTGTTTCTGAGCTCGGGTTACTGTTTGCGTGATGTTTCACGTGTCAGTGTGTTGGTTTGCTCCAGGTTCTTCGGTTTCCTCCCACATCACAAAAATAACCTGGAAGGTCGATGCTGAATTCCCGCTTGTCGTGTGTGTGTGTGTGTGTGTGTGTGTGTGTGTGTGTGTGTGTGTGTGTGTGTGTGTGTGTGTGTGTGTGTGTGTGCGCTGCGCTGAGATCCCATCTGAGGTGAATATCCAGCCTCAGTTTCGGATCCACCACCTTCCCTATCAGGAAAAACACCTACTGAATAAACATACAAACAAACAAATAATACAAACTCCCAGTCATTAGATTCAGAAATAAAAAGTTTTAGAATGAGAGAAACTCTTATTGTTTTTTTTTTTCTAAATGAACCTGGTTCCTGAACATTTTAAGTTATCAATGCATGATGACAATATTTTGTACACTTAATGATTCTTTACTTGTCCTTGTGGGAACCTGGTGTCGAAGTAATGTTTTTCTGTCAAAAAGGGTTTATACATCTTTTTCAGGAAGCTAAGAACCTTTAAACAGCCAATACGTCCTCCTCTTTGTTGTTGTTCTACCACTAGGTGGTGGCGATATTGTATTTATTTATTTTTACTTTGGGGTTGCCCGTGTGTGGACCTGACAATATCATTAGCACAGTGTCTCATGAACAAGTGTTTGAATGTTTATAGGACTTATATGAAATCATTATAGTAACCAACAGATGACTTGATTTAGATTTTGGAATCGATTCCAAAAGCATCAAGTGTCGTCAAATGTCGGGAAATGGTTTACAGATGTTATAGATTTTACTTGAATGTTCAAGAAAATGTCTTAAAAATGTCTTTACTTGAATGTTTTAAAATCTTTGCCTGCGTTCCATCAGTCAGTCAAGTAATTAAATCAAGGATTAGGTATGGACTATGTTGCTTAAAGTATTCGCTCGTCTATTATAGCTGCAAAGCTTCGGCCAACATCATACTAAGACCTATGTATTGGATGGTACTCAAGTTCATATGCATGTGAAAGCATGTGAGTCAATACTTTTGGCCACATACGGAAGTGTTTTCTTTTCTACCGGCAGACGAAGTGATTACATTTTGGCTTTGATTCAAACGTCATTACACCGAACAGCTATAACATTAACATTTATTATCAATTATATACCAGAAAACTGGTGACAAGATGTTCACCCAAGGCACATTTAGGGAGCAAAGGCATACCTGTTTAGTCTGAACCCACAGAAAAGCCAATGCAACACACCTTGCCAAAAAAAATCAATGCTGACCAGAACACCCAGTGCACACAGACTTACAGGTCACCAACCTGGCTTCCAGATTTTCCGAGCATCCATGTACCAGACAAACAAGTCCGATCCAGGATATACAAAGGGTATTTGGGATACAATTACAAATTAGTACCAAGAAGGAGTAGACTTGTCCTTGGTGGAGGCATCATTAATATCAATGTGATTGAAAGAGTGCTGTCCTATCTTTTAACAGAGTTTTAAGTAAACAGGTTTTAAAGATGTGTTCACCTATTTATCAGTGTTCAACACACATGCGTTACAGAATACATTGCTGTTGATGGAGATTCGATTTAAAATGCTATGACTATTCCTTTAAAGTCGTTCCCCTTCCCAGAAAGGGGATTTTAATTGAATATGAGATGGAGCACAGAAATATGGGAACCATAATAGGTTTTTATTAATTATTCATTCATGATTAATTTCCTGCTGTTTGGACCAAATCCTTTTTTCCCCCTGCGGCGACACTGTGTGTGTGTGTGCGCGCATGTGTGTGCAGGTTCGCCGGCGAGATCATTTCAGACGGGGAAGCAAATGTCAGAGACAACGACTCGTACATGTTCAACCTGGACAATAAGGTCAGAGTTGTACTATTGGCATTAAACCTCACAGGAGCTTTGAGCCGCATCTGGCCAGCAGGGTGCGCTGTAGATTCTGTCCATAGTATCGTTTTCTCCCTTTCGGATGGAATAAATGATTTTGTGCGTGTTTGTGTGATTTTATTATTATTTTTATTATTATTTATTTACTTATCCCCCCCCACAGGTTGGCGAGGTCTACTGCATCGATGCCCAGTTCTACGGTAATGTCAGTAGGTTTATCAACCACCTGTGTGAGCCCAATCTGTTCCCGGTGCGAGTGTTCACCAAACACCAAGACCTGCGCTTCCCACGTATCGCCTTTTTCTCTTGCAAACCCATACGTGCCGGAGATGAGCTAGGGTACAACTTAAAATTTTTTATTATTTTTAAAATTTTCATCCTTGTGTTTGTCTGTTCACACACATTCTGAATTTCTTGTTGCTCTTCACCCAAGGTTTGATTACGGAGATCAGTACTGGGAGATTAAGAGGAAGTACTTCAGCTGTCAGTGTGGTTCTGCTAATTGCAGGTACTCGGGGGCCGGTTTGGTACGCAGCCATGTGGACAGCTCGGCCCAAACGCCCACCGTCCGGAGCTCCTCTCAGGTAGCCAGCACTCGGCACATTTGCTCAGCCAACACTGGACACGCAGCAAGCCAACCCTGACCTGCCTCTCTGAGGACACTGCAGAGACGAACTCGTAATGGGACACTTCCTGATTTTTTTTTTTTTTTTTTGGTCTACTTTTTCCTTATTTAAACCTATGAAGAGGACGTTTATAAAAATGAGGCGAAAGGCTCGTTTTAAGCCAGATTTAATGACTTTAGTGATTTTTTAAATTTTATTTTATTACCATGATGGAAGGATTTTAAAATATGTACGAACATGCAATATAGATTTTATCATGTTTTCAAACAGCTTGAACAGATGTTCAGCTGATTGCCTCAATTTTTAAATGGGTTTAAGACTCCCAAACAACCGTTTTTAAAAAAAAAAAGATTGATCTGTTCATTCATCCCAATTTTATTACCTAACGATGTTTGCAATTATGATAATCAGGCAGATTAAAGCCCTTTTGTAGATATTTTCTATTACATGCTTGACGTGCTGTCTTTATTCATTTTTATAATTTTCTTCAACCAGAGCTGAAATTCCATCTCCCTGAAATAGAGCTCATCCTTGAATCTTACTTAGATTTTATATCTTTAACGTCGTAGTGTTTATTCAGTTTCAGCTTCAGCTGCTGATGTAATTGGGATAACGATGAGAAAACCACAGATTGATTAAATTAAGCAGCTGTGTATGAATAACCACGCTTTGTTTTCAGATTATTCTCCTGGATGCGTTTTTAATCGTCCGGTGTCTTAACAGCTGGTTGATTGCCAGATACTTGATAGGCGAGATCATTCGGAAACCTGACCAGGAATCGAGCCAGATTGGGCAGGTAAGGTCTTCAAGACGGATTGCAGAAACAGGAAAGGATTCATTAGTGAAAACTTCGATACTTCAGTATTGCAGAATGATGTTGTAATACACGGAAATCGTATCTGTGAGAAAGCTTGCGTTGCCAAAACTAAATCCTAAGCTCATCGAGAAACATGAGGTTTGCAGAAAAAAAAGAAGAAAGAAATTGTGCAACTGACTTAATGTTCCCATGAGCCAAACAGCCAGACCTGGTGTTCAGACACTTTCAGTCAGCGCTTGGCCCAATGCAACGACTCCAGCTGCATCACATCCTGTGCACAATAAAAAAAGGACAAAACAAAACCAGACCTACTGCACACCCTTGCTGAAAGCCCTTCCAGATTTTATTTATGAGTACTCGCTGTTGTCTTCCACACATTGCTTACATTACCTCATAAAAATTGTATCATAGATGTTATTTTGCCAAATTCAAACTTCCAGTTCATGGAACCAAAAAGAATTGATCAGTACGTTTTCAGCTTTTTCCTTCATTTTGGACACTCAGAATAAAGTGTAGGATTATCACACACCCTGCGTATTTCAAAGTATTAATTTAAACTGAATGTATTGTTTCTACAGCTGAGTAGTGAAAGGTAGGGTGTGTGTGTGTGTTCAAGTATCACTGCAGTCTAAATGAAAAAGGTTAAAGCATTAACCACTTGTATGTTGTTAAGATATTAAGAGCCTTTAGCACAAACCAGCCGAGTATTTATCAAGACATTTGGGACACAAGCAAACCTTTTATTACCTCAGTTATCTTAATTTCAGGTAGCAGGTTTTCCCCCTGCATTGGTTGCATTGATCCTTCTGGGGCGCTGAAATGGGATGACTAAGCACCGTGATCAAATAGATATTTGGACGCTCGTGAAATAAATAAAGCTGCTGCATAGCCATTGTTATCACGAGGAATCTACTGTCATAGGAAAATAATCAATGACGTGTTATCATGGAACATGACGTGATGCCTGCTTACTGGCAATCCCCGAGATTGATTAGTTATTTAATAGCTGCTCATCCTGATGTTATATTCTTTATAGAAATGTGACCATGATGGCTTTTTATTTATTAAATATTGACGTGTACATTTCATCAGTTTAAAAAAAATAATAAACAACCGTCTCCTTGTAGACGTGTAAATTTCACTATATCAAAATATTACACAATTATTAATCCATGTGTCTTGGAGAATCAGCTATGTCTGTTTGTTAATATAGCATTTGAATCGAAACCGGAACTTTTGATTGTACAGAACATGATTATGGGAATAAAAACTCATTTTATTTCTCTATATAATCCCCTGCTACACTAATACATTTATCCCAGTGTTTCACTAGTGCTTGGACACCATCAAGGTAGAAAGTTTTTTTCAGTACATCGCAGCGATGATCAGACTGCCTGCTTCATGTCTGAAACGCTAGCCTCCCAAGAACTCCTTGGCTTGGAGTGAGGTCAGGACTGATGTACAGCCTTTATTTAAGATTTTATAATACAGTGGCTAGATTTTGAAATCCAAACACGGTGTGTTACAACTGTACTTGCAATAGCCATAACATCAGGCACTCGTAAATTTATTTATGTGCTATTAAAGTGAACAGACCTTGGAAACAATCTGCTTGTTTGAGTCTTACAGGTAGTTTTTATAAGCTACATGTGTGATATTGCACGTAAAAAATATGCAGTACAGACCAAATGTTTGGACACACCTTCTCATTCAAAGAGGTTAAATTTGTATTATGGCAAGAAAAAAGCAGCTAAGTAAAGAAAAACGAGTGGCCATCATTACTTAAAGAAATGAAGGTCAGTCAGTCCAAAAAATTGGGAAAACATTGAAAGTGCAGTCAGAAAAACCATCAAGCGCTACAAAGAAACTGGCTCACATGCGGACCGCCGCAGGAAAGGAAGACCAAGAGTCGCCTCTACTGCGGAGGATAAGTTCATCCGAGTCACCAGCCTCAGAAATCGCAGGTTAACAGCAGCTCAGATCAGAGAGCAGGTCAATGCCACACAGAGTTCTAGCAGCAGACACGTCTCTAGAACAACTGTTAAGAGGAGACTGTGTGAATCAGGCCTTCATGGTAGAAGATCTGCTAGGAAACCACTGCTAAGGACAGG
>JAAGKR010000258.1:64030-244297 GCA_011419295.1 Clarias macrocephalus
GCGGAGGATAAGTTCATCCGAGTCACCAGCCTCAGAAATCGCAGGTTAACAGCAGCTCAGATCAGAGAGCAGGTCAATGCCACACAGAGTTCTAGCAGCAGACACGTCTCTAGAACAACTGTTAAGAGGAGACTGTGTGAATCAGGCCTTCATGGTAGAAGATCTGCTAGGAAACCACTGCTAAGGACAGGCAACAAGCAGAAGAGACGCGTTTGGGCTAAAGAACACAATAAAGAAAACTCTTTGAATGAGAAGGGGTGTCCAAACTTTTGGTCTGTACTGTATATAAGTTGAGAATCTGATACTAGTGATTGCTTTTTTATAAAGAAACTATAGTTACTAAATCTCCATACATTTCAATTTTACTTCACAGATTGTATTATACGATTGTTTGCAGTATAATAAATTATTTTCTCCTCTTTGCCCCTAAATCTCTTGGTAAATTAGAGTGCGCACTTTTTCTGGATACACTATATATAGGTATTAATACTTTATGGATGGGGTGCCAGTCCATCACACTATTCATGCATTCACACATACTTAATGACAGTTTAATACAACCAGTTCTACTACTGGAAATTGTGAGGAGGTGTGTTGTGCATGGAAGCAGGAGGAAACCCACATGGACATGGAGAGACCCAAGGTAGATCTGTGAGACATAACCATTACGCATCGAATCAACACGTCACCCATGAAATAATCTTTAATGTTGAATTTTTATATAGCTGTGCAAAAAAAAAATTAAACAATGTCCTCCAGCTTCAAAATAAGGTTTCGTACAGTAAATGTGTTACTTGGCATCATCTCTGATAAGGAACCTACAGTAAATTGTACATTTCCATACATCCATCTAGGAACCTCTGTAGTCCAAATAGGAACGGTGGAAGGCTCCTAAGAATGTAGGGATGATACTCCCCAGGGGCGGATACGACATCACGATACCTAGGTGCTGATTCAATTTGTATTGTGATTCAATACATATCACGATTTCATAAATATCCTGATTTGTTTTCCCCCTCAGATTTCATTACAATTCTAAACCAACTTAATAAATAATTCACACATACCACACCGGATGCTAATATGTTAAAGGGCACCACCTATAGGGTCATAGAGGAACTGTAACATTTTACCACTTCAAATGTAAACATATATATATATATATATATATATATATATATATATATATATATATATATATATATATATATATATATATATAAATAAATTAAGTTTTCAAAGCCAGGGCGGCGATAGATGAATTGCCACACCAAAAAAAAAATGATGATACATCACTGAACTGATAATTCCCCATCTCTATTACACAGTGTACAGGGTTTGTTGCTCCATAATCTATAACAGAGGCAGCACCATGTTTTAGTTGTCATCACTGTCACCTTGCAGCTCCAGGGTCTGGGTACGATTGTGCATCATTCTCAGTTCGCATATTCTCCCTGTGCTTGGTGGGTTTCCTCTGGGTACTCTGGTTTCCTCCCACAGTTTAACGACATGCAGATTAGGCTAATTGCCGTTCCCAAATTTCCCATAGTGTGTGAATGTGTTGTAAGTACAATGGTAGTCAATGTTGGCCTCGATGATACCTAGTTGGAAGCTCCAAATGGTGTTGTACCTTATGAAATCAAGATATTCTCAAGACAACAATATATGGAATAAAAGTGCTTCAGATGAATGAGTGCGTGATAGTTGTCAGATTATGTCTAAAGCGCTGGATGAATGAATGAATGAATGAAGTTCTGATTTACACCCCAGCCAACACACACACACACACACCCTGTCCTGAGAAAACATATAGCTAATAAAGCACGGTGCCTCTCTTCATCCCTCCTTCTATCACTCACTTGTTTTCTCCTGCTCTCTCCAGTCCCAAATGACTTCTCACTCCCTGTATAAGTGCCCTAAACAGGGGGGATGAGGTAATGACTTCCGCTGGCTATCTAGGGCTCTAGATTTGTCCAGTGGGAACTCTGTTCCGACTTCCGTGTTTTCCCCTCCCGTTGCCATGGCGACTGTAACGCAGGCGGGGCCACTGACGCGCTCGCGGCACAGCAGCGGCTGCATCAACCAGCTCCAGATTCTTTTTTTCTTTTTCTTTTTTTTCCTTTATTCTACTCCGCCTCCAGCCAGAGATCAAAGAGTCGCTCTCTTCTACTTACTGATACATTGTTGTCATTTTAATTACTATTATTTTTCCCCCCCCTTCCTCCACATAAATCAGTTTATTTATTAAATAATTTATTTACTGTGCAGCGCGCATGCAGCATCACTGGAGCATCTCAGATGGAAGTCGGGAGAACCTGGAGAACCTGAAGAACCTTCTCCAAACGGGATCTTATTGAATATAAACAAATAAATAAAAAAAGAAAGAAAACAAGAAGAGAAAGAGATCAGCGACTGGGATCGGCTGCAGTACAACAGAGTAACACAATAGAAGAGGTGTGAGTGTGTGTGTGTGTGTGTGTGTGTGAGAGAGAGAGAGACACCAGGTTTTAAGCGTAAAGGGAAATGAATGCCGGATTGTGCAACATGAGAAGATAAACTTCAGACGCATCTGGGTTATTTATTTTTTTGTTAATGGATTTAAGAGACGATATGTCGGATTAAACGCGCACACCAGGCCACCTTTTTTCTTTTCTGTCTCTTTTTTTTTGTGTGTCCCTGTTCCGTCCTGTCTCCTGAGTGATGCTTGCTGAATGGGCTGCTCTGTCGGATGCTGTAGCGGTGCCTCACTCATCCTGATGCAACCTGGTGCCTGGGACTACACCGCGCGTTGTGATGCTCCTGCTGCATGCCCAGTCTGAAACCGAGTCTCGTTCCTGCGCGTTTCTAGAATGGCCCGTTTCGAAGACGACCTGCCGGGCCGGTATGGAGGCGGCTCTCCGTCGGGTGCGGGCCGAGGGCCGAGCCGGCAGCAGGGCCCCCCGGGCGCCCACAGGATCTATAAACAGACCATGGCTCAGCGAGCCCGCACCATGGCCATCTACAACCCCATCCCTGTCAAACAGAACTGCCTCACCGTCAACCGCTCTCTCTTCATCTTCAGCGAGGATAACGTGATTCGGAAGTACGCCAAGAGAGTCACGGAGTGGCCATATCCTTTACGCACGTCCTTTTACGCATGCTACAAATACCAAAAACGTCTTTCTTTCTTTGATTTATTTATTTATTTATTTATTTATTTATTTATTTATTGGTGTGGCTTAGTGGTTAGCACCACATAGACACACACTGGGTCCGGGTTCGATTCCCACCTCGGGTCTGTATGCATGTTCTCTCCATGCTTGCTGGATTTCCTCCCAAAGACAGGCACATTAGGCTAATTGGTGCCCCTGGTGTGTAAATGAGTGTGAGATGGATTGGCACCCCGTACATGGTGTACCCCGCCTCGTGCCCCACTGTAAGTCTCCCTGGGATAGGCTCCAGGCCCCCCCCCCCCGCGATCCTGTATACAGGATAAAGCGGTTTAGATGATGATGAGTGAGTAAGTGAGACAGTGCTTTTTGCCAGGTTAGAAATGTCATCTTGCACCTCCAGGATTCAGGTTCGGTTTCCACCATGCAAAGACATGCAGATTAGGCTGATTGGCATTCCAAAGTTGCCCGTGGTCTGTGTATGAGCATGTGTGTGTCCTGTCCAGGGTGTACCCCACCTCATGCCCTAAGTCTCCTGGGATATGCTTCAGACCACCCACCCCCCATCCCCCATCCCCCACCCCATCCCGCGACAGGATATAGGTATACAGGATATAGACCATGATTGAGTGATTGAGTGAGTGTTTCTGCCATTTGGGTTTTAACACAATTTTTTTTTAAATTGCAAAAACATAGTTGCAAGCAGAAATGATTAAATACTAGAAGTGTGAAAGGTTTGGAGAAAGGTTTAGAGAACTTCCTGGTGGGCACTGCAGGACATCTTCAGGTGCTATTGTTAAAAACACCTTACCTCCTGTAACAACCTACTAATTTTTACTAAGTTTGCATCTAGAAGATGACTTAAAGACCTCTCGAGTTTAAAAGACCTTCTACAGATACACACACACACACACACACACATGCACGCACACGAAGGCTAGTCTGTGCGCCCACTGTGCTGTAACGATTTTTCTCCGGAGTGTTTCTTGATCAGAAAGAAGTGAGTGGTTAAGGCATTTAGGTTAAGGTTGTAAGTTCAAATCCCAGCACGACTGCGCAGTCCTCCTCTTAAGTCACTTTGGGTAAAAAAACGAAAAACAGTTTCAATCCCATGAGGAAACTGCTTTCTAAGAGTGCTTAAAACTAGTGCTGGAATGAAATCTATGGTTAGTAAGGATTAAAAACACAAAAAAACAAACCTTTCCTTATTGCCCGAATGTCACTCTGTACTTAGCTGGGAAATGATTTTAAAAGCAGTGATGTTCGCATTGAGGAAGCGATAAAGGACAAACAGAACATCTAATTGTTTCTTGGTGCAACATGAGTTACTGTATGATGACATTACGGTATTGATCTCTCCTCAGTTCTATAGTTCACATGAAGGTGATTTAAACCTACACAAGGTACAGAAGTGATAGATGCTAAGTGATAGCATTTGGGGTGGTGAGGGTTACTTCAAAGGTGGCCACGCCCTAAGTGACTCAAAACCCCCTAAGCAATAGCTTGAGGGGCGAGAAGTTACAATAGAAATACAATAGAAATGAAACGAGGATCTGTGAGTAGGGAACAGGTTAAACTGAATTAAGTTGGTGAAAAAAAGAAAGGGTCAGGAGATGAGTGGCCGGCAGAAGCAGTGTGTTTATCTGATCAAGCGTTTTGCCTTTTGCCTTTCGTAGGCCTGCACTACACAGCTAAGTGCAACGCAAGGTTTTTGTGGTTTCCCTCCCAGTCCTGTCCTTCGTATAGTCCCTTCCCTCATACGTCTCGGTATTCCTTCATCAGCCGATTCGCTATTGATCCTTTTGGATGCTGCGAGCCTCTCGGTCGCTCCTAGCAACCAGAGCAGCTCTCGCATTAGGCTGCCCAAATTACCCGCTCACCTTTCCCCATGGGAACAGCAGCAATGAGTGCCTAAAATGCAGCTATTAATCGCACCAAGACATCGCTACTACTCTCCGCCCTGCCGCCGGGGCCGTGTTTCACCTAGGAAGACACAACAGCTTTGTCAATCTGCAGTATTTTATAGACTTTAAAGTGACCAGATGACCGAACGCGAATCCATAGCGCGCACGAAATTGATGAGAATGCTGCAGAAGAACTTCAGACTGGAACGATTTCGCTGAAGATTCATAGTAACTGTCTCTTATGTAATCTTTTTGTCGTCATCCGGCGCTCGTTTCCAATCTGGAGCTTTCCAAGGTGTGGAAACCGACTCTCGTTTCACGTGGCCAGAAATGCGAGGAAGTTGAGAGCAAACTGCCAATATAAACCAAACCTGGCAGCGTTCGTTTGAACGTGGGCGGCACACGAGCAGTTCACATGGCTACATCTCTGTTGCGCTCATGCTCAGAAATGTAGGCTAGTCCCGAGCTTTTGCTCGGTGAAGAATATTATATAATATGGAGATTTGTGATGGGTCTTGTATGGGAAGGGAAAATATCTGTCAGGCTTTTCATGGTAAAAGTTCAAATGATTGCATGGGGTTATGCTTCTCATATTTGAGCTTGTATTAAAAGTTGAAAGGGCATGACTGGCATTTATACCTTTTACTTCTCACAACTTTCCCATATTTACATGACATTCTATTATTATTAATATTACTCTATTTTTTATTGATGCTTCACTTAAAAAAATAAAATAAAATAAAAAGCAAAAATGCTCTCATTTTAATTCTATAAGTTCAAGGATTTTATAAAAAAATCTACATCTCAGCCTCTGTGTGGCGCAGTGGTAAAGCGCTCGCGCTATCATCCGGAGACCGCAAGTTCGATTGCCAGGTGATGCTGTAACCTCTCTCAGCCGGAGGTCTAGAGAGAGCTGATTGGCCGAGCTCATTAATCACGGCTCTACAGCCAATCAGGGGCGCCTGTGAGCTCATGCAAGCGGAAAGAGCGGATAGCCCTGTTCTCCGAGTGTTACGCCGCCCCCAACGATGCGTGAGCGAGCATTTCGAAAAGGAACGGTCTGTTGGCGTCACGTGGTTCGGAGGAAACACGTGATAGTCTTCGGCCCTCCCGGCTGAGTGGTAGTAGTAGCCTTAATGTGAGAGCCCCCTAGTGATGGGGAGGAATTGGACACGACTAAAATTGCGGGGAAAAAATCCAAGAAAAAAAAAATATATATATATATATATACTGTATATATTGTGATATCAGCATCATATGAGACCTGTCATATCAAGTCAGGTATTACTGTAAGTCGCGGTTGTGCATAGGTCCATAGGGTTCAGTAGGCGAAAAGTATCAAATGTTTCATTTCGGCAAACATCGGTTGATAAATATGTTATCCTCCTGATCCTCCAAGAGAATTTAGTCTGAAAAGTTTTAATCTTAAACATTGTTTTAAAGCCCTTTAATGAACACTATCCAAGCTGAACATGCATTTGTTTTCACTGCTTGCGAAGTTCTTTTCAGGGTCAGTAGGGAAGTCCTGGTGTCAAAATCAGGCTCCCTTTTTCTTATTACATCACAGAATCCTCATTTAAATATTCAAAAAAATAGGAATTCGACACCGTTTCCATTTTACGCGCTCCTCGTAATCAAACTCGCTCTGGCCACATCTCAGCAACCGTAACGGGTGACATATTATCCTGGCATCCATCTCTAATAGGGAGTCCAGACCCTTTGAAAACCTAATATTTGTGGCCCTTAACCTCACCAAGCTTTATTTAATTGTTATAGCGTTTCTAAGGGCTCTTTGGAACCATCCTTACACACGCCTCCTTCACAGCACCCCTGTCTCTAACATACTGTAGGTGGGACACTTGTGTGGACTGAAGTGAGACGACCATTAACATGGTAACCTCTGGGTTATTGCATCCACAAATGGAGAGTTAAGGCTGTATGAGCCATGTCTAATGACTCAGTGATAACGGCAAGGCACATCCTTGATATAAAGCAGACTAATCACAATGACCATAAAAATGATGTATTCGTAGTTGTTTTTTATCTTTTTCTCCAAACCTTCCTGGTATCCAAGGTATTCATGTGTTAGTTTCTTGACTGTCTCACTCCATTTGAGTATATGATCCTCGCCACCATCATAGCCAACTGTATTGTCCTGGCCTTGGAGCAGCATTTACCTGCAGAAGATAAAACCCCGATGTCTGAGCGACTGGTGAGTGTTTTCCTGTTTCTGTTCGTGGTTTTACTGACAATAACTCTATCGATGACTCTGTTTACAATAGAATATTTCAATCCTGACTGAACTTAAAAATTCAAACAACCTGTAAACAGAAATATGCAAAAATATGCTATTTGTATTCATTTTCTTTTTCAAAAGTGTATCATTTGCACCGGCGACACCGTGGCTGAGTGGTTAGCACTGTCGCCTTGCACCTCCAGGGTCCGGGTTCGATTCCCTGCATGTCCCCCCCCCCATGCTTGGTGGGTTTACTCCAGGTACTCTGGTTTCCTCCCACAGTCCAAAGACATGCAGATTAGGCTAATTGGCGTTCCCGAATTGCCCGTAGTGTATGTATGTGTGCGTGCCCTGCGATGGATTGACACCCCGCCCAGTGTGTGTACCCTGCCTCGTGCCCTAAGTCTCCTGGGATAGGCTCCATACCCCCCCCGTGACCTTGTATACAGGATTATGCGGTATGGATGATAGCCGCTAATCTGAGATCGCAAAAGCTAGCAAAGTTTGAGCTACAAATTTGAGCTTGCTAGAGAAATAGCCACAGGTTGTAATTACACAATATGTGTAAATAACCTTAGTCTAAGGTTACTGTAGCTAGATAAGGTTAGCTAGAGTTGAATATTCGAAGCTAGTTTGCTAGTGAACCTGGCGGCTAATTTCAGTGTAGATTAGCTGCAAAATTTGAAAGCCCGTCTGGCCAAATAGCTACTGCTGTAGAAACGAAACAAAAAGAAATTTACTCTTTCTGGAGTAATACAAACCTAGCACCATTAAATAATAATAATAATCTAAAAATAAAAGCTTAATGATGACATCAGAGCTTAAATTCACGTCTCCTGCAGCAATGCAAGTCTGTTCCCTGGTTAAGACCTTTAAAGTCCCCCCTTTGTGGTCCCAGCAGGGATGTGAACGTGTATGCGCAAGGCTCTCCCCAGAGCTGCTCTGTAAATCAGCCAGGATCAAATCCCCTCATGTACCCCCCTGTATTTAAATCCACGCCTCATCTTCAGTCTGCCTTTTAAACCGGAATGTCACGAGGTGAACGCTCAGTGCCGTGTCGCTCAGGAGGGAGTCTCAGGCACCAAAGGAAAGGCATTTATGAAAACAAGATGTCACTTATTCAGTCAATGGGCCTTGCAGCTGCCGGCTCAAAGCGCTAAACCGGTTCAGCTGGGCGAGCGTCAGTCTGCCTGATGGTTTATTATAAGGAACGATATCGAATTCGGCCGGGTTGTAGCACGGGTTTGCATAGATTCTATCATAAAAGATTTGTTACTGAAAATATCATTTTTCATTGCCGTTATTCTGAGACAGCGTTCGTGGGCCTCGTTTATCAAACTGTATATTTATATATATATTCATTTATACAATGTATATTTATGTATGTATTTATTTGGAAAATGGTTCATCAATACATATTCCACTGCTTGCCATGCACTAGAGAATATTTTTTGCTAAAATCGCATCGTTTGAAATCAATGTGCAGTCACATAAATATGTGTTTTAATCCAGATAACGTGACTGTAAACCGTCATGACATGCAAATTCGACCTGAACAATAAACAACAACAACAACAAACAAATAAAAAATCGGACTTGAACAGTGTGGCTTGTAAAGTGAACGGAGCCTAAAATCTTTGCGACATTCTGTCATTTAATATGAATACCTTGAGAAAACAATTACAAAAAAAATAATAAATGAATGAATGAACCCAAACAAGTCTAGCCATTTGACTGGGACAAAAGTAATGGCACCCTACACGAGGAGCACAGGTTACTGTGTATCTACAGCTGACTTGGAGCCGCATTATTGGACGGCAGGGGTATCCCAGTGATTAAGGCATTGGGCTACTGATTGGAAGGTACCAGGTTCAAACCTCATCACCACTAGGTTGCAACTGTAGGGCCCTTGAGGAAGGCCCTTAACCCCCTAACTGCTCAGATATACAGATATAGTGAAAAAGTTTGTCATTTCCATACTTTCATAGAGTTTCATGATTATTGGGTATGCTATATACCAGTTTAAAGTTCATTTGTTCAACAAGTCCTGCACATGAGTTAAACGAAATGATTCAGTTTAACGGCTGAAAAAAAAATACAAACACTTTGCTAAAAGCCTGATAAATTAGGCTTAATCTTAAGCATGATAAGTTTGATTTATGTTCAATGATGTCATATTGTTTATCTCGTAAACAACCCTGAGAATACTGTTGATTTTTCACCGGCATAATACGAGACTTGTATTTTCTCCCCTTGATTCTGATTTGTCATTTCTTTCTCACAGGATGACACAGAGCCCTACTTTATTGGCATATTTTGCTTCGAGGCTGGGATTAAGATCATCGCGCTTGGCTTTGCGTTTCATAAAGGCTCCTACCTCCGTAACGGCTGGAACGTAATGGATTTCGTGGTAGTGCTGACAGGGTGAGTGTACAGATTCCCTAACCTTATGCTCAGTGATTCAGCGATACGGTGACACCGTGCCGTTCTGACGCGACTGACTGTGTCAGCACTTTAAAGGAACGCTCGTGCGGCCTGTCGCTGCTTTCCTTTCGCATCGAGAGATTACTTATTAAAGGAGCGGTGTGTAATCTCTTGAGCACTGTGAGAAGAAAGTCACGCTATCTCCTTACGGAAAAAAAAAAAAAAACTCACAGCATCCAGCTTGAAAGTCAAAGAGGCCGAGCTGAGGATGCATGTTCCTCTCTGGGGTTGGGGCTAATGTCTTGTCCAGACATGGGATATTGGAGTCTGTGAAATGATGTAAGCTTTTTATATATATATATATATATATATATATATATATATTTTTTTTTTTTTTTTTTTTTTTTTAAAGACATATGACACCTTTAAAGTACAAACTCTGCATAGAACCCAAGCACCTGCCTTGTCTTCATATGTATATCAGCTCATCTGTCAGTAACAGGTTACAATAAAAGCACTTTCAGACATGAAAAACCGCCCCTTTAACACGTTTTAACTTGAGAACAATTGATCATCTCTGAAGAACACAGTTCTGGCAGCAAGATGTTATAACGTCTAAAACCAGCGATCGTTTGAGCAAACTGGGAAACAGCAAAGTTTGCCGGTGTTAGCTGACGCAGGCCGCGGATGCTGAGCCGTCCTCGGGGATCGAGCGGTGACGGGTTATTCTTGCGTCAGAGCACATCCCTGTATGGTTACTGCCTCCACTTGGGAGGGTCCTGGCTCACTTTCACTAATGGCTGGCAGATTTATTCGTCCCATCCACCAGGGCTTACATCATCCTGCCACCTCAGAGCAATAAACAGATTTAGTGCGAGCAGCGGCTGTTCCTGCAAAGGGAAAGAGCCGTGCTCTGAGCTGAAGATGCAGAAAAGGGCTTTTTCGTTGTATTATTCACTACGCAGTACCAGCCAGGGTAATATATTATGCAGCAACAGCTGAAGCGCAAAAGATGGAAGATGTACAGAGGGATGGAGTGAAGAAACCGTAGGCAGACTTCGCCTTATTGGTGTACTTAAATCTATGATATGGAAAAAAAAAAGTATTGTTAAAAATATAGTTGCAAGCAGCGATGAGCGGGCCCAAGCACTTTTGCGCCATCGCCCATACTCATATGGGACATATTAATACTGTACCAATATGACATCATTTTAGAAAAGTTTAGAAAAGCCCCAGATGCTGGAAAATTTTGCAGCCTCAACGGCCCGGTTTGTTGCCGACGATGTCATAGTGCTTGGGCCCTAAAAAACGTAATCACTATACAGACCCGCGACAAAGTGAATCGATGATCCTCTCAGAAAGCCGTGCCGAGGCATAACTTATTGCGATATTGATATCCGTACTGTGTAATAATAGATTAGGACTGACATCTTGTCAGACTTCCTGTCTCTCTGATTGCAGCCCGTACCGTCACAGCATGACATGAAGTGACGACTGGAGCAAGAGCTGCAGTCCATTACAGCACGCCTTCCACTCCTGTCGTCAGTGTCTGCGCTTCAGGCCAATGTGGACAGCGGCCGGATAACTATTGAGCAATTACTGTCGGGAGGATACATGTAGCATTGAACGCCGCCCTGCTTCCTGGCACCTCCTCCAAAGGGGGCATAATGACAGGCTGATTGCAGCAACAATCGTCGTGTTGAGTGCTCGCATTAAGCGCATTAAGCATGAAGTGAATAATTTGAATGACAACTTTTATTTTAAAAAAACAAGGAGGAAACAGGTGTATTAATATAACCTCGCGAGATGTCCAGGATTGAAGGAAATCGGCATTGTTTGGGTATAAAGAAAGCAAAGTAAAGTAAACATTTCAGTTCAGCATTGTACACCAATTCATTGAGATAAAAAAAACAGCCAGTAAATCATGTTTGGTTTTGCAATGAATAATCAGTTAATGAAGTAATTAGCGCAATAAGGAGATAACAGACAGCTCATTTAGTCATTCCATGAGCTTTAATACTCCGGCAGT
Organism: Clarias macrocephalus; assembly: GCA_011419295.1. NCBI lineage: Eukaryota > Metazoa > Chordata > Actinopteri > Siluriformes > Clariidae > Clarias > Clarias macrocephalus. The sequence continues at coordinate 75,773 of JAAGKR010000258.1, forward strand.
AAGATGTCGGGTAATAAGAGAATAAGTCTGTGCTCACACCCTGATCAATACTGTATTGAACCGAAACAGGGTGAGCGCATTCACGACATCACCTCCCTTATGGCTTTGCATGTCCACCAGCACGTCTTCTCTCTCTCTCTCTCTCTCTACAGTCTGTATCACTTCGTCACATCTTCAGAAAAACATTACATTACTCAAGGTACTGTATACAGTTTGAAGATAGAAGTGGAGCTCACGTTCATTGTTTTTTTTTTTTTTGTTAGATTTTTTGTCGATGCAATTTGATATTCTTAGAAGAACTGTTGGTTTCTCGCTTCCTCCTCCTCTTGGTGAGGCTGTTACGAGTGAAGTAAAGGGAGGAGGAGGTGGTGGTGGTGGTGGTGAGCTCCAGTGTAATTCTCCACGCTGGGGTTGATGTTGTGGTGAACATCAGCGGGTTTTCTCTGTTCCATTGATTGCTTTTAACGAGCCGCTTTTGCTTTTCCTTCGCCCAGTTCTTTGTTCGTGTCTAAGAAAAACATAAGAGTTTTTTTTTTTATTATATTGTGACATACAGTTCATAGTTTGCATGTTATTTTGTTGTTGTTTTTTATTAAGGCAAAAAAAAAAACAGCTCTTACACTGTAATCTAGCTTTAAAACACCATAAAATCATGAGCAACTTACTGTATATGGCAAATAAGAAAATTTCCCATATTCATATGAGAGCAGCAAGAGGTACACAGATTAGATCACATCACCAAACACTTTGCCTAAAGCACATGAATATGAAAAGTTTACAGATGATCATAACTAAGCCACTACTTCAGTCCCTCAAATTATGTGAGAGTCACAAATGATTTAGCCACAATGTCAAAAAAAAAAAAAAAAAACTTGGCACAGCTCCTTTGTGATTTCTCAGAAGCTTGCGAGATCGAATCATGCCTATGCGTGGATGAGAGCCAGGGTAGCCAAACTGTCCATCTGCTCTGGATGCAGGTGCAAATCTTTCTCCGCTGCAAATCACAGTAACACTCGGCAATCGTAGGGATCTAACAGTTCCTGTATGTGGAAGAGGGCAGACGGCGCCTGGATGAGGGGTGGGAATTGGCAGGTATAAGAAAATAATGATTAGGAGGGGAAATGTTTGCATAAGCATGCCTAAATTGTGCTACAGTACATTCCTACAACGTAAGCCTGGTGTGCTGACTACAGCCGTGTGGATCAATCAATTTTTTGTGATTAACATTTTTTTTCTTTTGATTGATTCACCTAATTGAATAGATGGATTTGGTATGAATTGTATTTTTTTAAACTGTTCAGGTAAACTTGTTCATGAAAATGTAAAAAAAAAAAAAGTCTCTAAAATTCCGTATAAATGACCACAGTCTCGGCAGGATGTTCCAACCACTTCTGCATAGACTTTTAGACTGTTTTTGAAGCACAACTATGGGAGCTCTGGTCGCCGCCATCTTGACAGGCATGAGTGTGTGGCGCGAACGGAAATTGGAGCTGGAACATGCCTATCCTCCGGCACTGTTTTTAAAGTATCAAATTGGTACCGGTATCGTAAAAAAAACCAACCCTATGAACTAGCTTAGCTTCAGCCTAGCTAAAAAATGCTAAGGTGGCTAATTTTCATTTATATGCTCACAGTACTTTGCATCCATACTCTCCTACTCGTTCTTCCTTGTCAACTACATTTCTTGAAGTTAAACTACAACAAGTACTGCATAGCAGACAGGTAGTGGTTTAAGTGTCATTTCATGACTTAATACCATTTTAACTGATGAGTTACATAAAAAAAATCATCCTCGTATAGTTGTTATGAATGGGAAAGCTAGCTACTGTATGGACACCAAAAAAAAAAACACACCAAATTTTGTTTGTACCAGGCGGTAAACGTGTTTATTTCTGTTGTAAATTTGGACATTTTAACATGGGGGTCTATGGTTACTGACTCACCTTCGGAGCCAGCTCCAAGTGGACATTCGAGGAACTGCATGCTTTGGCTTAATTTTTTCCCGAACAGGAGGTTGTCATTTGTTTGCCAAAGTATTGCTTTTTCTTCTTTGAAGTTTATGAGCAGATGATGCAATACTGCCACCTGCTGGATTGGAGTGGGGTGCAGAAAATGAAGAGGGCAGGGTAACATCTAATCACTTGGTATGAAAAAAACCAACACGTTACACTACACAGCATTGCACTTTAAACTTTACGTTTCTAAAGCTTCGAAACCTGTAAGAAATATAGCTGCTTGGAATAAATCAGATAATAACTATATCAAATTAAATGCCAAAAACCCAAAATCGAAATGAATCGAATTGACGGTCTACCTGTCACTATGTCATTTTGCTTAAAATATACTATGTGTTAAGATATTTAGAAAAATCGATCTAAAAAATTATTTTTTTCCAGAATACTTGTTCTCTCTTTTTATCCCAACCTGTGCAGGTCTGGTGCTGTAAGTAAAAGCGTTTTTTCTTTCTTTCTTTGCTTTCTTATTTAAAATGCATAAAGGCGACAAGTTCAGATGGAGCGATTTGGACAGGTTCCTGCAAGAACTCGATAAAAGAACATGCTGTGTTCATGGCGATGGCGTAGTGCAAGTGGCATGATGTATTTTGCTGCTGCTCCTGCTGCCTTAGGAAACGAGCTGGAGCTTTACACACCATCTGTGGGAGCCTGCTGGAGACTTAAGCTGCCTCCTTTAACACAGTTTTGTGGTGTTAGGACGCTTTAGCCAAAAGAGACACGCTGTGTGTTTGTGATTCGGACGAACCTGGGAGGGGATTCTTAATTAAGCAGATGGATCGTTCTTCTTTCTAGGAGAGCACATGCTTCCATGACCTCGGTTTAGTATAGTGTGTCTGCATTAAATCTACCTATAGCATTGATTTAGGTTCTGATTTAAAGCCTGTGGTTTAGATACTCCTGAAAAATCCGCTCGCTGTCATTTTGACTTCTGCGAACTTCTGCGAAGGCAGTGTAGTTATCTGAATAGTAGGCCAGAAAATAAGGCCAAACAGCTGTGTAATCCATTTATGAATGTTTCTTCGTGTAAATATTGACAGTTTTGGACTCTGAAAACAACTCATGGAACATTTGTAGTTGTAAGAGAGGGAACTGTAGGTCAAAGTTAAATGGGTTAAATCACAGAGCTTATTTGTGCGTCATTGCTTGCGACTGTCCTAATCAAAAGGATATGGCTTCCTGGCCACACCACCTCTCCTTCTGCTCCACTAAATAGATTTTGCAGTAGTTGCACTTCCTAAAGCAATCTCCTGATCCCACTTCCTCCATCGCTACTCTGTCTCTCTTTCTCTTTCTCTCTCACACACTTTCTTTCTCAATTCGTCTATGTCTGTCCATTCCAATTTGTAGGCTTCTAGAATACTTTTGTGCCTCCCTCAATGGCCCTTTACTTGTGTGTGTGTGTGTGTGTGTGTGTGTGTGTGTGTGTGTGTGTGTGTGTGTGTGTGTGTCTTGTCTTTTTTTTTTCCCTCTGAACAATAATGTCATCCAGTTGAAGATCTGTTCCAGAAATCATATAAAGTCTCGTAAAGAGAAGCAGAACCGCCAAACATGGAGCATGTGTGTGCGTGTGCTGATAGTCATCCCGAGTCCTCTACAGCAAGAACAAGTTTGTTAAAGAGAGAAGTGGAGTAGTGTTTCTGCTCGTATGAGATAAGAAGTGTGTGTGTAATAGAAATGAGAAAAAGAAAGAGACTGAGTGAAAATATGTGTGCATTTCATGGCTCACGGATTAGATCGAGTGAAGAGATGTGGGAATTGAATGATGGGGAATTTTGCATTACGCTCAGCCGTGTAAAAATGGGATACCTGCCGCTCAACCTCACTGATGTTCACGCCTGTCGTTCAGCAGGAGACCCCCATTCAACCTTCATCCACTCAACGGAGTTCAAATACTGTACACTGCTGTCCATTTTGGGTTTCTTGAACAAAAGCGTGAAAGGTATGCTATATGGACAAAAGTTTGTGCACACCTGACTGTCACACCCATAACGCATGTGCAGTCAAAACTTGCGTTCATAATATGCTCCACTCCTCTTGGAAGGCTTTCCACTGGATTTTGCAATGTGTCTGAAGGGATTTGTGTTTATTCAGCCACAAGAGCACTATTGAGGTTGATGAGGTGAGGAGGCCTGGGGTGCAGCCAGTCTTCCATCTAATCTCTCCAGGACACTCGAATTCTTCCACTCCAACCATGGCAATCCATCCCTTCATGGAGCTAGCTTTGTTGGAACCCAGGTTTGGGTCTCATTGGGACCCGGGCTTGGGTTTCAGTTCTACTGAAAGGGAAGTACAGTATACAAAGACAATTGTGTGTGTCCAACTTTGTGTTGAAAATTCATATATGGTTTGATGGTCAGGTGTCCACATTTCGATGGTCAGATCACTTAAATGGTTGCATCATAAAAACGGACAACAGAAATCAGAGCTATTTTAATAGTGAGCATTTTTAAGAACATTTCCAGACACATAATGCTAAGAGAACTCAAAGGGTCCATGTCCAGAATGACTCTATGCTAAAGTGATGGGCGTGTCAGGGTAAGAAGAGACGCACATGAAGCGATGCACCCATCTTGCATATTGCCGACTGTACAAGCCTCTGGAGACAGTGTTATGATCTGGGGTTGCTTCAGTTGGTCAGGTCTAGACTCAGTAACGTTATGTGGCAATAAAATGAAATCAGCTGACGACCTGAATGTACCGAATGACCAGGTTATCACATCTACAGTATTGATTTTTTTCTTCCCTAATGGCACAGGCATACTTATATAGTGAAAGAGGAATCATTTTCATCCACGATGAACTAGCCAGCATGTTTTCAAAGCTAAATGAGGTGGCATTAAATATGAGAGTGTGCTTATGTTGAAATTTCTAATCCATTTAGATTCTCACTCATCATCTATACCGGCTTAATCCTGTATTCAGGGTCACAGGGGGCCTGGAGCCTATCCCAGGAGACTTACAGTAGGGCACAAACACCATGCACATAGAGACAGGAATTGAACCCGGACCTTGGCGGTGCAAGGCGACAGTGCTAACCACTACACCACCATGCCATCCCATTTAGATTACTGAAATTTGAAATACCTGCATGAAAAAGAGCATGTGAAATGAAAAGTATTCAAAAAATTTTTAAATTATTTAATTAAACACAAAAGCATACATTATAATAAATTATTATATGACATTGCATAAATTCACACGGTTCTACAAGCTACAAATAAAAGCGAATGCGGAAAGTTAACCCAATCATCCACCCTATCTGAAACTTTTTCATAGTAGTCTTTTAATAAATATCAGAATTTGGGATAAGAATGAAAACTTGGATGACATCCCAAAATGCGATCATGTAATCTCCAGTAAGGCATGCAAACGTTAATGTTAACAGTTCGTGACTGTGTCAACCCACACACAGTCCTGAATGTAGGTGGCGCTGCTTCGCGAAACCACCTCCGTGTGGACTCATTATGGAGTGAAAGACGGTCATTTGATCAGTTTCTGAGTGAACTCAAGTGTGAGTCAGCTCGACTGCTGGAAGTGGATGCTGTATATTTTGGGTTGCGGGTGTGATTTTTTAAATTTTTTTTAAATTGTGAGTTGCTAAACTGGTATGCAAGCTGCACAGTGGGTGCCAGTGGATTCATTTGTAGCAACAAATATTTTTGGATATCTTTGGAAAAGACCTTCCGTAGTCTGAAAGTGGTCAGGGCTGCAACGGAAACACATGACAGGAATAAATGCAATCAGGCATATATTCAAGAATATAGAATTGTGTGAAAGTTTGTTTGTCCCACCCTGGCGGGTTATTTGGGATGTTGAAGGAAACCACTGAACGCAGAGGAACCCCAGACCCTCATGCTATATCAACATGTGAATGCACATGAACACTTGTATTCTAATCAATTATGGGAATAATAGCCCAATCAGAATAAAACTGCATCATGTAAACACCTGTGGAACAGTTTGATCTGAAAGAATTTTCAATCGGAATGAGGAGAATGGGGTAAAACTTTCTTAATCCGTTCAATAAGTAAATATTAATCATCAAACACTTGATCCAATCATTTCTCTCTTGGAATAAATATATTCTTTTTGTGCATGTTTGCCCCACATGCAGGTAACATTACAGTAGGTGACCTGATCAGTTTCTGGGAAAGAAAATTTTGCTGATCAGTAAACACAGCGAGAACGGTAATCCTCCATGATTCTTGACTTTAGACTTTCAACCAATGAGTCTTTGGCTGAGGAAGGGGCATAGATTGACTCATATTTCACATCCAACCAGTCATAGGTGAGACTGAACTCTTGTAGCCAATCACAACACAGAAGGCGGGATTTATCAGAAAATACAGGATTCAGAATGATTTCAATCGGATTGAAAAAATACTGTCCACATAACTGTAGCTACTCGATTATTAGCTAATTTACATGAATTTAACACGCAAGTGCAAAAGGGTTGTTTAGTATGAAAAAGATTTGTGCCACGCCCTTTCTGCATGCCTCTTTCTAATATCTTGCACTGTTACACCAAATCGAATTGAACTAATAACAATCCAAAAGTATAATCTTTTCTCCAATCTTTTCAAATTTTCAAAAAGCATCCACAGTTTCATAGACTGTTGTGTCACTTCTGATGCCAGCATCTCATGCAGGATTTGCTCTCACACTTTTCTCCCCAGCGTTAGTAGTAGCAACTATATACAGTAGCTCTGGTACATTCTCCCTGTATGGATGGATAAAAGTCAGCGTTTTACCTTAAACCGACACAGAAAAGAAGATAAATGATAAACAATAGATGTTTCTACTTAGCTGTTTTGCTAATGAGAACGTCCCTGACATTCCAGGCTAATGATGTGTAGCATGATCACGCGCAGACCACACTGCTAGAAAAATTGCTGGAGTTTGCCCGGTAATTAAAGGCTTCTTGTTTTTCAAACGGTCTTTTTTTTTTTTTTTTACGCAGCATTTTTCTCTCGCTTTAATTTAATAGTGGACAGAAATAAAGATAGCTATTATTACATTATTGCATAACTTCAAGCAAGGCCACCAGACACAAAATCACATTATCATGAGGTTTTGAATTGTTTACTGAGTGTGTGAATAAATCTTGAGTTTTTCCAGTAAGCAGCTCACAATCTCTGCCTAATGGCTTAGGAGCAACTGCACATGGCTAAATGCAGTGTGGGCTGCGTAGCGTAATAAACAGAGAAGAAACAAATAGATTATTGGAGATGAGCGGGAGAGGCTTAATTTTTCAGGCTCCATGAGCATGCTGGTGCCTGGAAATATGCCCTTTTCAGCTAATTTATATATTGGGTCAACTGAAATCGTCAACTGATTTGAATCATGAAACGATTAAGGGTGTAGCAATTAACCATATTGTCTTGTATTGTATGGTATCATATTGTATCATATCGTTTTTGATTCAAAGCTCTCGTTACAATGTGTTTGTATTAAACTGTATGTGTGGCAGAAAGTAGACTATTCACTATGACATAGCACTTACCGCTGGATTGCCACTCTTGGGCCCTTGGGTAATGCTCCTAATCCTATGGCCATATTTAATATCCAGCCCCTGAGATGCATGAATGACATCATGAATGCCAGTTCCAAGACGAAAGAAATGGGTGGGATGCATCAGGAAGGCCAGCCTATGCCAATAATTGCAGATCGAATGGCCAGATGTGAGAAGTGAGACGTGGGGGAACAAAAGGTAAAAGAAAATGGAGAGAATCTCCCTTTACAAGTTAAAGCTAGACTGTACAGTAATTACTCATATCACATGGCGGTGTACCAAACAGTACAAATTTAAGTATGTGTATTGTTACACCCCTAGTACTTGTTTATAAAAACAAAAATTGTTTATGTGTTAGGGTTGGGAATCATCACGGACCTCCCGATACAATATTATCATGATACCTGGATACCGGTATTGTGATTCAATTCGTATAACAATTTCATTCATTCATTCATTTATCTTCTATACCACTTATCGTTAAGCATGGACAGAACATGCAGCTTACACACACAGTCCCGAGGCGGGAATCGAACTCTCGGCCCTGGAAATGCTAAGCCTCTGTGCTAACCACTATGACTGTGTTACCTTCATAATTTCAAAAATGCTTCAATTCGATATTCAATGTTTTTCAGACTTTGCTACAATCCTAGAAACTTAGCAAATGATTTGCTCCAAACACACAGTCTATGGTGCTTTGTGGATAGTTTAAAAGCACGCCATCTGCAGCATTATAATGGTACAGCAACATTTTACCACTTAAAATGGAAACATATAAAAAATTTACATTTATTTTTTTAAATATCGATTTTGGAGTCAGTATAGCGAAACACAAACTTCCACACAAAAGAAACAACTTTTAAACACTATTTTAAAACAGCTAGATACTTTTTGGAGCAACGTTTAATCACTGATGTTAACCATGATCTAATGCTTCCTCTGATGTACAGTACAGTCAGGTCAGGGTCAAACATGATATCACTCACCAACAGGATAGTTCCTGACTAATTTAATAACAATTCTAAAGCTAAGTTGTTTCTTGAGGTAAAACATGTATTTAGATTGATCTAAATCATTGAACCAGTTTGGACAGAAAACATCTTGCTGCTAGGCTAACTAGGCTTGACTTTTTTGTCCTGAGGTAAAACAGGTGAAATATTTATCTTTATCCCAAACTCTCTTTGGTTTGAAAATGTAATAACACTTGGAGACAAATAAGCTTGCTAGCTAAGCTAATTAGACTTATTCCCTGAGGTAAAATATGTATTCAGATCGATCTAAGCCATCATATCTGTCTGAAAATGTGCACAGAAAGCACCTTGCTGCTAGGCTAACAGTCTGCTTGACTTTGCAGAGGTACATAGAACAAGTAAAATAGTTATTTTTATCATACACTTCTAGAGAAATAAACTTGCTAGCTAACCTATAACCTACAGGCTTCTGTTCTGAGGTAAAATATGTGTTTAAATTGAATCATATCCCTATTTTAATTAATTAACCTATTTATTTCATTATTCTAATAAAACTCACCACTTGCAACAAGGCTTAGTAGTATTGTATGTTTATTTATTGTCCGTTTGTGTGTTTCTCAAGAAATAACTACAGCTATCCTGTAAAGGCAGAGTCAACTAAGACCTTATTGAGTACAATTAAAGGTTCTTTGGTAGCGTACCTCTGAGAGAACATTTTAAGCTTCTACATGAAGGCTTTCAACTTGAGAGAACGTTTTAAGGTTAGACCCCATTAAGAAACCGAAAACTCCTAACCTTGGAGTAATCGCTCTCTAAAAGCATATAGCTATAAATTCGTTTGTTCTCAATACCAGTGTACGTGTAACAGAACACCTCACACACACACACACACACACACACACGCGCACACACACACACACACACACACACACACACACACACACATAAGGAATATTCCAAAACAAGGACGATGTTATCAAGCAGTCAGCCTTTTACTGTCTCTCATCTCTTTATTGATAATTAGATTTTGCCTTTGAGCATGAATAACCATCACAGTGCTGCCATTTCCAATGAACTTAAAATAAGTGTCAAGTTACTGTCAATTGTACATTGAAATCCTGGTTGTTAGAATCACACACTATATGCTTCTGTGCGATACATAAGGGGAAAGGTGTTAATATTGGAATGTGTACACTTGTGGTAAAAAGTGCCAAAGGTAGTAAAATAAATATTAGCAATGTGCCATTGTAGTGTCAGAGCTGTCATCTGTAGTCATCAGAGATTACAGAAGGCAGGAGAAGCAGCAGTACAACATTTAAACATTTAAAGTAAACACACAGGGATCGGTCATAATATTAAAACCATAAACACTACAACCATCTATACTGTAGGTTTTGGGTTCTGTTTTAGCCAGCCGGGCAGCTCTAGAAACCTCTGACGTCTTGTCTGGCACCTTGGCAGCAGATCCCTTGAGTCCTGTGGGTTGTGGGCTAGGGCCTCCTTGGATCGGACTTGATTGTCCGCCATGTCCTATGGGTGCTTGATCGGATTTGGATCTGGAGACTTTTGGAGACCAGGTTGGTGGCCTTGGGATATTTGCCTGCTTGGTCCTGTGCACGGTGGCTGTGGTGCACTGGGTGTTCTGGTGCCTTTCTGGGACCAGCATTTGGTGCCCGCAGGCATGGGAGAGCCTTGGTGTTCCCTGGTGTACAGTTGGCAATCAATATTGTTCAGTTCACTTGGTGGTGGTGGTGTTAATGTTACAGCTGATCAATGTAGTGTAGTTTATTTCTTGTGTAATAAATATGATCAATATATTAATATACTGAATAGTGGATTAGTCTTTAATGACAGTAATGTTTTAATAGTGCCCTTGCCCTATTGGAACACATTTAAAAGTGAAGAGATGGTCCAAGAGTGTCTTTGAACCGTCCTGTTTGTGGAGGCATTGGTGTGACTGTGACACACTCTGACATCCTTAGCTATGGCATAAGAACGAAGGCAGAGCTATAGTGAAATACAGAAAAGCTGACATCAAAAAAAATAAAAAAAAATTATGGGAAGACCACAGATAATGCTGACTACATAAAATAGCTCTATGGTGTGCTGCCAGGGCCTACAGGTTCCTATAGGGAGGATGTGATACCTGACAAAGTATACATTTCATATATTACATGAAATGTTCAATATATTGCAGGTGATACTTGTGGATGGCACAGATTTATCACAGTAGTCTAAAATAATTAGGAAACATGCAATGTTTATTATTTATCAGTGATACCATCCTGCACTCAAAAAAATTGTTCTGGCCTTGCCTGTTTAGCGCATACCAGTTATTCAAAAGTATTTATTTTTGTTCAGCTTACATATTTGACTCCATGGAAAGTCTGCCCATACTTTAAACATGAATCATAACTTTTTTAGTAGGGCGCTTAAACCTCCCCACCATAAAAAAGTCAATGCTGGCGAGCCGCCACCCTGTGTATACACCCTCATAAACCCCGTACGACTACTCATGACTTACAGTGATATGTGTGTAGCGATCCTTAGCAAAAAATCGTAAAAGTGGGAACAGGGTGTGTAAAAGTGCGAGAAGAGGTAATGACTAAATTACAGTTTATTTAGGATCCTGTAGGTAGAAACTGTTCTTTAACTTGCTGGTTCTGCATTGAACGCTGCGGTACCGTCTGCCTGATGGCAGTCTGGTGAACAGACTGTGTGCTGGGTGATTGCAGTGTGTGGTGATTCTTTGAGTCTTCCCAATACATTGTGTATGGAAGATGCCCTGTAAGGCAGGGAGTTTGTTGCCAGTAACGAGTTCAGCTGCTATCACGACTCTCTGGAGGGCTTTGTGGTCGTGGAGGGAGCAGCTGCCAAACTAGACAGTCATGCTCCCAGTCAGCTGCTAGATGCCATTTAAAGTCTTTATAGGTATTATCGCTAATGAGTTTATATATGAGCCCAAATAGACGGTAGATTATACTATTATATGTATTTTACGGTTTTGTAATGCAAACATGTATTTGATTATTTCCTCTGGGGCATTTTCCGATGTGGATTTATGCAACTGAAGCCTGATGCATCATTTTTTTTTTTTTGCTGCTTTATTTCTTGTCAAGAAATAAAATTGTCGTTGTTGATCTTCCTCGGTTTCCCCACGTCCCCTCACTCCAACAACGACAACACTCATGTAGCAAGCATGGTAGTGTAGCGGTTAGCACTGTCGCCTTGCACCTCCAGGGTCTTGGTTTGATTCCCGGCCAGGCTCGAAAAATAGAACAATTAAAATCCGTAAAATATGCAGCATAATGAGTGCGATCCCGTAGAACCAAAAACATTGCTACCGTCTTTTTTACAGTAAACTTCTGGCAACCACAGCTGCCGTTTTTTTATCGTAAAATTTACGCTTTGTTTTTTTACAATGCAATAACGGTGCTACCGTATTTTTTACGGTAAAATTCTGATAACCACAGCTGCCAGTTTTTTACCATAAAATTTACCTTTTTTTTTTTTTTACAGTGTATACTTTATGTATCTAATCAGAACACCTGTGATTGATCATGCCCATTCTACTTAAGGGGGGCACATGTCTCCTCAAAAATTTCAGCTTAGAATGCTATAGAAACTGGTAAATGTAATTTTCACAGCAGTTTATTTTATTTTTATACACTGTATGTTTACATTCTCATTTGAAGTCTGCACAGGCACCCACCTCTGTTTAAGGTGTTTGGTTTGTTCCAACTGGAGAGCTCGGTGTACTGTAGTATCGGCTAGTAGAACAACACTCGCCAGCTGATACACAACTATGATGTGAGGTATAAATAACCCGTAAATAACAACATGACAACAGTATGACTTTAATAAATGTGTTAATTACTAATAGCTTCAGGATTTCCATCTGTAATGTATCCGAAGCATCAGTAAATAAGTCATGAGTGATTCATATGAGCATCAACATTAGCGTGTTGTGCTTTGCTATCATTAAGTTATTTCATTTGTCAAATTTGTCAGAATATTAGATAACTACCAAGGAATTGTGTATGGAAAATGGATGACGCCTCTGGTTCTAATAATCTAAAAAACTGTTGGCCTCTGCCAGTTAAATGCTTGTTCCACCAGGAATGGAAGGATATGCGTGGGCAGAGCCAAATACTTGATTAAATAAATAAACAATCATAGCCTGTTGATTATGAATAGTGTTTGTTGAACTGTTGTATAAAAGCAATATCAGTATGAATCTGTGTGTTCAGTTTCTTCAATACTCAGACTGTGCACTGCACGGACACTCTTTATTCAAACACGTTTAAACATATGCAGTCTTAGATGAATTACGCCCTTTAACAGAACAGTGGTCTCGGTGACGCCTAGGTAAAGATGGAGCAGGTGGCGGGAGGCAGGCAGAGACAGCGGAGTGCACACAAGAGCGCCAGGCAGGCAGCTTTCTTCTTGGCATAGCGAGTTTTGAATGCATGGAGTCTAAATAGACAGGAGATGTTATAAGCGAAGAATCAGGTACGATCTATCCACTGATTGGCGTAGGCGTGGCTTTTTTGGAAGCGGCTGGTGACGGGAGCATGGCATCTGGTGATTGCGCTTCAGCCCGGGTGCATTTGTAGACCCCGTCCCATTCTGACACACTTTGTGCATTATAATACCTAGAAATCAGCTGTTTGAAGTAATCAAATCAGCTCGTTCTGCAACAACAACCCTACCACGGTCAAAGACATTGAGATCATGTTTTTTTTCCCTTATTCTGTGGTTTAATGTGAATATTGAATGAAGCTATGGCCTATGATTAGTTTAATTTAATTTAATAATACATGGCTTTGGAAGTAGTGTTGCTAATTTCCAGTTAGTTAGTTTTTTTTTTAATTATATCTTCATATAATTTATACATTTAGATTTTTTTAAAGATGATTAATATATATATATATATATATATATATATATATATATATATTCTATATGCGCAATAGATGTGCTTTTAAATGCACTATTTAAATAGTTCCAAATGAAATTATTTAATTATTATTTAATTTATGTAAGCACTTTGGGGCATTCTTGTTGTTAAAAGTGCTATACAAATAAGTTGAGTTGAGTTGAGAAAAAGTGTTGAGTTGAGAAAAAAACCCTTGGTAATGTTTAAATGTTTGGTAGTTCCTTTTTAACAGAAAATGTACAAGGGAAAAAAAAATAATGGGAAGACCACAGATAATGCTGACTACATAAAAATAGCTCTATGCTGTGCTGCCAGGGCCTACGGGTTTCTATAGGGAGACCTGTGATACCTGACAAAGTATACATTTTATATATTATATGAAATGCTCAATATATTGCAACCCCATCGGATATATATTATATGCTGAAAAATCATAAAAATATACAATAGGTTTTAAAGTAACAGCCAGATGTTTCTGATCAAAAACACAGTGTTTATTCATCATCAAAAAGTAAAAGTAAAAGACCCTTGTAAAAGCACAACTTTTAAACACTCAGGTGTGTGTCTACATCATGATAAGAAGAATGTGTATTCTGTATTCCGAAGAATGTGTAGCCACGTCATGAGAGACGCAATTGTTCAGTGAAATTCATTTGTGTCCCATCATGTGTCCAATTAAGGTATATTACTGTAAGTAAATTGTAGTAAGTAAAATTTTCAATTTCAACAAAAATCAGTTCATAATAGGTTATGGTTTAATTCTAAACATTATTTTAAAGTACTTTAATGAACCCTATCCAAGCTGCAACAGAAAAACATGCTTTTTAAAATTTATTTATTTATTTATTTTTTTACGTGTAAAACCTTTTAACCTGCTTCATACCAGCTCTTCTTGTTTGAATCAAAACTGTAAATCTTTGACAAATTCTTATAAACCCATTTTGTGGCGGTTCATAAAACGTTGACAATCATAAAAAGGTTTTACAATTTACTTACTGCACTTTAATTGACCATATGATCAGTATCATGTATCATTAACCTGGCCGAAACGTTTCCTTCGGAAAAACTTCAGGTCAAGAACAGTTGTGCCACTAGACATGTTCACCAGCTTTTCGGTTATTGTGAGTAAATGATCTGCCATACTTGATCTGTACAATGGAGGCAAATAAATTATTAGGTTCATATTTGCCATATAATGTTACTATAATAATTAAATATGTCTAAAATGTCTGGAGAAGGAGGATAAACTCCACAAGGTTCTTGATGCCTGTGCTTGACATAAAATTGAATGAATTTCTATAAACTGATGTGCATCCGTATGAGTGTTGAGGTAGCAGCTGCTCAGTAGGCCACCGTCTGTTGACATTTTTTTTTATCTAGTGTGTTTTGATGAATAGCTGAAGTTATTAAGGAGTCAGGAAAATAAAGTGTGTGTAGGTGTGTGAGAGGATGTATGCATGTATGTATGTGCAATAGAAGGCAGAGGTATTCTGCCTCCAGCTGTCTAGTGTGCCATGAATCACTTGTGTTACGCTAAGCGGTATCTGGCTGTATAGTGAAACAGCACAGGGAGCCAACAAAGCAAACAAGCAGGGCAGATTTGATGGGGTTGTAGGAGAGCGGAATTAAGGGCTGAACTTTTTTACTGTAGTGCGTTCTCTTCTCACTGTCTTTGAATCCTTGCTTTTCATTCATTAACGCAAACCAAGGCAATGTAGAGTCAGTGCTTGTGCCAGCACCTCTAGAATAAATTCTTTTAATTAAACTACCTGTATGCTCACCAAGCTGGAGAATTGGTTATTCTTCTCATAATCATTATTATTTTTTTGCCTAGATGTTTTGAGAGGTTCTATCCACTACCGTTTGTGATCTAATAACTTGTAATAATAACATGTATTGTCTGTAATCTTGCTTACAAACTAGTGGAACAAAAAAAAAAACTATATTACAAACCTGAACCTCAAATCTAAATTTCATCACAAATGGCACTTGTGCTTGTTAAACCCTTCCAATTAGTTAAAAATCAGCCACAACATTAAAACCACCTGGATTTTAGGTTCCCCTTGCTACCAAAACAGCTCGGACCCCGTGGTGCACTATTTTGTTAAATGCCTTTGTTAAATTCCTAAATGCCTTCACTGTTTCTACTGTACATGTACATTACATACATAAATATATAAGGGTTTATATAATATATAAATATAAAGGGTTTCCTGTGGTCACCCTATTAATTGGAGTTATGGGGCATGTGACCTGATTTTTCATTCGATCATAAGAAATAATTATTTGGCAAGATTCCACATTCATCTCCATTTTATACCCAAATACAAAAAAAGGAGAACAATAAACATATATAGTACAGTCCATGCATAATGGCATACAGTTCATATAGTGTTAATCATGTCAAACTTAATACCAATTAGGAAATATTGGCTAATGAAACCAAAGTAGAATGGCATAACGTTTACACAAAGTAGTCCTAAAGGGAGTGGCGTTGGTTAAAAAAGGTACTGGTATCATAACCCAAACATGTATAGTATTATATCTATACGCTTGACAAAGGAAATCAAACAGGAGGAGGGAAAGGACCTGGAGGTCCAGGTGGTGGCCATGTGTTACCTAGCATTGGAAATCCAGGTGCTGGAGGTGGGTAAACTACACTTCGATTTCCCAGTGGAATTACCGATCCAGGTAGTGGACATGGGTTTCCTAGTATTGGAGGTAAATGTTGTGGAAATGGGTTGCCTAGCATTAGAGGTACTGGTTGTGGAAATGGGTTTCCTAGTAGTAGAGGTACTGGTTGTGGAAATGGGTTGCCCAGCATTTGAGGTACTGGTTGTGGACATGGGTTGCCTAGCATTTGAGGTACTGGTTGTGGACATGGGTTGCCTAGCATTTGAGGTACTGGTTGTGGAAATGGGTTGCCTAGTATTGGAGGTACAGATGATAGACCTTGCTGCCCAAAGGGACCCGGCATTAGCCCAAAAGTAGATAAATTCATGGTAGAGCCATAACTGTTCAGCACTTCTAGAACGTCAATCCTTTTAGGATCCCACACACAATCCTCCTCCAGTCCACTAGGTACCATTCCACAGTTAGGAGGAACCCAAGCGGTGTCATATCCTTCTTGGTGCCAAGTCTTTTGAAGTGGATGGCCTTGATAGTCAATCCGTATCACACTACCTACTCGAACCCTGAGACGCAGAATGACTCGTATTTCACCCGGTGGGAGAATTATGGGGTAGGCAGCAGCTTTCTGAACACTCCGAGTCACATAGACGCCAGGTCCCAGCATGCCATCTTTGGAACGGACAAAACCATTCTGTTTGATACTGTTGGCATTTTGAAGGGTAGTACCATGATACATGATATAAACTGCCTGGCCACTTTGGTCCAGTCTTATCTCTAAGCCTGTAAAATAGTTTGGTAGTTCCATTATGGTAAAGTTGCTGTTTGTATGATCTGAGGGTGAAAAAACAAGAATGTAAGCTACTTTGTGGCGAATCCTTACTACAGTATATAATGTACTATAATTCATTAACATCTCAGACATGACATATGTATTGTTACCGAAGGCCTAAAAACAGAAAATGAATTTTGCTTTTTAAAATCACATTTACTGTACAGGTACAATATGTAATAGAAAACAGAAGGTTGTCGTGTAATGAAATGGTCAGTGAATACAAGCACAAAAATATTCATGATTTGTCTAAACTAAGTAAATTTATCCAAAATGTATTTGAAAATTCTTAATTCAACCTTTTTTCTAAAATGTTTTAGTTCGAAATGTGTTTCTAGAGTCTTTAGCTTCTGCTAGAATCTCCTAGAAACAGAGACATACCTGTATGTTGACAGATGATGTCTGCGAGATCCTTTTTGTTCTTCTGCAATTAATATTTCACAGAATTTCCACAGAATATCGCTGTATTCTTCTTGGACCAAGATTTGGAAACAGGTTGTAAATCCTACGATTAGCGTTGAAATTCTTTTTTTTGTTGGGTTTATTCATAGACATCTACTGCTGTTTACACTGCTAAGAAAAAAAAAAAAAACGAAAGCGAAAGAGGAAACGCCCTTAGGTTTGCTTAATGCTAATGTAACACATCGAACCTGTCCAAACAAGTGGGTTGGCTTTATTTAGAGAAGAGCAAATTTACTTAATCTTCAACATTACTGAATCATTTATCACTAGATTCATTTGTGCCATGTAATGTGCCTGTATGGAGTCTGGTGACAGAAGAGCCATAATGGCGTAATGACATTAGGAGGATGATCAGAAAACTCACTAGGTGCAAAAACAACAACAAGTTATGCATGACAGAAAGACAGTCCATACAGATAATCTAGTATAATTTGTGTCACATCGCTCTTGGGTTCAGAATACAGAAGAGTTTTATTAACTGAGAAATATAGTATGAAAAATATGCTTGCTAAAGATTGCTTGCTTGACTGCATTTGGGCAAAACTAATTTTGGATTAAACTCTGGAAAGTACAGTACATCTTTCAAGAAAATGCTACGAAACCTTTATTTTTTAAAGTGGAAGCTACAGTAGAGGCATATAAAGCCAGACAGTAAATCATGTTTCCTAATTAACGTTCTAAAAAGCTTTGTAAAGATTTGACAGCAAAGTACTAAATTCACATTCTTGTGTAAATAAGAAAACAAGTTTGGCCGTGTCTGAATGTCTAAATTCACTTCTAATGTACTACTGCCTGGAACATTTCAGTTACAGAACCTGGACGCTAAGCTAGCTAGCAAAACAAGGTATTTACTGTAATTGCATATTTTGACGTGGTTTATATTAGCAGTTGATTATTTGTCTTTTTTTTTCTTTTGATATTTTTTATCCAAGACAGCTATGCACTGATCAGACATTAAATTAAAACCACTGACATGTCACGTGAATAACATTGACTGTTTTTCGGCACCTGCCAAGTGGTGGGATACATTTGGTGGCAAGGAAAAGTCAAATGTCGAAGTTACATAAACAAGGGAAGCATAAGGATCTGAATAACTTTGACTACAGGCAAATTGTGACTGGGACAAACCAAGTCTCCAAACAAAAGCATGTGTCCTGGGGTGTTCCCTGAAAGCACCAGCAATGGGCACATGAGGATCAGTACTTCACCATGGAGCCATGGAAGAAGGTGTCCTGGTCTGATGAATCATGTTTTCTTTTACATCATGCACACAGCTGTTTGTGTGTGTGTGAGTTGATTACCTGGGGAAAAGAGCAAAGCCGGTAGATGCAGTGTAATGCTCTGGGCGATGTTCTGCTGGTTCTGTGGCTCAGTGGTTGGTTTCCCATCTGTCATGTGAACGGCCTGGGTTCGATTCCCACCCAATTCCCAAACCTCAGCCTCTGGATGCAGTGCTGGTCCCAATCCTGGATAAAATAAGAGGGTTGCATCAGGAAGGCCATCCGGTGTAAGGATAAGATGGTTCGCTTTGGCGACCCTTAAGGAGTACCTGAAAAACTAACAACAACCTTCTCATGAAATCTTCTAACCTAGTTACAGATTTGTCCGCGTTTGTGTGTTCATTATTTTTAGTGGTGTAAAATTAAGATCTATCCATCCACCTGGGAACCTCTGTAGTCAAACTAGGGACTATAGAGGCCAATGGTGATCATTTTATGTATTCCCATTTTTTACAACCGTGGTAGGACCTCTGGTCAACATTCACACACGGGCAATTTGGGAACGCCAGTTAGCCTAATCTGCATGTTTTTGGACTATGGAAAGAAAAACCTGGAGGAAACCCACCAAGCACAAGCAATATCCAAACTCTGGAAATCCACGATTAATAATGTAATAAAGTTACCACGAATACAGAAACATCTAAGGAGATGATTTTTATTCCTCCAAATGTACCTATTACATAACATTCCACAGAAAAGATTTTTTTTTTTTGTACCACTTATTCTCGCACCTTGCTATGTAAATCATTTACCTTCAGACATGTTATTTGAAATATCACCATTTTATCCGAAATGTTGCGTTTGTAAATATGAGTGGGATCAGACTTATGTACAGTAGGTGGAGATGGATGCAATGTTGCCTCAGAGAAGCCATGCTGGCTTTTTTTTTTCTTTTCTTTTTTTTGTGGTAGTAAACACACGCTGGAGCACGGATTACTGCATCTTATCTCCGACGTCTTGTCTCGTATTCCTGCTGCGCACAGCTACCCGCTCCCATCTGCGCAGTGACGGCTCTGGACTGATGCCTTTCTTATCACATCAGTCGTTTCTTTTAGATCGAACGACGACTCTGAAATGCTTTCTTTGCGAGATCACTCACTGTCCCTGAAGACAGAATATATTAGTTATAACCTTCACTGCTGAGGAACAGCAGTAGACGGAGAAAACGCTCCGGTTTATCTTGTGTTATATATACAGTATGCTGTGCTTTGTGTAGCAGACTCGTTACTCTTTAGTCCGGAGACGTAGTATGTGTAGGTGCGGGTATTTCCTAGTATTCTGTAATTTGTGGTAACTGTTTGTTGCCATGGGGATGCACGAGATTGAGTTTGTTGATAAATAAATTTGCTTTACGGCTCGATTTATCACCGCGAAAGCCGATTTCACGGACATGCGTCTTCTTTAAACAAGGTCTCTTTTTTCCTTATTAGTTTAACTCTTGTATGTCAGAGGATTCTGCATTACAAGTTTTAAGGATATTACTTAAGCTTGCTACAATCCTTCTCTCTCTGTTGGATTTGATACCGTTAACAAGAACATATCGGAAGAATAATATATACTGAGTAAATAAGCGCAGTCTGTCTGAGAAGGATCCGTAACCTCATTCGTTTCGATACGTTTCACTCCACCACTCTCTCCCTATCTCTCTGTCTTATCCCGATGAGGGCGGTGGATCCGCCTCTGTTTCTATGGAGATGAGTCTCATTGTCTCTTGCGAGCGTTGCTGTGTGTGCTAAACACTGATGCTGGAAAAGCCCTGTGTTCCACTCAGCTGCTCAGCTGTGTCAACAGACACTTTGAAATTAACACAGAAATAAAAATTAAAAAAAGAAAGGAAAGAAAACAGGACAGGGGATTATGTAATAGTATGTGATGTCATGCACTTGTTGATTTATCTGTTGCACAAGGGCTTGATTTTGTTTCTTATTAGGTACAAGATGGAGCGTCAGATTTTAGTGGCATGTTAGAGTTCCTCCTGATAAACTGTTCAGTTCAATACAGAAGTATTGGCACCCTAACTTGTTGGATCTTTTACTTTTCATAAAAGCTATGTTTGCATATGAACATCATTAAAAAAAAATGTTTCTGTTTAAATACTTGATTGATAATTCTAATATTCATTATGATCTGTCAAGTCTTTCTATTCAGTTCAGTTACTTTAAAGGAGTAGTTTGTCGTTTTTAGATCTGTGGTCTGTATGTTAAGTGAATCTCAATTGCTTGCAGTTACAACATTGAGCAGCCCATTAGCACATCCTTATTTCCAGTAACATACAGTTTGTCTTTCAAGGAAAATATATAAAGATCTGAACAACTCTGATGCATCTGCAGCCAACTCCCCAGCTGGACGAAATATGGAGTCATGAGAACCGTTTCACACTCCAGTCCTGTAGGTGGCAGTAGGTAGTAATTTAAAGGCACCAACTGCATCTATCTATCCATCTATGCATCTATCTATCTATCTATACTGTGCTAAGTTGTTTGAGGAGCAAATGTTCCGCTGTGGCGACCTCTCGACGGGAGCAAAGTAGAGGCTAACATCAACAACTGCCTATAAAATCAAAAGTAGAAGAAGAAGTGATGCTTTTCAATGTTTTTTTGGGGCAGAAAATGGAAGTGTTTTTTATTGTCACAGTCTGATCAGGGGTTTCAGTAGCTATGAGATCGGAGCCTGTTTTTCTACTGTTACATTCAGTGAGGAACGTCTGTGAAAAGCTTGCATAAGGTTTGCAGATCCTGGCGCCTACGCGCTACGAGTTTCATCTGGGGGTTCTTTAGCTGTGAGTTTGGCCTGATGTTACTGTTTTCGTTGCTGAGTGTTCGGTTCGAGGGCTGCCTGTTTTATAGGTGGCATTTTGCCCCTCAAGAAAGCTAATGATGCTGCCCATCATGACATTTGCTCACCTGCCCACAGTATGGCATGAAAAGCTGATATTCGACTGCGACACGCCCATAGCATGACATAAAAGTAGATAATGCCGCTGCCTACTGTTACATACTGTACAGTGAGAAATGACACGCCTGGGATGGAGCTTCCTGCACCAACACCGTACAACCAGACAGATAGACGGAACTTAGGTTTTATATAATATTTAAGATTTACAAATGTGAAAAGACAGTGAGAGCTTGGATTCTTTTCTATCAGTTCTGGCTGCATGAAAGATGAGAGAGGATTAAGTGCTTTGTCCTTTGAAGACATACATTCCAAAATCCCACAATCCCCCACCCCATCTTCTGTTGTTATTATTCAAGCTGCTTGGTGAAGAGAAAAGAGAAGAATTGCTCCACAGCTTCGGCTGAACACAGCCCACGTCAGGAACTAATAACAGGGCACAGCAGACATGCCTAATGAAATGTTTGCCAAACACCAAAGAATTATATACACTGCAGGCGCTAGAGCGTACGAGCGCTCGCACGCTGAAGTTTAAAGAAATCGCTCGCATGCTGTGCTAATTAGTAATGCTGTTTAAAACAAGAATTGCTGAACCACGTTAAACCTGCTATAGTAGGCTTGTGTTTCTTAGAGGAATGCCCTGTAGTGTGGTTAGGTTTCCCTGAGCGTTCTGGTCTTTTATTCCAAGGGGATCTGCTTTCTCGCTTATTGCATCATTTAATGTTTCGAAACAGTCCTAGCCTTTGTTTGTTCTCAGTAACACAGAAAGCATGCTAATATTTTTTTATTCTTGAGTGGATTGAATTAAACTGTTAAATTCTTAAATCTGATCGGTCTAAAAGTGTTGATTAATTTTCTGAAAGAGTACAGCTTTGACCGTTGTTCAGACCGTAATTCAGTGTATTCCTTGTACTACATTGTCATTCCTACTGTATACTATATAGCAACAACTAAGTTTGAGGTTTAAATATACAGATCTCAATATTATACAAAATTTTTCATTTGGCGTTTCGAGGGGGATATTGCATCTTCTGCTATATTTCCATTTGGCCCAGGTGTATAGCAAGGTAGCCTGTCATTACTGAATCACTGTAGAATCATTTGATTCGTAGGGTTTGGAACAGGATTTGTCCCAGATGTCCTTCCTGTCACAACCTTCTAATTTTCTAACCGGGCTTTTGACCGGCACTTTTGCATGCATTGGCTGGGTTGTATGGGGGCGGAATGTTAAAGAGTATTGCCCAAATATCCAACAGAGGACCATCAGTAACCCAGAGCCCCAACCGCCTGAGCCAGCTTGATGATGTTTTGTCACAACATCAATATATCAGCTTTTTTAAAAATCATTAAAAAAATTTTTTTCCCTAAATTCCTCTCCGTCACTAGGGGGCTCCCACATTAAGGCTACTACTACCACTCAGTCGGGAAGGCTGAAGACTATCACGTGTTTCCTCCGAACCATGCGACTCCAGCCGATCGTTTCGAATTTAACGCACCATTGGGGACGGCGTAACACACTCGGAGGACAGCGCTATCCGCTCCTTCCACTTGCATGAGCTCACAGACTCCCCTGATTGGCTGTAGAGCCGTGATTAATGTGGGAGCACGAAGTACCTCTCATCCCTCCCCTCTGAGAGAGCTCGGCCAATCAGCTCTCTCAAGACCTCCGACTGCTGAACAGCTTTATTTAAAGGATGCCTATGCATACTCCTTCCCTAAATCACATTTAAAGCAATTTAGAAGAGGTTATGGAAGATATATTTTAGAATCGAATTGAAGTGACATTCAAATCTTAAATTATAGCATGAGTCATAGTCTATAGATAAAAGAAAGGTTGTTATAGCTGTCTTTTTAAATAGATATCTTGCAATGCATTTGTTTGTTCTGTATAATACAGGCAGATTCATCAAAGTTTGAGAAATATGCAAAGTGAAATCCAACCAAAGTTGTGTTATTCTATGAACTACAGTATAAAATAATATACTCTATATACCATGCAGTTATAAACTTAATGTGTCTTTTTACATCTTCACTTAACATATGAAGCTGCTTATGTGGCCATATACATATCAGCTGATATTTCATAGTAAGTGTCTAAAGCTTCATTGGTGTACTGTTACCAAAGACAGACATGCAAGCATATAAAACAGTGCTTATCTTGTCTAGGGCCATGGGAGGGCCTGGAGCCTATCTCTGCGAACTTAGTACATTTGGAAGTGCACAAGCACCCACACTCACATACCCAATCATATAAGACAAGCGATTCGGATTTACCAATCAGATCGTAGGAGGAAACCAGAGTACCAGGATGAAACCCACTGTGCATGGGGAGCACATGCAAACTTCACACACAGAGCAGACGCAAGATCTGAACCACTAACCCTGAAGGTGCGAGATAACAGCTCTAACCACTGTGCCATATTAATACATCCTTGATTCTGATTGGACAGAAGGCATTTCTATAAAAATAGCACATTTAAAAAAACACATTTAAACATGGACTAACTTTTCCTGTACAGGAAAGTCTTTGGGGGAAAAAAAAACATGATAAAGCATGTTTTTTTTGTGCTATTATCATAATTTTTAATGAGAGAAAACAAGAGGCTGGTGAGGGATTTACGGTGAAAGTAATACCAGAAAGCAACTTTTTGCATGTTTTTTCAATAACATCACAAGAAAAATCAATTGTTTCCAAATCGCTGCGGGTTTAAAAGAATAAAACACTTTATGATGTAGGGTTTTGGAAAATATTAATCCATGTATGGGGAGGATAACAAATAACACCCATTATTGATTATTTTCCAACTATAACAGCGTAGCACATCATATTTTATTCTTTTCATGTGCCTTTTTTTTTTTACAAGAGCAGAATGAAAGTTACCCAGTAATGGTAGGTTGTATAACGGACTGCCTGAGATGGAAGTTTTTCATCTATAAATAAAGACAAAATACCCTTGGGAGACACATGGCATATGTATTTATCATCGTAATGATATTTAGGAAGCATGTATCACACAGACCTGTTGCTTAACCTGTTAACCACGACCATGTGGAACACTGTAGAATGATATTCCTGTCGCCGCTAGTTTTCCGTCAGTGATTGATGAATGTGGAGACCCGCAGTGACAGGACGAATCTGAATTCTGTCCAACTCACCCTCCTTATCTCTCGCTCTCCAGAGATCGGAGTGACTTCACACTGTCACGGTGCCTTAGAGAGGCAATCAGAAAAAGAGGCAGAGATTTTATGGCGCTTTTCTGTGAGATCTGGTGTCAGATAAAGACTCTTAAACAGATTAGTGCAGTCTTAGGTTTGACAAATAATGTGCTGCTTTTTAAACATTTTAAACAGTAATACATACAGTATTTTGTATTGTTAACACAAGACATTGTACATGTGCACTTGGAAAAATGCAAAGTACAAAACACAACTTGAGTTCTTAAATCGATACTGAATTTGGGAATTGTTTCTTTCTGGTACCTCTCGAGCCTAGAATTCATCAGTAAATGTTCAGTACATTATTTGTCCCTCTGAACCTTATGCACCTCACACAAATCACCAGCACTGGATTAATTAAGATAAATAATCTGCTGCTCTTGCTCTTTTTATCCAAATGCTTTTTCATGCAGTCTTTTAGCTTCGAGGCCTTGAAGGAGTTTGTCGATGTGATCTGTCTTTGACACTGAGAGGGTGTGATTATGCAGGGTTTGGATTTTTTTGGTGAATGTTAAACTGAGTTGCAGCCTTTTCCAAGGCCTTTACAAACCTGACAGTCAAAGTGTGGCTGTCTGCGACACTGATTGTACTGCAAGTGTGCCGGTGGTCAAGGGGGCTTTGCTCTAGGATCTGAGCGTTTTGTGTCTAAGTTAAGTAATCACAAGAAGTGAGGCCTGCCCATACCAGGGTTGGTAATATGGTGCAGTACTTCAGTGGGTGGGTACCTTAGTAGTATTATGGTGTATATAACCATACTTTCATGAAGACCTGTAGCACTTCAGTAGCTAGTTTTAGTAGTAATCAGTGGTTGTGCACTTCGACTTTCATACAAGGTATCTAACAGGTATCTAATATGGTATGTTTGTTTGTACATACTGTATGCATATTACATATTACATGTGCCATTGTGCAATAGTGTGGTACATTTACTCTACACTATATCAGTACCATCCCAGCTGAAAAATAATTAATACTGATTGTATGGTCTGATGCTGGTTTAACTGGTGAACCAGCATAACTGATGGAAGACCAGCAGGCCTGCTGAAAAATCCAGCACAGGCCAGCATTATTTATATGCTGATCTATGCTGGTTAATACTGGTTAGTGCTGGTCCGATGCTGGTTTAGCAGGTGAACCAGCATAACTGATGGAAGACCAGCATGCCTGCTACAAAATCCAGCATAGACCAGCATGATTTATATGCTGGGCCATCAGCAAGGTTTTGGTAGTTAAAATTGGTTACCATTTTAGCTCACTATCCTGTATTTTAATAGCTAGTACTGAAAATAGTGTGTGGTGTAAATACATTGACCGTGTAGTGTTCTCTTTAAATGCATTTACATTCAAGAGACAAAAAGAATCCATTTACTGTTCCAAAAACATGTAAATACATTATTTTACATTTATTAAATATCTGCTGGGTTGTCTAAAAGCACAACACAAATCTTTTATATAAAGGCCCTGGTAATAAATACATGTTTTTAAAGACTAATCAATGGAAATCATTTAAAACTGAAAAATAAATAAATAAATAAATAAATAAATAAACCCAGCACAGACCATCGTAGCTGGTCACCAACTTGATCAGCAATTATACCAGCATATGTTGTGTTTTGGTGATGGTACAGTATGGTTCCCAGCATCAGTAAGATGACAACACAACATATGCTGGTATAATTGCTGGTAAAGCTGGTCACCAGCTATGCTGGTCTATGCTGTTTTTTTTTCACCAGGGATGGTACTGTCAAAAATACCATAGCACTATATACTAGGCACTATTTGTATCCCTATAAAGTTTTAAAATATTTTATTTTATTTCATGATTTTATGAATATTTGAATATATAATTTTGTCACAATCAGAAAGATTTCAGAAAGATCATGACTATTTTGATATATTTCTATAACTTAAATTGATGATAGCAAACAACTGGTTTTGATGTTATTTTCTTTGATGTTACTTTTTACTCACATCTTTATCCTAAAAATTGCAAAATGTTATTCATTGTTTGAACTCAGCTAGCTAGCTAACAACATTTTTGTCAATGTTTATTAGGAATACTTAAGAACTTTCTAAAAAATCCTGTCAAAAGAGCTCAGGTTAGCCAGCTAGCATTAAGTGAGTTGAGCCACTTAAGTAGCAAATAGCAAGATATTTGATAAATATTTGATATATATGATAAGAAATCCTGTTAGGTTAGTTTATATTAGCCAGCTAGCATTAATTGAGGATTAAGAATCAAGTCAGGAATTCTGCCAAGTTAGTTGATGTTAGCTAGCTACTGTGGTAGCACTGTGGAAATTATGAGCATTTTGATTGTTACTGAAATTTAGATTTTTCTAAATATATTATTACATTTTGATTGGATTGTTACTGGGAAAAAAGTCAACCTAGTTATGAACATTTATAATTGTTCATAACTCTGAAATGCCTCTCAGGAATCCTGTCAGAATAGCTGGCATTGGCTAGCGCTAGTTAGCATTGTGTACAATTATGAGCATTTACTGTATGGATATGACAAAAGTATTTTAATCAGAAATCCTGTCACGTTACTCGATATTCACAAACGACTTCCTCATTTGATTCAAGCCGAAATGCTTTTGAAGCATTAGACTCGTTCGGTCTAACATAACCCAGCTAAAAGACTTTAGCTAATCATCAGATGTGGAAAAGCCCACTTCATAGCAGCATGATGCATTTAGCATTGATACAAGAAACGATGCACTTGAAGGAATGGAGCTGGCTCATCAAAAGTATGTTTGCTGCAGGTCCATTAGATAGCTAATCTCCTGTGGTGGGGGGATCTGTAGGAGATGTAGGACTCTGATGCGATGGTTTTCCAGATGTTTCCTAGCAGGGGCTGACGAGCAGCAATCCTCTACAGGCCACCTGAATAGGAAACATTATAAGAGGAAGCTCCTTGAAAAAAAAAATTATATTATTGACTTAAAGAGGGGGAAAATGATTGCAAGCAGGTAATTGATAGATGGAAACAGAAAGTCAGAGAGAACCTTTGGTTCTGGTGGTTGCATTTAGGGTGTGGGTTTTCCTCTAGATCTAGGAGTTGGGTTTCATGTACTCACTAGGTAGTGGCTTGAGCAAAGTGTTTTATTGACCTGTGTGATGTAAATGGCTAGTGCAATGTTAGCCTTAGCTTCTCGTTATGGTTCGTCCAATATCATTTGCACAGTCTTCTTGCAGAAACCTTCAGAATAGGTTGTTTCTCCACAATCATGTTTATTTACGAGGGTGAGTCAAAAATTATCCGCGCTCCGATTATATTAAAAGTCTTATCAGCTCTTTTCCGTTCAAAGCTACTGTCTTCACAGTCACTGCTGTGCAGGTGTGAATCAGTTCATTTTGGGTGCGAGCAAAAAAATTATTTTGCATGAAAGAAGAACAACATGCAGTGATTTGTTTTTTTGAGGTATGAGGGTGTTTTTTGAGGTAACTGGTGCCGTTATTTATTGAAGACTTGTGCGCAGAATGCAGAAAGTGTTTGGATATCTGCCAACAAATGTACTATAAGTTTCATAACTACGAGCCTGAGGCCGAGTAAACGGTAGAGTATGAAATGGAAACATCCTCAATCGCCGACCGAGAAAAAGTTAAAAAGTCAACCATCACCTGGAAAATTTATGCTTACAGTTTTCTGTGATTCTCATGGCGCCAGTATTGGAACAGTATCGGGAAAAAGGTTCAACAATCAACAGTGCTTGTTACAGTGAGATGCTTATTTAAGAGCTTAAGCCTAAACTTTGGACTAGACTGCTATCCAATCTTGCATGACGATGCACGTCCACATACTTCTGCCACACTGTCGACACTTTGCACAAACTTTGTTTTGCTCCATCTGACTTTCACCTCTTTGGTCCTCTGAAAGCAATCCTATGATGACCAAGATTCATTCCTGATAAAGAACTGAAGGCAGTCACTATACTACAATACAGTCTACTGTATTCATGGCTCGCAACTGAGCGTAAAGTATTTTTTAATGAGGGAGTACTGTATGAAAGCTTGTTGACAGATGGACAAAGTTCATTGATAAGCAAGATTGTCAAAAAAAGGATGTATTTGTCTTTAATTAAAATAAATTCAGATCATTTCTCAGATTCGCATTCACTCATACTCACCCTTGTATATACTTTATAAAAGTAACGGGGGTACATAGTGACCTTCATAGAATGCGATGTAATTATTTGATGCAATCAGTTGAGAATGCAGTTGTACTCACATACAGGTGAATGAACAGGTCAGTTTCATGTGATTGCTTACAGACTACAAGGAAAGTCTATGGGTGGTTAATATGCACTGCCAGTCAAAATAACACTTCCTGTAAAAGTTTTTTCTTGACATTTCTTGACCAGATGTACCAATTCAAGATGAACTATCAGACTTCATACTAAATGCTGGAGGTCTGCACCTGACATCAAAACGAATATATTCACTTCATTACTAATTTTCCAGCTTTTTCGGGTAGAGTGTACAGTAGGTTGTGCCACTGTGCTTGTTTGTGTTTGGGCAGACCCTTTCTGTTCCCACCACTGCCTGCTTTCTTGGCTCTTG
Source organism: Clarias macrocephalus (assembly GCA_011419295.1). Taxonomy (NCBI): domain Eukaryota; kingdom Metazoa; phylum Chordata; class Actinopteri; order Siluriformes; family Clariidae; genus Clarias; species Clarias macrocephalus. Next base: position 105,086 of record JAAGKR010000258.1, read on the forward strand.
TTCAAACCAAGAGGGAACACAAGCTGGCTGTAGTATAAATGTGGCACTACAGGAACCCTGACTAGTCATACTCAGTAATTGTAGACTTTGTAATGTTTTTGCTGAGTAAGACTTTTGACTCAATAGTATCTTATCATTAATTCATCTCTTTATAAGACTCTGCAGTTTTGATAATATTGCTAATAGAATTTGTAAAAGACTACAGCAAAGCCATGAATTAAATATAGTATAATGGGATTCAGAACTTAGAGCGGAGTAGAATGGAGATATCTTTAGAAGCATTTCCATCTCATGCTGAAAATAATCAAACAATTACACAGTTGGTAAAGGTCATTTGCTGTACGTGAATTTGTCATTCAGTTGATGTGATAACATTTCTTCATGCATGTACCTATTGTGGCATTAATGGCCCTGCTTAACACCTGCCATCATTGGCTCTTTTATTATTCTATTATTATGACACCATTTATGTAACCTGTCTAACATACAATTGCAGTGCGTAATTCTACACTATGTTTAGAGGTGGCGTTCTACTATTTTCACGTTTTTCTTTAATGATTTTAATTTAAGTGATAATAGTGCATCGAGAATATTATTAGCACTGTAAAAACTAGTCTTATTTGTTTGTTTAAATAATCAAAACATAAAATGGTCAAAACTTTTGGCCTCTTTAATAGTGCATATATGTTTTTTTTTCCTAGAAAGAAAACGTGAAGACGTGTTTAATTGTTAATTATATGGTCTATCCTGTAGTGCGCATTGTTCCGCTCTAAGAACATGCAAGTGAGGACAAGTATTTCAAACTGATAGATAGATAGTATTTTGTGCAGTTTTTTAGATAGTATTTTTTGCTCCACATCCTACAGTTTTCAGTTTGCAATTGTGTTGGTACTGTAGGAGTATAAATATGCAATTTAGTATCAGTAATATGCTGGTTGAGTTTTACCAAACTCATTTTATTCTGTTTTCATAGTGAGTCATACCAGCAGCAAATTTGAACAATCATTTTTTTTTTTGAGATTCAGTGCTGACGAAACCTTTTTAATTACCAAAAAAAAAAAAAAAATGCTGCTGATCACAAGAAATATTAAAAACAGTAAAAAAAAAAACAGTTGCAGCATCAGCCTCCTCCTCTACTAGTGTCAGTTTTGCTTTTGTAGCTGATGACTGCACCTTATTATAGGAATCCATGACAGCTGGAGAAACTGCAAAGGAAGTCATAGACTGTAAACATCCTTTTTCTTGGCTTCAACATTCTCCAAAAGTCCATCAAACATATTTAGCTCGATCAGTGCAGCCGCTATTTTGCCCAGATGGTGTGCTCGCTTCACTGATCACGTAACAGAAAAAAGAGATGTGCTTGGTTCTTTATGGACGTGTTGTGTTTTGTTGTGAAATGCAGCTTTTCGTTGTTGAGTTTTGCCAAAACTATGTCAGTTCAAAGCTTCTAAAAGAAGAATATGTAACAGCTTTAGAAAAAAAAAATAAAAATAAAAAAATTAACGTTTTGTTATGGAGAAGGTTGTGAGTCTGAGGAAAATTATTTGTCAAAATGAGTGAAAATCCAAAACTGGCATTTATCTGGTTTTGCAGTCAAACCCTTAATATGTACAAAGCTGTTCCACACCAGTTTGATTAGTATATAAACATACCACTAACCAGAATCAGAAAGAGCTTTATTGCCAAGTACGCCAACTGATCTTGTACCTGGCTGGCAAGATCCAGACTGTTATTGAATGTGTATAGGACAGATTCAATGACGGCCAAGTGGAACTGTCTGAGCTGCTCCAGAGGCGATTCTACCGTCTGGTGAGGACTTAATCAAAAATTTGCAAGGGTCTCTCCAACCTGCATTCATCACTACTATCTTATTAAGAGTACATATGTTTTTCAGGATTCAGGGGCTCCCTTCTGGTCTGGGTCCCCAAGCAATTGCCTTCCTAGCCTGTTGATAAGCAGCACCTCTTCCAATATATATAACCTTATATAACTGACGTTATTAAATAAAGAATGTTGAACCATACAGGCATTTTCACACAATTTATGAAACCAAATATTGACCTCACTAGTAGGGATGTTCCATCTGCAAGATTTCAATGAGAATGAACAAATTTTTAGTTCACCTCCAACCACAGGGAGGAAAGAAAAAGCCTCTTTAATGTGGTGTAATGATTTTTCCACTGCAATTAAACCTTCTTCCTGTCGGCGGAGGAACTTTCCTCCATATGTGTTAGACAGATGTGATGTAGAGAAATAATTAACAGGAATATTAAAATCAGCATGTGATCTTGCTATAACGGTGAGCTCTGGGACTGGTTAAAATCCAAAGGGAAGGTCTACGAACAGAAAGGAGAAGAAATTTGAATAATCATATAATACTTCACATATATATATATATAAACGGATGCTTGTTATACATGCTTGTGTGCTTACTAAAGGAATTAATGAAAAGGTAGAAATAAATAACCTGTGCAAAATGGCATAAAATGGGCATAATTTGTAAACCTGACGTACCTCAATGGTGTCCCCCCCCCCTCTTTGTCCCTCATCCATAACATATGCCCTTCTGCATGAGAATAAAAGATATTGTTCTAGCCTCTAAGTGCCCCCACCATTATAGTCTCTGAACCAGACTATTACCTTGGCTTGGCTTTTCTTTTACTCTCTGTTTAGATACCGGTACCTCAAACAGTTAATGGGGTAATATTTGATCATACAGTATATTCTCTGTGAAATGTAACCTTCTAGTGGAAGTCAAAGTCAAACTGCTGCTGGAGCTCCCCAGCGACCGTCTAAAACACATTCCTGCCTTTTGCTCCAGCCAAAACACCAATCCTCACTGACACCACTAATAATCCAGAAGCACCCCAGGGAAGTGTGAACGCTCCATTCCTTCACAAGTTAATTTGGTTTAGACATCAGGGAAATTTTTGTTTTAAATGAAGTGTACTAAGTGAAGTGAAAAATACTAGAGTGAAGTAAGGACAAGGTGGAGATGACTTATCATATGACTGAAAAGATCTCTTAGAAATCTTGTCAAATTAGCTAATCAGCTAGCTTTAACAGCAAATAGTTTCTGTTCCTATAAGAAATTTTACCATGGTGTACAGTAGGTACAATGGTTAGGGTGACCATTCGTCCAGATTTCGTACTGACAGTCTGGTTTTCCAGCCCTTGGTCCATTTTTGTTTCTTGAGGCACACTGTAAAAAATAAACGTAAATTTTACGGTAAAAAATTGGCAGCTGTGGTTACCAGAATTTTACCGTAAAAAATACGTTAATGCACTGTAAAAAAATAAAACGTAAATTTTACGGTAAAAATACGGCAGCTGTGGTTGCCAGAAGTTTACCGTGAAAAATATGGTAGCAATGTTTTTAGGTTGTAAGGAATTGCACTCATTTTACGGATTTCTATTGTTTGTTTTTTTTCCAAGCATGGCCGGGAATCAAACCCAGACCCTGGCGGTGCAAGGTGACAGGTCTAACCACTACACTACTGTGCTTGCTACACAAATGTTGTCGTTGTTGGAGTGCAAGTCGTGCAGGGGACGCGGGGAAACCGAGGAAGTCCAACAACGACAACAACTGCGCAGCAAACACAGTAGTGTAGGTTTCGATTCCTGGCCAAGTTCGAAAAAAAAAAAGAAACAATTAAAATCCATAGAATATACAGTATAATGAGTGTAATCCTGTACAACCAAAAATGTTGCTACGTTTTTTTACCATAAAATTTACGGCTTATTTTTTTACAGTGCAATAACGTATTTTTTACGGTAAAATTCTGGCAACTAAAGCTGCCGTTTTTTTACCGTAAAATTTACTATTTATTTTTTACAGTGCAGATAGCCTATATGAATGAATGCAACTGGACAAATTAGTGTGTACTGCTGAGCAAATAGCTTTTACAGTATATGCCGATAAGAGATACCTACATGTTGTTCAGAACACCAATTTACCAGTAAAAGCAGCAAAGACGAATGCCATGTTTTCTGCAAGCTCTGCCACACTGACATTGATGTGAGTACTATAGGTAAAGATGCATTAGAGCGGCACGCAGCTACAGAATAACGCAACAATAATGCCACCTCTGCTGGACACTCCTCTTTGACATTGTTTATTGCTCCATTAACAACTAGAGTTGGTGATAAAACCACAGCTGCCGAACTGACTAAGTTATTTCTTGCTGTGAAACCCTACAACTCTTAAAGGAGTCTAGACAGAAATTAACCAGACAGGTGTATGAAGACTTCTTGGTTGCTGAAGCCCTCACCCTCAGCATTGTATCAATGTTTTAGCCCCACACTTATACTTCCACATTTACATTTAATCACTTAAAAGAAAACTGTATTTTTCTATAGTTACTGATGCTTCAAACAAGGGTGCAACTAAACTTTCCAAAAGTCCCCAGATATTTCCCATTTGAAGAGAAATTCAAGAGGAGATCAACATGTGCCAATCGACTTATCCAGTGATGAGACTTTCAAAGCCTGTGGATTAAATGGGTGAATGACATGGTTTCTTGACTGTTATTGTCCAATTTATGCTTGTGACTTAAACACTAAGTCACATATACAGTACTTAGTACATATACACTAAGTCCCCAACATATGAACAAGTTCCATTTCGAGAGCTTGTTCATAAGTCCAATTTGGTCGTAAGTCCAACAAACATTCTCTAGGTACTAGGACACTAGTACTTGGCTATATACTGTACAGTATATTTGAGCAATGTCTGCCATCTTTTCACCTCGCTCCATTCTCTCAATTATTTTTACTTTTCTAAACTTCGTCCTTATTTCTGGACAAAAGAAGGTACCTGCACCAAGGTATATCAGCACCATGGTATTTAATTTGCTGACATACTGTAGTACACGTACCACATTTTAGTACATCTTTCTACTATGGTATATTTTTTTGATACAATGGTACTATAGTGTGGTACACAGGTCCACTTATGCGCATTCTAGTGTGGTCCTATAGAATACGTAAACCAGAATACTGTCACAAATATGTCATACATATTTGTGTACCATAATTGTAATATTTACAGTATATAGTATGGTTGTATGAATGTATTATTAATTAAATAACATAGTGTGTGTTGAAACTTATAGTATTACATAGAGTAATATCGTACTGCCTGTACTTTATCATACCATCAGTACCAGCATATATGTAGTATGGTACAGTATGTACAAACCTGATGCACTTTTGTAACCACAGTGGAAATGAATAAGCACCAAAATACCCATCATTAGTACCCATTGTGGTACTTTCCATAGTACTATCATAGTACCCGCTGAAGTACACTAAAATCCCTGCCACTCTAAAAAGCCCTATGGTGCCTCCAATGATAATGTCGTAAGTACTTTGATAATACTATGGTATGTTGTGGTATGTAACATAGTTTACCATAGTACAACAGTACAGTATTAGTTTTGTACAATTAAAATTGCTTAATTTTAGACATTTTGTCTAGTTAGCATGTTAGCTAACTGTGTTGCTTGATGATGTAAAAACATCAGAATCTTTTGTCAGGCTAGCTACATAGCTAGCTTTAATGAATCCATTTCATTCTAGTTGTAAGCTTGTGTTTCTTATTGTTTAATCTAAAAATTATCTTTAAATCAGCTCAGGCTAGCTCATCTTAGATATAATGGTGGCTAATGTGAAAGATTATGAATGCTAATGAATGACCTTGAGGTTCTGGCAGGTTAGCTTATGTTAGCTAATTGTTTTGTTTTGTCACAGATGTTTTTTTTTCTGTCATGTTAGCTAAGTAGCAAGATTTAATGGCAATTAATAATAATAATAATAATAATAATAATAATGTAAATTTCAGGGAAGCTATGATAGCTACAGTAAATGTACTGTATTACAATATGAGTGTCAGATTAGCTTGTATTATCTTGGAATCAATTTGACTTAAAATTTTCTGTCAGAATCAATGTTAGGTTAACAAAAGGTCTAGCTTAAACAGCAAAGAATAATTTCTAAAAATGAAAATTACTTTGAAATCCTGATTATAATGTATACATTTGTGAATGCCTAAGCTGTAGCAGTTTTGGTGAGTTTATCTGGGGTCGAGGCGGGGACGGACAGGAAGTTAAAGCACAGAGAATAAATATATTAATGTATGCTGCATTCATTTAGCTCTTCCTTGACAGCCGAAGGAGTGGAGGCAGAATTGTGTGTGTGTGTGTGTTTGTGTGTGTGTGTGTGTGTCTTTGCACCGGGTCTCTTTTAAACAGAACTTCTGTGATTACATGGAGGTTCCCAGGAGAAAGTCTTCTTCTTCTTCACTCAGCCTGCTGAGAACATAGTGCTTTAAAAGCACAGTGAATGTGTGGATGTGAAAGAGATTTAATCTGTCATTCTATCCACTCCGTAGACTCTCGTAAAGCTCCTGTAATGTTAAAACAGTCTGTGGTGGATTAGCTTTTTTTTACTGGTTGTGTATTTCACCAAGCACATCCAGTACTTAAGCTGATTTTTAATAAATAATAATAATAATAATAATAAAAAAATCACAATGTTGAAAACTGTAAAGTGGCTACATGTTCTACTTTGTACTTATAGGATTGTGTGCATCCCTTTAACTTTTGCAATTTTTTGTCACTACTGTTGAGAGTGAGGTTTACTAATACTGTGTGCTTTTTCTGTTTTGTTTGGCAGGATTCTGACTACCGTTGGGGCAGATTTCGATTTGCGGACGCTCAGGGCAGTGCGAGTTCTACGGCCGCTTAAGCTGGTGTCTGGAATTCCCAGTAAGTTACTGGACATTATGAAGGAACTTGTTCCATCCAGTATGTTTAAGGATAACGTTGCATTTCCATAAGTTAAGTATCCACTCTGGGGTGGTACTGTACAGTGGACTAGTTGTTAGTAAGGTGGCCTTGCACCTCCAGGGTTGAGGGTTCAATTCCTGCCTCGAGTTTTTGTGCGTGGAGTTTGCATGTCCTCCCTATGCTTCCAGGGGGGAGGAGGGGGGGTTCCTCCATGTAGTCATGTTTCCTCCACCAGTCCAAAGACCTGTAGTTTAGGCTGATTGCCTTTCCCAAATTGTATGTAGTGTGTGTGCGACTAATGTGGGAGTGTGAGGCCCCACCCCAGGACCCACCCCAGGATTAAAGAGCATGGTCTGTCTGCTCCCTGCTACAGATGGTTGTATCACCCGGGAATAAAACGTGCAATCTCTGGATGCTAGTAGCAGACTGCGACACTCAAGAGCCTCATAGTAACTTATGGTTGTCAGTTTTGAGGAGTTATTTTTTTATGACAGGTTCAGATGAAAAGAAGGCAAGCTTTTCTGGCCTCAATTAAGAAAATTTGATTCATCAAATAAATGATCTCAGAATTCATCTAATCCAGTCGTTTGTACATATTATATTTGTTGATTTGTCACATTGTACATCATTCTCATAGAATTGAGAATAAGTCAGATGTCACTTACTTGCTGCTGTGGCTCCATGTAGTGTAGTGTTCTATTACGTAGAACACGACTGCTTACCCGCTGCTTCCTAGTGCAAACATGATTTATCTTCTTGCTCCCTAATAAAATTTTATTAGCAGAGATATTTTACGTGTTTTTTTTTCTTTTACATCATAAATGCTCAGATCTTTTCTCTCTTTGACTCTCAGGTCTTCAGGTGGTCCTGAAGTCCATCATGAAAGCCATGGTGCCCCTGCTGCAGATCGGCCTGCTGCTGTTCTTTGCCATTCTCATGTTTGCCATCATTGGCCTGGACTTCTACATGGGCAAGTTCCACCGCGCTTGCTTCAGAGATGACACTAGTACGTACAGTACATCTTTTCTCCAGTTTATTGCGAGTTAACTTATTCTGTGCTTTCTTCCTTCCACTCATACTTGAAGGGTTGTCGGGAAAACGTGGAAGCACACTTCCTCAACCTCTCCTTATAGCATATATAGAACTTTTAATGAACGAAAAGTCTAAATAAAATCTAACAGTGTAACTGAATAACTATGTAGTAGTAATTATTGTGGTTTGACATATTTTCGAATTTTGCTCCTTTAACATTTTTTGAACGGTTCATGATTGTAATTTGCAAAAGAAAGCTGTCTTGTGTTTCCCCAGAAGAACAACCGAAGAACAACCTCTTTTATAGTGCTACTCTCTTTATAGTGCTACATGGAATTTTTTTCTACCTTAATGGAAATGTTTGAGCATTCTGATGAAGCTCCAATTCCAAGCCTTTCTTAGAGGAAAAAACCCTGTAGTCGAGTTAGCCATAACATTATGACCACTGTTAATTGACCTGAACAGCATTGATCACCAGCAAACTGGTGACAGGATCATGGGCACCCAAGATTCACCCATGCCTGCAGGGACCAAAGGCCAGCCTGTCCGGTCCAAACCCACAGAAAAGCCAATGTAGCACACATCACCAAAAAACTGATTTCCACAGATCCCAATCCAACTGAGCATCCATGGCATGGACAAACAAATTGGGTCTATAGGGGCCCCATCCTGCAACCCACAGCACCCAAAGGATCCGCTGCCACAACCGAAAGTGTTTGTATGGACAAAGTATAGATTTTCCAATTAGGACAAATCTACAGTACATCTGTCTAAAAAACTAAGTAAAAATATGTCAAATATGTAAGGATTCGTTTGGAGAAGAGTTGTTGTGCCCTTCATTGACTGCTGTGCGGCGCATGTTTTCAGATGAGCAGGTGGCCGAGTTCCCCTGCGGACTGGATTTACCAGCACGCATCTGTGATAACGGCACCACCTGTCGAGAGTACTGGCCCGGCCCCAACTTTGGCATCACCAACTTTGACAACATCCTCTTCGCCGTGCTCACCGTCTTCCAGTGCATCACCATGGAGGGCTGGGTGGAAATCCTTTACAACGTGAGTCTAACTCTGTATTTCTTTTATTTGTTGATATAATCAGACATGAAGTGAAATAACACCAGTTGAGCTGGTCTTATCTGAACCGAATTGCTGCTTATCTAATGGCATAATAATCAATGAAAGAACTTTGGAAAGTAATGCTGGTTATAAGTTTAGTAGCAAGCTCAGTTAATGATTCATTTATGATTAACTAAAGCTATTCTGTCAAGTACGGAATAAAACACTGTGAGGAGTGCTGTTGACAATCCCGGGCGACGTGGTTTCAGGACCTACAGCAGTTATTCTCGTTAACATTTAGTGAGTGGAACGCTCGATGGAAAAAACAGCCTAAGTTCATCACCTAAGGCGTTCTGTTTTTGCAAGACAATGCACAACTTCATACTGCACTACTTGCACATTACAGAAACTCGGCTGGAAGTTAAGGAGTTCCTTGGAGACATTTCACATAAAGCAAGCGGCATACGGAAAAAACTTTCTACCTTGATGGTATCCAAGCACAAGTGAAATGCTGGGATGAGTGCATTAGTGTAGCAGGGGCTTATTTAAAGAAATAAAGCTATTTGTTACTCTCATAACTATGTTCTGTTATTGTGCACAATTAAAAGTCCCAGTTTGATCAGAATGGCGCTAGTAATAATAATAATTTCAAAAAATGCAATTTGTTACTGTCAAATCATGGTAGCATAACATCTCAGAGCTCCTCAAAAGGTTTGTGCTAATGTTCCAGCCGGAAGGTGCCTCAGAAAATGCATTTGTTCATGCGTCTCCTTCACTCCAATTCCAAATGTGCCATTTCAGTGTCTATGTAAATGAGCTACTGCTGAGCCACGGCCCATGAGAAAACAGCAGAGCTGAGCAACAGGCTGGAGAGGGTATGTGACTATATACGGTTTCAATAGGGGGAGAATCTGATTGGTTTGTTTAAGTCCCCTTCAAAGAAAAAGCTTCACATTTAACCTTTCCAGAATAAATCAATTAATATAAACTTGCGGTTTGCATTAAACCCGGCACTACTGTTAACCTATACAGCATCTGACTAATCAAATTCCCGAATTCAACATCACTCAGTATAACATTTTTGTTTCATCTATTCTGTAGTGATAAACTTCACATTCACCTGCTGCACAGAGCCACAGATGCTATGATTCCCTGCGTCTGCGCTGCATCACTGGCTTTCTGTGTACTTTCTCAGAACACTGCTGAATCATTGTTTACCCACTGGGAGCTTAATAGCATTATCAGTCCTGCTCCTTTTGCGCATGATCTCGGCTGGTGGTGGTCTGGCGATGATTGATTTTAAGTTTGTAACACCCCTCCCCGGATCCAGCAGAACAAGGAAGTCTATAAAATGTGCCTAAAATTTTTTTTTTTTATTATTATTATTATTTTTTTTTTTATGGGTACAGTTCCAAATGTCACAAATAATAATCATGCCCAAAGATATTTAATCACGGCTCCTAATGAGAGTCACCACGTGTGCCAAAGTGGTCAATAAAACAAATCTGACCACAAGCAGACTTGTAAAGAAAGCTTGAATTTCATAAGACTCAGTCTCTCTGGATTTTTCTTTGGCAGTCTGGAGAGTGGCGTACACCAATAGGGAACATAATACGGTTATGTTAAGCCTCTTTTCCCTCAGAGTTGTCAGACATTGCTTCTTGTTTGTTGTTTAAATCCTGGATAAGGTTATTACAGCATCATGGTTTCATTGTTATTCACGGTGTAGGATGGTTACCTCGCAGTTGACGTTTTCAAGCTACCGATTAAAGCACATTTACTTTTATAAAGGCTGGAAAACAGATAAACATTCTTCTGCTTCAGGGTAATTCCTATATTTCCCGGTATTTTGACGTTCTAAAAATTGATCAGAAGGGGTAAAGGGTGAAAGAGGAAAGACAACACTTTTTTTTTCCATGCATATGTCTAAAGTTATTTGTGGTATCTTGTAGAAATTATGGTATAATACATACTGTAGAAGGTATTAATCGCACAAAAAGGGAAATCTTTGCTGTCCATGAACCTTAAAATCGAACTAGCTACTGATTTTTGGCTATGCAGAGCTTCTTTTCTTTATACAAACCTTTAAAATATAATGTTTCGAATTACACCGAGCTGTCCTAACATTAACACCACAAAACGTTAACACTTAATATGAATTATAAACCCATAAAATGGTGACAGGATCATGGGCACACGAAGCTCACCCATGTCTGCAGGAACCAAAGGCCACCTTTTCCAGTCTGATCCTATAGAAAAGCCTACGCAACACACAGAGGTGATAAAAGTCAATGCTGGCCATGACATGAAGGCACCAGAATACCCGATGCACCCGTTCATGGGGCCTTGCAAGTGAAGACCACAAGGCCATTGATCTGGGCTCCAATCTCTCCAGATCCCAATCTGATCGAGCACCCATGGGATATGCCAGGCAAACAAATCCCATCTCGCAATCCACAGCACCCACAAGATCCGTGGCCAACATCCCCCAAAAAGTGTTATGTAATGTTGTAGCTGATCCATCGCTTTTCAACAAACTTTTGACCGGACTGGATCTCAAGGTGCTCTTCTGCAACCAATTGCCAGAATTTTAGACATCACGTTTAAAATTCTGGCCTTCCAGGAACTCCTAAACATGTGGAAATGACTTGGAGTGAGGTGAGGGCTGTACAGGGGATGTGGCAGTAACTGTAGCTGAGTTTCTAAAATGTAAAATTGGTGAATGATTGTGTATAGTTGTACATCATTGATTTTCAAGGACCAGTCGTTCCACTCGCTGAATGTTCACAGAAACGACTGCAGTGGGCTCAGAGCGACCTTAGCCAATATCATCATTCATGTTTTTTAAAAGATTTGCACTGTTTTGGCTAAGAGTCTCATCACCGTTCTGTGCTTGAAGCCTTCTATAATTGTCAGTCGGTTTTACGCCATAATTCAAGTCATAGTTTGACTTGACCGCACGTTCGTTGTTGCCCATCCTCATCAAAGTTCGCCGTGTTGTGTATTCTGAGATGGTTTTCTGCTCAACATGGTTCTAAAGAGTTGTTAACCCAGTCCGGCTTTGTCCCCTGACGTCTCTGATCAATACATCGCATTCACAAGTTTGTTGCGTCCTTTCGGTCTGATCCTGTGAAGGATCCGTGATATTTTTAGACTATATTATCATCCCATGCATATTTGAATAACCCTGGAGCAGCCCCAAAGCCACAGAACATGCCTCTCTTCTAGGAGTCACATCCCTAATGTATGAGAGGCGAAGTAGCTCCCAAAGTGCCGGTGATGTCACTTGAAAATATTTGTCACGCTTTGACAAGGCTGAAGATTTACATCCCGAGGTCACCGTACTATTTTTGGATGACGCCAAAGCAGACAGTGTTTCTCAAATCAGGGGGAGCAGTGTGGTTTTGATTCATGGTCCTAAAGAGTTCAGGTTTAGTGTCATGAATAATCACTAGTTCTACCGCCTTAATTACACGGCGCCGCTCCTTCCTCCCATCCGTGCCAAAAATATCATGATTAATCACATTGTCATCGGAGGCTATTACTGCAGAATTTAGTTCAACTCTGCAGGAGGGTCATTTCTGAATGCTCTGTAATCCATCACGCCAAGCCTGTGTATCATGTGTGAATGTGTATGGTGTATGTGTGTGTGTGTGTGTGTGAGTAAACAGGCATAAGGTCTTCAGCAGGTGTCAGGAGGTCTGATTCACGGTGCATCAGATGGACACTTGGGACGGAGAAGGGGAACAAAGTGGCTTTCTCGCTTCCTGCCATTAATATCCCTTCACTCTTCTCCTCCTTCACTTCATCCGTCATTCCCAGATTACAGCTGCTAATGGGTTACGAAATGAAAGATGAGCTCAGGGTAGAGATGTGCAAACCCTTGCCAGGAAGCCTTATCTGTTGTCATTTACATGACATCCATATGGTCACATGATGCCCTGTCTCACGTTCAGATATTAAATCATCCGCCCAGGCGTCTTCTGCATGTAGAGTTATGCCTGTTGACAGGAAGTTAGCGCACCCCAGGTAGCTGAAATGGAGTAAAATAGAATGGAAACATGTACCTTGGGTTTTCTTAAAATGTAATTACAGTGCTGGATTAAATACATACTCGAATTTGTCACAGAGTGGAATTTAAAGTCTGTGACAAGCAGCTAGAAGGGAAATCAACTCCTGAAAGACTATGAGATCGCATATCTTTATTTATTTGATTCACAAAATAGTGAAAAAAAAATCTGGTAAAAATGTTCACGCCGGAGATTCTTTCGGGTTTTTGGAAGTGATTACTAAAAAAAAAAAGTGGTTTTCTTGTTCTTTTGATTTTTGGTTTTATAATGAAAAACAGCTGTGTTTGTCTATAAATATTTTACAGCTTAACCAACCTAACTGATTGTACTGAAACCACTAAGGAGTCCTAAATTAAATGAAAAAAAAACAAAAAACAGGAGTTCTAGTTCTTGGAGTCTGATGGTATTGCTACAGTAGAATTACCTGATCCACATACTCGATCCAGAAGTACTTATTGCTGTTTACAAGAAATCTACTTATTATCATTGATACCTTGCATTTTTTGGGGGTCAGAAAGTTTTGTCCAACATGGTGACGTAGCGGTAGGCACCATGGCCTTGCACCTCCAGGGTCGAGGGTGTATTCTGCCTTGTGCACCGAGTCCCCTGGGACGGTCCTACATAGAACGGGGGGAAAAACATGATCTCATCATTTGAACTTTGCTACTGTACATGTGCTGGTGCGACATTCTATAAAAACTCCAGAGACAGGTTTGTGTGAAAATTCTATCAGAATTTTCTGAGATCACATTTCTATCCATTCCGATGGATGATATGAAAGCTTAATAGAGCACCTGACCTGTATCTATATGTTTTTTTTACCTTGTTCTGCCTCGACACGATAATGTGAGTTATTCTCTCATTCCTCAATCCTGATGTTTGTTCTGTAATATTTTAAGGTAATGTACATCTCCGACTATGATGCACATTTATTTCAACCTGTACTGCGCATAAGTTTCCTCAGGACAGACCATGTAGTTATTTATACAAAAAGCACAGTTCGTTCCATCTTCTCTCCTGCTGCCTGTTCTCTTATAACCAACCTGTTTAATCAAGAGTTGTCATGCATACATTTTATAACAGGAACACAGAATATTAAAATCTCTGGAGAAAATAGGTCATAAGCAGGCACTGAGCAGAATTGATGGTTTTGACTAAACAAGGAGCCATATGTGTGTTTTAAAAGACACTTTAAAATGGATTAATTGATTTTTTTTTATTTTTTTTTACAGATTGAATAGAGGCCTAGGTTTGCTGACCTCCCTTTTTCTTATCTGTCACTTTAACTTATGGACATTTCGCCAATAAAATATTCCATCAAACTTCCCGTCATCAATATCTTCACTCATTTACAGAGACCTCATGAATAATTTATTCTCACTCATCGTCTATACCGCTTTATCCTGTATTCAGGGTCGTGGGGGGCCTGGAGCCTGTCCCAGGAGACTTACGGTGCCAATAATTTCTTCTGTATGGTTAATTTTCATTAGAATCATATATGGTAGCATCTGAGGTACAAAGAAAGACCCCTGGCTTTTTTTTGGCAGCTAGATCACTAGTACATTTATACACTAGCTGCTTGACTAAAGAGCACATGTAGCCTCTCCTGATTTGAGATAAAGAGGAAGGTACATATTCAGAGGATGGAGTGTGAGGTTGATTAAGTTATGCTACTTTATTATTCATCATGTTGTATATTTATATATGTAGGCAACAGCACAATCATCGGGAAAGCACGACCAAGATTTTGTCATTCTTCAGTTATTCCAGTCCTCTATCTAGAGACTCGTACTATGTGGCATGTGATCGCACTCACTCTCTCTCTCTCTCTCTCTCTCTCTCTCTCTCTCTCTCTCTCTAATTAGATCCCCTTGGTGTGTTGTCTTAGCTGAAAAACAGAAAAACTTGTTTCACATCAGCAGGCTTTCACTGGAGGATTATACACTTCTCTTAAATTCCATGTTTCTTTCTTTTAATTAGCGCGTGCAGAGTTAGCTAGTGAAATGTAACCTCCCTGGATTATTCAGATCAAAGGTTACAAATTGTAAGCAAGCGAACGACGATTTCCGTTCCGAAGCAATTTAAGTATCTTAAATTCAAACCTTTGTCTGAAAGGAATGTCTTTTCTGATCTTGGATAGAGAATCAAAGATGTAAAGAAAGGAAGGTGGGTGGATGAAAGAAAGAAGGGATGTTAGGACAAAAAAAGAAGAAAAGACAGTTTTGGAAAGCAAAGAAGGAAGGAAGGATGAAAAAACAATGTAAGGAAGGATGCAAGTCAGGAAAGAAGTTTGGAAGATGAAAGAAAGGGAGGTTGGATGAAAATATGAAAAGAAGGATGGATGAAAGAATGGAAGGAAGGAAAAAAGTTAGGCCAAAGGAAGGAAGGGAAAAGGTGGAAGGACAGAAGGAGTGAAGAAAGGAAAGGAGGATAAGAATGTTAGATGAAGGAAAGGATGGAATAAGGGTTGGATGAAAGAAAGGAAAGAAGGAAGGAAAGGTGGATGAAGGTAACGAAGGAAGGATGCCAGCATGATATGAAGGATGGAAGGAAAGATGTTTGGATGAAAGACTTGAAGGAAGGGAAGTTGGGGAAAGCAAAGAAGAAAGGAAGGATGAAAAAAGGACTTAAGAAAGGATGCAAGTCAGGAAAGAAGTTTGGATGATAGAGAGGAAGGAAAGTTGGGTAAAAAGATGAAAGGAAGGAAGGGTGAATGAGGAAGGACAGAAGGATTGAAGAAAGGAAGGTTGGATGAAGGAAAGGCTGGAATAAGGGATGCAATGAAGGAAGGAATGAGGGTTGGATGAAAGAACGGAAAGAAGGAAGGAAAGGTGGATAAATGGTTTCGATTAAACTAATGAAGGAATGGAGGAGGAAAGAAAAGAAGAAAGGATGGAGAGAAGGAAGTAAGTAAGCTAGTACAAAGGAAGAAGGAGGAAGTATGGAAGAAAGGAAGGGATGATGGAAGGAAGGATGCAATGAAGAAAGGAAGAAACTAAAGTTGAAGGTGAAAGAAAGGAACGAAGGATGCAATGAAGCATAGAAGGATAATAAAGGAATAAAAGGATGAATTAAATAAATATCTAATAAATTTAGTTGTAAATTAATGTCATTAATTACAACATTATTACAGAGAAACATTTACCATCAGCACAAAATAAATAAATAAATTAAAAAGATTTATAAAAACAGCTAATTTCTTAAAATCTCAAAAACAAACCAGGAATATTTTGCAGCGTTTTAAACTAAACAGGCGTTTCTCCATTCGTTTTTTTCTTTCTTTGTTTAATAGAGGAGTCAAGTAAGACTAAGTATTCATGGATTTTTTAACCTCACACTGAGTTACTTAGTGATATATAAATATTTCAGCGTAAATATTAAACAAGCTACAACATATGCTGTCTTTGAACAGTTAACAGAGCCGGTGCTGTGTGACGCAGGTCTGGTTCAGACTCTACGCTGATGGATGAGGGGCTCGGTGGTGTAGCGTGACGAATAGTGCTGGCAGGCTGCATTGCTGTATTGACCAGTTTCTCGTTAAACATTTAAAAATTGTCCCTCAGGGAGACGGGGTGGATCAATTTGTCCCGTATCGCTATGACTTCAGTCCGTGTTGCTGAACGCAAGATCAAATCACTTTTCTAGTCTTGGGTACAGACTGAATGATATGCTTCGTCTGAATTTCTTATTGCTAAAGGGGCCGGGGTGTGATCATGTTAGAATTTGTTTGCAAGGCTAGAACTAGATCACTTAATAATGATAATAAAAAATAATAGTAATAGATTGACGATAGAATTAATTTGGACTTTCTGTGTCTCATTGTTGTGGACGATCAGAAACTGAACAGATGTGTTTCCTCCGGACTTTACAGCCTGCCAGAACTGCCGACGTTACACTGCAAAGTATTTAGGACATCACAGCATGGATGCTTCTCCCACGGATACTTTTTCCAACAAGGCAATAATAAAATCCAGCTGATTTCCAGAAAACAAGTTATATTATAGTTATCATCTATCTATCTATTTTTATTATTGTGATACATACAGTATCTGTCATATACTGGAAGTCTGTCTTTCATATACTGTAAATCAGTTGTCACTGGTGTGCAGTGAGACTTGCCCTGTTTTGCCCTCTATAAAAAGTCTTATTTGGACTCAAATAAAAAAATGTTCATCCTATTTTCCCCTTGGGTGTGCAAGGAATGCTGTCAAGTCACACACACACACACACACACACACACACACACACACACACACACACACACACACACACACACACACACTCATGCACATGTTTATACTAATAAGTTTATGCTCTTTGCTCTTTGAAACAGGCCAAGAAAATTCCCCCAAGTTTAACCCCCCATTTGGCTCTCCAGCCGATTCCCACCCAGCAACTATCATACAGTATGCTATCAAAAGTCAAGACTGGAATGTGCTAATGTGCTTCGTTCTTCGATCAAAGCGACACAAACATCTTCAAACTGCTGCTCCTGGTACATCACAGGGCAGTGTAACACCTTCACTGGAATGTCTTACCCATGCTCGTCCACATTCATGAACATACAGACACATGAACAGCATGTCCAGGGACTGAACAAAACAATGATACTTCAGGCTTCTAAATGGAGCAACAGTAAAAATAAATGGTCGGAAAGATGTAAATCCCAATTCTGGTGATGCCATGGTTATTTATACACATGTATAGTGGTAGGTTTCTCACGTACCATCAGGGTTTGCTCAGTGGGTCAGTGGTTAAGGCATTGGATAACAGGTCGGAAAGTCCCAAGTTCAAACCTCATGACCACCAAGTTGCCCCTATTGGGGCCTTCAGCAAGGATGTTCTGTATAATGAGATAAAAATGTAAGTCACTCTGGATAAGGGCGTGTGCCAAATGCCTAAATGTACCTTGCGGAATTCCTGGCTTCAATGCCCAAACCCCAAACCCAAATAAACTGTAAGGGTTGCATCAGGAAGGGCATCAAGCAGAAATGCTGCGGGAAATTGTTGTGCAGATTGGATAACAAATAATAAAATTTTTTCTGCAATGAAATTGCTACACAATAATCAATATTTAATATTTTTACTTTCACTTACTCATCATCTATTCCGTTTTATCCTGTATTCAGGGTCACAGGGGGCCTGGAGCCTGTCCCAGGAGACTTAGGGCACAAGGCGGGGTACACCCTGGACAGCGCGCCAATCCATCACAGGGCACACACACATACACACACTCACGCATTCACACACTACGACCAATTTGGGAACAACAATTAACCTAACCTACTGTACAAGTCTTTGGACAGTGGGAGGAAACCGGAGTACCTGGAGGAAACCCACCAAGCACGGGGAGAACATGCAAACTCCATGCACTCAGAGATGGGAATCGAACCTGGCCGGGAATTGAACCCGGACCCTGGAGGTGCAAGACGAGAGTGCTCACCACTACACCACAGGGCTGCCATTTTTAATAATAATTAATATTTAAAAATAGCTTTAAGTTAAGTCCATATTTTTTAAAAACCTTCTGGTTTGCTTAGGTACTGTATAGAGTCAAAAAGACGTCTACAGGCGTCTAGAGTGGTGCCACTCGCTCAATCCATGCCTGCTTGATGGCTTCCTGAAGATCATGAACAGATGGTTTCTTGACTGCTACTGCCTTCTTCACCATTGTCTAACAGTTTGCTATTGGATTAAGTCTGGATTTGACCCAGGTCATGGCTCCAGAAGCCCATTGTCACATTTTCCTGTCTGGCAGATTTCTGCTAGTTTTTCAGTTAATTACCACAACTCCAGCCAGATGGACGCGAACTAATTAGTGAAATCACCCGTTTTGTGCCCAGGCTTACGTTGGCTTAATACTTTTGTCCACTACTGTATATACTTAGCTGTGCTGGATGCGAGCTTTAACCTTGTGAGACCCGAACTAACATTGCACGCTTTGTAATTTCCTCACACTTTTTCTGTTTTTTAGAACTTACTAATAACTATTGCATTTGAGCCATGCCTTCGAACAGGAAAAAAACATTTTCAAAACTGTAATAACAGTCCTTAAAAGCTAACCATACAATATAGCAGGGAGAAAATGTCACGCCTTTATAAGAGAACAACCAGTTCTCATGAGGTTAACATATATGTATATATGTTCAAAAACTGTAGGAGAGTTACAATTAACCATATACAGTAGCTGCACCTCTGACATTTATTCACCTGTAGTCAGTAAATCACAGAAGAGAAAGCAGCTCTAACCTGAGCTACTCCTGATAACAAAGAAAGCTAATCTTTTTTCCCCCCACCCGGCCGTAGCACAGATCTCATCTGTAAGTGTTGCTGCACGAGCTGCTCCTGCAGGCCTCCAGGGTCCTCGATGAATAACGATGGGATGTAGAAGAGCAGGGAGGAGGTCTAATGGGGGGATGAATGCTGCAGAATATCAGCCAGACCTTACCACTCGCGCACATAATTTGCTTACGCCTGTACACTAGAACCTTGGTTCAGTATTAAGACCGCTCTTATTTTTTTCCCCCTTTTCGTTTTCTTGCGTGTATTCCATTTTTCATCTCTGAAGAAAATGAGACATAGCTTTCAATGGCACTCGGGTACTTTTGCATGCATTCCAATGTCGCCTTTGAGATATAAGATTTAATAAAGCCTAGACAAGCAACATAATAATGATAAAAATTCTTTCTTATATTGTATAAGGTCCTGCAGAGGCTGAAGCTGTAAAGGAAATTTGTGTGCTGCCACTGCAATTCTGTGTTATTTATTTATTTATTTTATTTTTTTCATAGCTCTGGACTCTTATTTCTTATTTAGTGACAAAATAATCTCCTGGAGTGAGCTGGAAATTTCACTCAAGCATTATCCAGCTGAAGCTTAGTGCAGTTCCGAAGCTCATGCATTAGCTATTCAATAAGGGCTCTATCTAGTAATCAATGTTATGGGAGATAATTGCAACAAATGGAACAGAGATGATGAGTGGAATTACACTGTGCACATAAAATATTAATAATACAAACAAACATGCTGTCACTTCCAGTGCATGAAGCACATGGCTTAAATGATGTACAGTACGGCAGGGTCATAGATTTAACAGCACTACAGACTGCCTTATTGGTAAAACAAAAAACAAGAAAAAAAAATCTATATGTATGTCTGGATAGTACATTGACTCAGTCATTCAGAAGCTCACAGGAGGTTGGTTTTGATTATTTAAAGAAGACACTTCTTCCGTGCATTAATTCAGGCATCGATTTTTATTTATTTTTTTATTTTATTTTTTTTTGCGAGCATGAACTCAGATGTACAGTAGACAAATGCACAGTGAGAAAGAAAGAATGGAGGGGGATGATGAAGGCAGAAAGAATGAGATAGAGTGTACACTACACGAACCGCACGAGGTCAGAGAGCGGTGGACCCGTGTCTGTGGATCTATTTCCTGCTCTTTTTTTTTTTCTTTTTTTTTCTCAGCACTGATGTTCTCATATAACGTGATGAGTAAATACATTATGAGTAAATAGTGTGCTGAGTCAATGCATTAAGAGGAAATGGGCTTCGTAAATGGAAAAAGAACATTTTGTACATAAGGGTGCCAAAAATTGTGACACGTCAGGTTTATTAGATTTTAAAATGTGAATTTAGATGTATAAATTTCTAGTTAATTAATTGTGATACATTTATATTAGATAATTATGAATACCTATTTAAAATTAGAGAAAACTTCTAACTCAAGACAAATAAAATAAACATCATAATGTGATTTATATCCTTTTTTTTATTATTATTATTTAATCTACAGTTTGACCATAAAAAATAAATATCCTACCAATAAGACCTAATACACACTTAAAAATTTTAAATAAGATTTTGGATTAAAAATAGATTTTTCTTTTTTCTTGATTTTCCTTTTCAGCAATTTAACATTTGAAGTAAGGAAACATCGTGACGCAGTGGTAGCGCAGAGTGTTAAGGCTCTGATCAGAAGGTTATCAGCTCAAGCCCCTGGGCCCTTGAGCACGGCCCTTAACCCTGTCACACAGTATCATAGGTGTCCCTGCACTGTGACCCTGGCCTCCTAACAAAAGCTGAGCTATGCGAAGAATAATGAATTTCACTCTGCATACTCTATATAATGTATGTGATGAATAAAGGCGTGGCCTAATTCCGCTTAACCTAAAATAAGATTTTAAATCGACACCTCTTAAACGAAAACGAGTCAAAATCATGATATATTCAGTCACACTTTTAAAACACAGTTCTACTGAACTTTTCCATGTTGACTTACGATGAGTGTAAATCCTTGTTTAAGTCATTGATTGGGTAGGGATTAGCATGTTGCGCGGTTCACACGTTCTCTTCCTGTCGTTACTTACCCGGCTAATTTGGCACTTGGGAGCGTCTGAGCTGAGATCTGCTCAATTCTCAGCACTTCTCCAAGTTCCATAATCCCCCAGAGAGCAGCCGAGCCGGAGCCCGAAGCCCAGAAGAGATCAGTGAAAGAGCAGTTACGAGGGTCAGCACTGCTAAAACCTCTTCTCATTTCCTGTATCCATTAGATCTGGGGATTGAGTTTGAGGTGAAAGATGTTCTGGTGCTTCTGCTGACCTGGGTGGGTTTGAGGGTTAGTATGGATTTTACACTATGCGCAGAAACAGGATTTCGCTTTGCTGTCACTTTCTTTTATCTTTAGTTTAGATTGGAAATCTCGGATCTGTCCGGGATGAAAATGTGCAAATTGGTTTTTCAAAGCCTATATCAGAGTAGATTGAATTGCCACTCGTGTTAATATCATGCAGTTTTCTGCAGATCTAGAAAACAATTAACAATAAACTGGTGGCAAGCAGCTTGACATCAAGCGTATTTATTTGTACAAATGTTAATTATTGCTGCATGACAGTGTGATGAAAGTAAATATTTTATTCTACATATTCACAAATTCCCAGGAAGCAGCAACAATACCGTCAGAGTGATAGAGAATGAACTTTACAATTTCTTTTTGTATATTTCCGTCTGATATAGTACATATAGTCTCCACACCGGCCTCCCAGGAACTCTTATAATGGGCCAGAATTGTGGAAATGGCTTAAAGCGAGGTCTGTATTGCCAGCCAAGTTCCTGTGTAATGTGCAATGATTGTGTGTACAGTTCCCACAGACAGATGTGTCTCTTCCGCAAGTTCACAGGAACGACTGCAGCAGTCCCCCGAGCCACCTCGGACAGGTGTTTTAGAGTCTCATCATCGTACTTTGCTTGAATTTGTCTATATTGTACAGCAAATGCCAGCTGATTTATGCCACAAGAAATTTCATCACAGGTCCCGGTTTGACTCGAACACCCTTTGTATATAAATACAGTCATAAACCATACTTCATAAATCATTAAACAAATTATAAAAAACATAATAGGTCACTGATTGCATATAATTATCATAATACGAATAAAAGAAGACATAATTGGTTACCGATTACATACATAATGTACATGTCATTAGTATCGTACTAATTTCTCCCATTTACTGACATTCTTACAAAAAACGCAACCTTCGTCATGGCAGGTCTGCACAGCAGTCCATTGTTTACAATTAAACCTGATGGAACCTGTGGGAGAAAGTGTATCAAGGTCTGTTTTACCCTCTGAGTCACACAGCTCAGAAGACCTTGACTTCGACATAGTTTCACACTGCCTTCTGTTTCCCACCGGAGCAGTCAAAAAACACAAGTAATTTTAAAAGGTGTGAATAGATTCTGCAATTAGATTAAGGCATTTATTAAACAGGCTAATAATAATATAAAATAATCAAAATAAAAGCCTGGGATTTTTTTTTCCTATACAGTACCATGCCAATCTTTTAACAATCACACTGCATTCAATATTGAAAAATGTTATAATTTACCTTTCATTTATTCATAGATACTGTACATTTAACGTCATGGAATATCCATAAAGCTACAGTAGTTCATTCCTGCAATCACTGGGTGGCTAAAAACTGTCGATCTCTCATCACCAAATACACTTTTAGTGCTGACACCGGAGGCACCTTTTGAAAATGTCTCGCAGGATAACTTCCACGTATCAATTATTACACACATTTGAAAAAAGCCTAAATGCGCGTGCAAAGCTACAGTAAACCTGTGAACTGAATTATGGCCAGCTCGATTGTCAGAGCTGCACTGATGGAAAACTAATCAACACTTTTTGACCAGTTGGAATTCAATTTAGAATTTAATAATGCTGCATAAAAAAACGCGCAAACAAAAATGTTTGGTATCAGTTAGTATTATTAGCTCTATTAATTTTTGGTGAAAATGGAAAACAGTCATTTAAATGGCACAAAGAGGAAGCAGTAGAGTCTGACGAGGAGAAAGACTTCGGATCATTAAAGAGATGCAGTGAACAGTCAAGAATCCTTTATAGTGGCGTGATGATGATGCTGATGCTGCTCTGGATTTCCCGGTTATGAGTGATGCATCGTAAACACTCCTCATCTCTACATGAATCCTAGCAGGGGTTTTCCCATAATGTCTGGTCATGAATGTTCCATCACATGATGTGGAGAAAGTCTTTCCATCACTAACCTCATTCATTCTTTCCATTCTGCCTTTAATGATTTTTTTTTTTTTTTTTGTATAGATGTATGTCAGGTATTCAGGTATGCTTTGTATAAAGGTATTTTTTTAAACACAGATTTAAGAGCATGCATGATTTATTTACTGCTTTATATATATTTTTATGAAGTCATCGGTATTATGTTTGATTCTTTGACTTCAAATCAGTTCTATAAGAATCTGTGACAAAGTTTTTTTTTTTTTTTTCAAGTCAGTTAAATGCCTCAACCTTAATGTGGGGTTTTTGGGGGGAAATGACTTAATATATTAAACCAATATCCAACATAGCCAATAGTAATATATTTGTAAGGAAAACTGTAAAACGATATATGTTCGGATATACGGAAATGTTTCTGTGTGTCTATGTTATGTGCCTGCAACAGCGTATAAGCATTAATGGAGGAAAATATACAGTAATAATGGAAAACACAAACACACACACACACACACACACACACACACACACACACACACACACACACACACACACAAACACAATCTCTTTATTTTTACTATATTAAGATTCAGGTTTAAATAAAGCTACTTTGGCTCTGAAGGGTTTATGTGCCAGGCATGCAATATGATCAAAAAATGTAAAAGAGTAAACCTTAAGTGACAAAAGGGGGACGGGAAAGGTGAGGCGGTCTGGTTGCCATAGAAACAAGAGGGTTAATGGAGGAAGGGGAGGATGTCAAAACAACAAAACACATTTAGTTCAAACTGTAGCTGCTGATTCAGCGGAAAATCAGCCAAATAGAAACTCAGAAAGAAATGTGAGTTTGCAATATTGTGAATTACGTATTGCTTTGCTTTCTTTGCTACTACAGTGTTAATTAGTGGATATGTGATGAAATGATAATAGCGCTTATAGGCACCGGCTTGTTTTTGGGGATGTTCTGCTCACTGCTAAGAAATAAAGAGATTACCTACTCGATATAGAGATCATTCCTGTCTGATCTGTCGCTCACGTAGGCGAGACTGAGCTCTAAAACAATTAACCCTCCTAATCTTTCAGACGATTATTTCTGCAGAAGAAAATAGCTCCTTTAAAATCATTTTTCTCTTATTCTTATTCATCCCTTATTGAACCATGGCAGACGTTAAAAAGACGAGCGATTGATTGCCGCTAAGTGATCATATGTTAAAACATTTGTTTTCTCTCTGGTGCAGGCCAACGATGCCTCAGGGAACACCTGGAACTGGCTGTACTTCATCCCGCTCATCATCATCGGTTCCTTCTTCATGCTTAACCTGGTTCTGGGGGTGCTGTCAGGGTGAGAGCTCACATTACATCACAACACATTACTATAGTGAATATTCTCAGTTTGTGTAGTGGTGTAGTGGTTAGCACTGTCGCCTTGCACTTCCAGGGTCTGGATTCGATTCCCGGCCAGGCTCATGTGCATGGAGTTTGCATGTTCTCCCCGTGCTTGGTGGGTTTCCTCCGGGTCCTCCGGTTTCTTCCCACAGTCCAAAGACATGCAGTTTATCCGTAATTGTAAAAGTAGTGTGTGTGTGTGTGTGTGTGTGTGTGCCCTGTGATGGATTGGCACCCTGTCCAAGGTGTACCCCGCCTCATGCCCTAAGTCTCCTGGGATAGGCTCCAGGCCCCCGTGACCCTGAAAACAGGATTAAACGGTACAGATAGTGAGTGAGTTGTGTAGTCCCATGTACCTCATATTTGCAGAGGATGTAAATATCAAAGACTTATATATAATCGATATAATATACAGGCTGCAGTATGAAAGGCCCATGGTTATGCTGTGCCAAGATGGCTGGAAGAAAATAATGATGTGTTCGGCGCTCACCAGGAAAAGCCAAAGAAAGTACCATTTAGCGTAAACGTCCTTAGATTTGTCTAACCTTTGATTAAACGATGAAAAAATCATTTCAGAAACATACGAAACTTTAAATCTGCTCTCGCCATCGATCTTTGTTGAAATGCGAAATCGGACGAAATCGGACCGTTCGTTATAAACGTTTCGTCTTTACTTTGCCCTCTTAATAAAGTACGCAGATGGTGTGAACATTACTGTACATGCTGCTTAACCAGTGGCTCGGTAACGGTGTGAGGTTTAGAGAAGGTGTTTAATAAGATTTTTTTAATACCTCGGCAATGCTGAATTCTCAAATCGAATTGCTCAGATGGTGTTGATTCAAACTCTAAAAGCAGCTCTGACTGTACAGTAGTTCTAGCTATAATTTACATAACAGTTTATAGTAGTACACTTATTTTCATACATCGTTAGACTTACTATATAAATGTGTTGTATAAATACACAATTATTTAAGTCTCAGAAGTTTTATCATCCGTTTAATGAGAAACAAGTGTCCAGGAAGAGGACGTAAGTGATGACAGGCGCGAAGGTGTTTCACAGCCGTCTGATCATAAATGGGTCAAGAGCATGATATGGGGGTTGATTTAAAAATAAAATAAAGTAATTTGTTTTTGCAAATCATGATACGAAAATGAAGGGACAGTCCGTTATAAGACTTTGTGTCGAGTCAGATGACATGACGCTGTGCCGGATGATTTCTCGTGTAATTGGTTTCGTGTGCTGCTGGTCCTGTATTAGTGTATCTGTTATAGCACTGACATGGCATGAAGCCATAACGTACATTGAAATGTAAAAATGAAAGCTCTATTAACCTGTAGCCTGCACATGTACAGTGCATTTGTGCTATTAAGTGCTGTAAGGGAGCAGTGTGTGTGACAATGTGATTAGGCAGCGGTGTTATGCCAAGGCAATGTTACTTACAATTAGATTTGTCTTCCATCAGTAGTGATGTGGCCTAAAGGCCCAGACAGATGCAATACCTCCTCTTCTCCTTCTCTCTCTCTCTCTCTCTCTCTCTCTCTCTCTCTCTCTCTCTGTGACTTTCCATCTTTCAATCTGTTTCTTACAAACACACACACACACACACTGGCTTAATGGAGGATGTCTCGATGAGTGCTCTGTGGTGCTGCTGCTACCAGAGAGAGGTAAATTTATGAGTTCTCGGAAAGCAAATCACATTTTCATCCCTCCATCACCAAACAGCTCGTCCACTCCACACCACGGCGATACTTTGGCATCCTATACTCATTCCTCCTTCCTTCCTTCCTGTTTCCTGACTTTTCACACTTACTTGCTTACAATACATGTTGGATTAGTTCCATTTATTCCTTTACATCTTTCTTTCTTTCTTTCTTTCTTTCTTTCTTTCTTTCTTAGTTTCTTTCTTTCTTTCTTTCTTTCTTTCTTTCTTTCTTTCTTTCTTTTTCATTAATCTTGTTTCTTTGTTTAAATGATTTTTTGTTTCATTATATTTGTACCTCATTTTGACTTTTTTTTAACTTTATGCATATTTTCCTTTTGTTTGTTTGTTTCTTTCTTTCTTTCTTTCTGACTTTTTTGTTTTTCATTAATATTATTTAATACATTAAAAACAGATCTAGACTTTTTTGCTTATATTTTCCTCTTTCTTTCTTTCTTTCTTTCTTTCTTTCTTTCTTTCTTTGTTTTTAATTATTTATTTTATCATTTTCTCACCACATCTTGACTTTTTTTACTTTTTGTTTATATTTTTCTCTCTTTCTTTCTTTTTAATTAATCTTGTTTCTTTGTTTATATGATTTTTTGTTTCATTATTTCTGTACCCCCATTTTGACTTTTTTTACTTTATATTTTTCTTTCTTTCTTTTTCTTTCTTTCTTTTTCTTTCTTTCTTTCTTTCTTTCCTTCTTTTTTATTAATTCTTTTTTAATTAATCTTTGTTTATATGTTTTTTTCATTACTGTATATCTGTACTCCATTTTGACTTTTTAAACTTTATTCATATTTTCCTTTTCTTTCTTTGTTTCTTTCTTTTTGACTTTTTGTTTTTTATTAATCTTGTTTCTTTGTTTATACGATTTTTTCATTTAATTATATCTGTACCGCATTTTGACTTTTTAAACTTTATTTATATTTTCCTCTTTCTTTCTTTCTTTTTTTCTTTCTTTCTTTCTTTCTTTCTTTCTGTTTTCGTTTTTCTTTCTTTCTTTCTTTCTTTCTTTCTTTCTTTCTTTCTTTCTTTCTTTCTTTTTTGTTTATGCATTTTGGTATTAAATTCTTTACAGTTATCTTTGCATTTAGCTCTGTCTCTCCTTTCATTCAACCTTTGTTTCTATTTTTAATCCTTGGATATTGTTGTGTTATGATGAAGGCTCTGTCCCTCGTTCCCTCCCTCTGTCTCTCAGGTGGAGGTGTGCAGCTCCCAGCCCGATGGGCAGAGGGGAGCTGTTAAGACCTCTGAGAGTTCCTGATCACTTTCTTCTTCTCCCTCACGATCCATCTGTGTTGGTGTTAATGCTGCACACTAAATGAATAAATGAATCCCACGCATCTCTTATTCTCTCTTTCTGTTTGTCCTTCAACTCAGGTTAACATCCTCTCTGATCTTTGGGTGTGAAATTTATTTCTTTCAAGCAGCTTTTCGAGCTCCAGGTGTCGGAGCTGCTTTTGAAGACACACTTCTCCGGAGAGTGTTCACGCTGTGGTGCTGATGAGACCTGCTCTCACAATAGCCTGTTTGTTACGGCGCTTACAATAGTGGCACCGCGGCTTTGCATATGTGCGTGTGTTTACCTATGTGTGAGTGAGATAGTTACAGGGCGAAGTCTTTGTGTGTGTGTGTAAGAGTATATCTGTGTGGTGAGAGAAAGAGTTTGTGTGAAAATCTAGCCGCGCTCAGTTGGGCATGTCGTATTGTGTGCGTATTCCTCGCGTATAACAACATCCTGTTAGCAGCTTTCAACGCTCGATTTGTCACCAGTTTGTCATTAATCAAAAGTATAATAAAGTTATATTATGTTTGACCTTATTCAGGGTCAGCGCTTCATGGCCGAGTGTTTATGCCATGGTTATGAATATGTTATGTAGGTACCCACCCTTTAAATAAGTGTTGATGCTGAATGTTGGGATGATGCTGTGTCTCATTTGGAAATACTAATGTTACAGCGATGAGGTTGTTTTTAGTTTTAATAAGAAATCAGGTAGCCTTTGAGATGTTGAGTCGCTGTGAGTTAAGATTAGTGGTCGTAGAATGCATAATGTGTTCCCTTTCTCTAGTGAAATGTATAAATTATATATGAATAAAGCAGTGTTATGAATTTTTTATTAAAAGCTCAGGACCACTCCTCCCCTGCTCGTCTACAAGCCACAAACAGGAGGACGGCATAAGATAACGAGGTTTGACTTGGCACAGGCTTTTTTTTTTTGTTGCTGGATCTCATTGCTGATGCAACCCTTCCTTTTTAATCCAGGCTTAGAACTGGCAATAAAAATGCCCTGGATCTAGCGTCTGGATTTGGATATTGGCTTAATATCAAACCCTCTTGCCAGGTGAGAAGCTGACCGCTGAGCCACCAATGCTCCTGAAAGTTCATTTATCATTTTTTTCACCACAGTTTGATCACTGAGTCCTTCCCTCCACACTTGGTGGCTCAGTGGTAGGTTTCTCGCCTACCATGCGGAAGGCCCGACTTCGATTCCCATCAAATACCCAAACCCCCAGCTACAACAGTAGATGCAGTGCCGGTCTCAAACTCGGATAAAATGGAAGGGTTGCATCAGGAAGGGCATCCAGCGTAAAACTGGTGCCAACAACTTACTTACCTTAATCTTACATGAATTAAAAAACATTAATATGTAAATATTTGTTGCATGTTCTTTAAAAGCAAAGCAAAATGATTATTTCCACCCTCATATCCAAGTTAAGAAACTGGGGTCAGAGTACAGGGTCAGTGTTAAGAGCCTTGATCAAAGGGGAAATTGGCAGTGCTGGGGCTTGAACCCCCGACCTCCCGATCAGTTTCCTCATATGTTTGTGCGCCCACTGCCCCTGGATCCATTACTGGTTCCCTTACATTATCTCACTCACTCACTCATCATCTTCACCGCTTAATCCTGTATTCAGGGTCACGGGGGCCTGGAGCCTATCCCAGGAGACTTAGGGCACAAAGCGAGGTACACACTGGACAGGGTGCCAATCCATCGCAGGGCACACACACACATACACACACTCACACACTACGGCCAATTTTGGGAATGCCCAAACGACTGTGGGAGGAAACCGGAGTACCCGGAGGAAACCCACCAAGCACATCAAATCTATACAATCGAACCTGGCCGGGAACCGAGACCGGACCCTGGAGGTGCAAGGCGACAGTGCTCCTTACATTATCTATATTTATATTTCTTCATTACGATTGAAATAATTTAATCGATTAAAGCTTCCAACTTTATATATCTTGACATGGATGATGATCAGATGGAAGTTTATATACTTAAAACATTTTGACATGTGTCAAAAGGCAAAAATGTATTTTGCTTCAGCTTTGAGGTTAGGCTAGACTTCGAGTCTTTTGTGATAAATCCAACCTTCTGTGCATTTCTTCTTTTTTCTCTTGGCGGTGTAGTCTTTGTCTTGGTTTTGATGATGTCAGCACTTTCTTTTTGGTTTGGCACCAAGGAGGACAGCACTTAGTTTCGTTGCACTTGTGTAATGACAATAAATAGTCTATTCTATTCTATTTAATATTTTTTCCACCACATCTTTATATTTTCCTGTTTCTTTCTTTCTTTATTTCTTTCTTTCTTTCTTTCTTTCTTTCTTTCTCTCTTTTTTCTTTCTTTTTCTTTGTGTTTTTCATTAGTTATTTTATCATTTTCCTACCACATCTTGACTTTTTTTTAACTTTTTGACTTCTTTTTGACTTTTTTTTGTTGTTAATATTATTTCACAATTTTTCTACCACATCTTGACTTTTTGTTTATATTTTCCTATTTCTTTCTTTCTTTATTTATTTCTGTTTTTCATTAATCTTGTTTCTTTGTTTATATTATTTTTTTTGTTTCATCATATCTATTTTCCAAAATTCACTCTTTTCTGTGAGTAGTTATAGTAGATGCTTTACTACATATTGTACGAAATGTCGAGCCAAAGGTTCACACCCCTCTCATTCATATTCTCATTCCAAACGAGCTGAATCGGGTCAGACTCTTTCCAATAAGGTGGTAACATGATGCATTTTTATTCTGCTGGGACCATTATTCCCATTATTAGTGGAATATTAAGATTCATGTAAGCGCACCTAATGAGCTGCAAAGCTACCACATAGACAAAAAAATCCCCTTATTACCTTAATAATTCCTTATTGTCCTCTTTTACCACCTCAAACTTGTCTTCATGTTTTCTTTCATCTTTTCTTTAACGTTGCTATTATTATACCGAGGGCTTGTGTCTCCAATCCTGGATCATGCTGATTGAACACATACACAGAACATACTGTACTAACGTTCTTTAATTCTATCCTCAGAGACTCTAATCATATAATCTGACATGGAGAACATGTGATTGCTCAGTCTGGTATAAAATTCGGCTCTCACCTTTTACCCGGGACCTTTTTTTTTTTTTTATGCTGTGTGACAAAAAAGAATCTTAATTGCCAGCTGAACTTGGACAGTGTAAAACCAGCTTCAGTCAGTTTAGCCTTCTTGGGTTATCTGTCTTTTTTTTTTTTTTTAGATGTTTTTTTAGGCCAGTATTACAGACATAACACACAGTATTGTATTTGCTCTCTTGTATTCTATTTTGTCTCTCTCTTTAATCTCTCTCCCTTTGATCTTCTCTTACACACTCAGACTTTCAGGCTCTCCTGGTTGCCATGGTGATTGGGGTGTGTCTCCATTTGTGCCTCTGTATGTGTGCCTGCATGTGATGGCAGCTGTACAGCTACAGTACATGTTTGCCTTTGTGCAGCTTAAGCTGTATTTTTTTTTTAATACAAGGGACCTTCGAGTCAAACCGGGACTTTTGATTGCGCAGAATAACATCACATACTTAAGAGAATATTCAATTCAATTTAAATTTTTTCAAGTCAACAACAAATAACAGTTGCCATTGTCGCAAAGCAGCTTTACTCAATCAAAAGAATGATTTAAGTAGCATGAAATGTGAATGTCTACCAATCAAAATGATAAGATTAGATATAAACTTTATGTCTTCTTTAATGAGAAGTCCTGGTGTGACTCATACAATAATGTTTACCTTATATATTGTCATGTACGGGTGTTAGTATCAAGGCTGATCAAGTTAAATTAGCCTAATTAGCAGAGTGCAAGTCAAATTCTCAAAATTTCACAGTTACACAGAGACATTGATTTGCAGTCAAGTATCAAGTTAGTTATCCCCCCCCCCTTTTTTAAATAAATGTGCAAACAGTTAGGGGTCTTTCTCAGGTTGCTGAATTTAATCCCGATATGGTGTAATGTCAGGATTGAAGAAAATAAAAGGGCCTTTGTTAGGAATTTTGTCAGAGTCGAAAAAAAAAAAAAATTTAAGTCATTTGAAGATCACTGTCTAAATAACATCATAAGTTATTCAAAGGTACTGTAGATTGTTGTAGAAGGGTTTGTAGGAGGGTTGTAGACCTTGTACGTGGATCGTAATAGATTATTGAGTCCAAAAATATTCTGATTTCCTTGTTTAGTGCTGATATGTACAGCTTTGAGCTGAAGCTCTTGTAAAAACCTACCATTAAGACGGTCCAAAATCCATTACCATGGCTAAATCTAATCCTGTGCACAAAACTGGTATATTCTTATAGATAGTAAACTGTACAGTATATGGTGACACAGAGGTGAGCGGCAGGTTCATACTGTAGCTTCTGTAGTCAATCTGGTATCCGTGTCCATGTAAACAGTTGAAAAATCATGTTTCACCCGAACCACATGACGCCAGCCGACCGCATTTTTTCGAACTCCTCGCTCATGCACCGTTGGGGGCGGCGTATCACACTCGGAGGACAGCGCTATCCGCTCATTCCGCATGCGTGAGCTCACAGACGCCCCTGATTGACTGTCGAGCCGTGATTAATGTGGGAGCACTGAGTACCTCTCACCCCTCCCTTCTGAGAGAGCTCGACCAATCGTCTCTCTCTAGGCCTTCGGCTGCGAGAGGTTACGGCACCACCCGGGAATCGAACTCGCGATCTCCGGATAGTAAGGTTTTGTTCTTCACTAACTAAAATGTTATCCCCGGCAAATTATCTGATTTGTTACGTAAAAAACACAGCTCCACGTGATAAAAAACTTTTGATCGGCAGTGTGGATATGTTGCGTCGAAGTGTGAGAGAGCGAGAGAATCAATCAATTCATCAGAGATGTCAGTGACAGGGATTCCTTCTCACCAGCCCACCCACGTAAACACACATGTACAGGGACTCTTCGTGTCACACTTCTACTGCTGCTGCATTGCAGGAAGGATAGACAGAGGAGTGGAGTCGCATCTCACACATGCTGCTGTGGGGGCAGACAACTCAGGCAGGGGGAAGTCCTTCTGCCCTGTGCTGTGTTTTTTTTCTTCCTCCCACTCTTTAGCTCTCTCGTTCCTTCACCCTGCCTCCTACTTATCTTTCTTCCTCTTCTCTTTTTTTTTCCCAAGCTTGTGGTTAGAGCTAATGGAAACTGGGGGAAGCTCTCTCTGTGGGTGGACGGAAAGATAAATAACATGTTTCTTCTGCTCAATAACTCCATCAGGGTGGTTGCACAGGCGTTCTCTCCTTCCAGCCTGCATCGCCTCCTTCAGGCTTTTCCCCTCCACTATCGGCCACAGATTCCTCATGGTTCATACACACACCTGGCTGAGCGCAGCAACATGCCAGTTTGCTCTGATCGGCACAATAACAGATGGCTGAATGTAGTTTTTCCCCCTTTCTTTCACTGTCTGGCAGTAAGGGCTGACACTGAAAACGCTACACTTGTAAAAATAGGCTTCTTTTAAAAATAGTTCTTTAAAACTTTTTTACTAAACCTCTCGTCTATAGAGATCCTCACATGAACGATGACTTCTGTTGTGGACCAGAGACTAGCTGCAGGGCTCGGGACAGTCAAGACAGTAACATCACATTGTGTTAGTCTTCTTCTTCATCAGAAGTGTATCTTTGACTATATACAGTACTGTAGGGCTGCTTTCAGGGGACCAAACAGGTAAAAGTCAGACGGTGCAAAGTCAGGACTATAAGGAGGATGCTTTAACACCTCAAACCAAAGTTGTCCAACCAAAGAGTGTCGACAGTGTGGGCAGAAGTGTGCCCTTGGATAGCGATCCTCTTTAATCCACAGTTTAGGCTTCAGCTCATCAATAGGTGTCTCACTGTAATGAGAAAACTGCTGATTGTTGAACCGTTTTCCTGATAATGTTCCAATCCTGGTCCTTGAGAATCCCAGAAAACTGTGAACTCCAGCTCCAGCTCATTTGCGATTGAGGGTGTTTCCATTCCACACTTTTTACTCTCAGGCTCGTAGTGATGAATCCGTCTCTCGTCACCAGTAGTGATTCTCTTTAAGAAAGTTTCACATGCTTTAGAGTATTGGTCCAAATTTTGTTTGTACTGAAGCTAACTCATTGGTGGTGTAATGGTTAGGGTCCAGGTTCGATTCCTGCTTCTCTGTGCATGGAGTTTGCATGTTTTTCCCATGCTTGCTGGGTTTCCTCCAGGTACTTTGGTTTCCTCTAATTGGCTGTTTCGGTACCAGGTATACAGGTATATCAAATATATACAGGTATAACAAATAAACTAATGTGACTGTTTCCAGATAATGTGGTTGGGAGTCTACTATACCTCACATTTATAGTATATAGCTAGCATTAGATGGATGGATGGATGGATGGATGGATGGATGGATGGATGGATGGAAATTCCAGATCGCCAACATGAAGTCTTTCATAGTCTATAGCTTATGGAAAAGTCCACTAAAGACCACTAAAACATATACTGTAGTTTTTTTTTTCTGAGTTTCTGATGCTAATTAATATTACACCACTAGCACAAAGTACTACTGTAAAGGTTTCGCCATACTGAAGCATCAGAACTTTTAAAGTTCTCGAAAAACTTGGTTTGAAAATACTGTAGCATATTTTCTAGCTGTTCTAGGGGACAATTCGTTCTCACCGCTTTAGTTGCAGTTCAGCGTCTCTTCGCGTACATCTCATTCAGACACAGAATTCAGCCTAGGCACTCTGCGCAAGATCCACAGTTTCCAATTGACCTGGAAGTCGAACAACAGTGGAGAAAAACCACTAACTTTCAGATAGCACCGCAACCAAAAAGGGGACAGCGCGTACCTCATTGGTACATGTATGAAAAGTACAGCGCTGTAAAGTTATCCATGCTTCCACCGTCGACATGCTACCATGATGTACTGCTCACTAACTTGCAACAGGTCAACCGAGAAAAGGTCCAGTACTATCGAGCAGAATAGAGGCATATCGCCAGATATTGTAGAGGACCCGGACATACTGTGTCAGTAAATTGATTTTCCTGGGACAAGGACAACAGTCCAATTACATGGCCTAGTCGAGCTATAACCATCATGTTCCATGTAAATGTACTAAATAATTCATAAATGGAAGAGTTTTCATAGTCCCATTATAGTTTCTTATCATCATTATCTTCATTTATCTTTTAACTCTAAATTCAGGATGCTACGCTATACATGTTACCTGCATTATTATGAAGGGTGGCCATATTATTTAACAAAATCTCTCTCTCTCTCTCTCTCTCTCTCTCTCTCTTTCTCTCTCTCCATTCCATGTACAAAGTTCTTCTGACAGCAGTTACCTTTGTTATTTTGCTGAAGATGACTCATTGAACTATGTATACACGCGCACACACACACACACACACACACACACACACACACACACACACACACACACACACACAGACACAAATATACACAAACATACAGTAGATACACATGGTAATGGTTTTCCCTTGATGCCCAGACTTTCTATGAGTGTGTGGTTGTGTGTTTCTCCGCAGGGAGTTCGCTAAGGAGCGCGAGCGTGTGGAAAAGAGGCAGGAGTTCCTAAAGCTGCGAAGACAGCAGCAGATTGAGCGAGAGCTCACCGGCTACCTGGAATGGATCTGCAAAGCAGGTTTGTGTGTGCGCGCATGTGAGGTCCACTTGGCAGGCTCATGTAGACTACAAAGCTTCATACAAAGCTCACCATTTAAATACTTGTGGCATAACACTGTTGCTAGACAACTGTAAAATATGGGCGATTAGCCAAAGCTAGCTGATGACTACGTTTGGTGATTTAGTTAGTATATAGCTAGCAGTAGATGGATGGATGGATACTTGCCATACTGAAGCATCACAACCTTTAAAGTTCTCAAAAACTTGGTGTGAAAGTGCTGTAGCATATGTTCTAGCTGTTCTAGGGGACACTTCGTTCTCACCGCTTTAGTTGCAGTTCAGCGTCTCTTCATGCTAATTTACTCACCACAGCGCAAGTAATATCAATCCTGATGTACAACAGTGTTTTAAGTCGCTACCAAGCTGGCAGGGTGGTGGCTATACTGTACAACATATGCTTTCTCTGAAACCCCTGAAGTGAGCCAACAAGCAAGCATCATTTCAAACTGCTGCTCATGTGGCATCACAGTGGAGTGTAATACACTCCAAGAAAAGTCTACCCTTTTCCACATACATAAACTTACAGATGCCTACGATTAGATAGTTTTACTGTGATTCACAGGGAAGAGAGAGTAATGCATTCCCTCCCACCCTGAGAACATGACTATATTGCTCCTTTGGATTCTCGCTACAGCTAGCTGGGGCATCATTGGGCTCAGAAAACTGATGGGTGGTGCAGCAGGTAGTGTTGACTCCTACCAGCTCCAGGGTTCCTGGTTTGATCCTGAGTTTGGGTTAGTGTGCAGAGTTTTGCATATTTATATGGGTGTCCTCAGTTTCCACCTACCCCAATGTAAGCAGTCTCCTGGGATGGACTGGTGGTCCATTTAGAATGTGTCTCCAGTGTTCCTGGGATAGGCTCTGTTTTGGTGCTATCTGGTTACGATGTTGGACTGCTAATTGAAAAGTTATGGGTTCAAAACCGCAGTACTGCCAAGTTGCCAAGTTTTGAACCCTTGAGCAAGGCTCACAATCCTGAACCGTTCTGGTTTCATCTACTGTACAATGAAATTGAAGCAAGTCGCTTTGGATGGCATCTGCCAAATGAGATAGGAGATTAGGAATGAATAGATGAATGAGCTCACCAGTCATTTCAACCGTTTAGACAAGTAATAAAGAAGCTGGTAAAGCTTAGTCTGTGTATGGCAGCTGGTCAGAGTGAGCAATTTCCTTATTGTCACTGGTTGGCAGCAAGGTTCTGGTTGAACAATTTCCAAAAGACCAATGTTCTTTCTATTGAGCTGTTAGACTAAACAGTTTAATGCTGACACAAAAGCAGTTTCCCATTATAACAACACTGATCTTTCTAAGAGACATGTAATTTACTCTGCATTTCCAAGTTGTGCGCTGTTCTAGTCGTCGTGTCATTTTGTGAATCGTTTTCAGTTGAATTAAGTTTAAGCTAAGCATCATTTAATCGGTTTAATCACTTTATCCTTTAAACAGCAATTCGTGTTAATACTGTAAGTATCCTTGCTGAGAAAGAGGCAGATTTGTTCACATTATGCTGTAAAGGCCATGTTTACAAGCCATTCGTGTAAAAAAAAGATTTCCTGTAATGGCGTAAGAGTTAATTAGCCACTTCTCAGCATGGAGTTTGCCTTCGTCCAGCGGCCCAACAGTCCTGCTCTGTGGAGAGTTAATTGACTTGGAGGAGTAATTTGCCAGTCTACCCTCGCCACGGTAGC
Organism: Clarias macrocephalus; assembly: GCA_011419295.1. Classification (NCBI taxonomy): domain Eukaryota; kingdom Metazoa; phylum Chordata; class Actinopteri; order Siluriformes; family Clariidae; genus Clarias; species Clarias macrocephalus. Next base: position 142,331 of record JAAGKR010000258.1, read on the forward strand.
CGTGCTTAGAGCTTTTCAAGAATGAAGCGAGTCCTGTTCCAGTAAACTGCATGACACGTGTAATTGAACTTATTTGTGCAGATTGCTTTGTGTGAAGTTGATGTGATGTTGTAGTCTCTGTGTTTTCATGAAAGACTTGAAGTCTTTCCAAGCTGAAAATGCAAATCTAAACTGACAAACAACTGAGTGATGGCCCGGTGCCATCCCAAGCTCACCACATTTATCTGGCCTGTATAGTGCCATGAAATAACGGTGATAAATTCAAATATATGTGGCCACAGCTCAGGTTGTATTTCAAGATTGATGGAAACACAAGTTACAGCTCAACCACTTTTAGTCCAAAATCAAAACAAGCGTTATATATGGATGGTTGTGTTCCTGTGAACATTTTGGCTCAAACCCTCAAAGAAAATAAAGTTGCACCCAACACTCTGACAGGTGCTCCAGTTTCTTCTTTCAAGCCTTGGAGCCTTCAAAGTGTCCACTCACCAGAATATTTGAACACATCTAAATGTTCTAGTAGAATAATATATAACTATATATTAAGTGAGAATATTAAAGAATATCCTGGCTATGCAGACTTTGTAGTAGACATTTCAGATTTTGTGTGCTACAATTATCAAATGTTCCTGGGAGTCAAAGTCAAACAAGTTAAATTTGAGTTTGTGATAAGCTGATCAAATCCAGTGGCATTGCTTCTTTTTGTCACACGATCAGTGATGCAAGAATACAGCATTAAAAGAGTTTACATTCTGTTTACTGCCATTGCAGTCACCCCAGCATTCATGGACTACAGGTATGCATCCGTTGCCATTGCTGTTATTCTGGCAGACATGGACTGAAATTACTGAAAAAAACTGGTAGAAGAGGAAGCTGATGATGCATTCTATGCTCTCATGATGCATTAAACTTTGTTGTACAGTTTTTTGCGATTTTTATCTTTCTAAAAAAAAAAAAAATGTTTTTGTGTGCCAAAAAATAGAATATTATTGCCTTGTTTCAAGTTGCTGCTAGTATGACATACTACCAAAACACAGGCAAAGCATTAGTTTATGATTAGTTTTTTTTTTTAGTTTAGTTTATTTTTAAAAGCATTGTCCATAGGCACAAACACAATTTCAGGGTGATCTATCAATTTAGAAAAACTGATAGAGATGGATTAATAGCTTTTTACAAAATCATACAAAAGTCACATTGATATAACCAAAGCTATTTTAACAAAAACATTTTTTTTTTGCTTTTTCCCCACAGTTGTGACTCAAAGAATCCATGCATAAAATATTTGTAGTTTTTCTAACTTTAAAGTTTAAAGTTCTAAACTTTAACTGCTAGAATGTATTTATCTCGTTATGCAGTGAAACGCAGCAAAAATTAGACAATGGAAATATTTCCCTGACGTTCCATCCACTATTTCAGTGACAACATCGATTGACTCTTACTTATGGAACATCAGAAGATAAAAAAATACATTTAGTGAATATAAATATACTTACTGCATATAAATGAATATTAATATGTGTTTAAATTAGCTTGAAATAACAGCCCATGTGCAGATCCTTGGTCCAGTAGAGCTGCTTTTTTCCGATCTCAGAATCTCACCTGACAGTTACAGGTCTGCTCAACCAGGTGGAAAACATGTGCACTTGATGACATTGCTGTCATAACCCATATGCTGCTCTCTGAATGTTAATGCTCCCTGTCCTCCCTGTTTAGAGGAAGTCATGCTTGCTGAGGAGGACAAAAATGCCGAGGAGAAGTCTCCATTGGATGGGGCCTGGTACAAGAGGAAATGCAACAACCCAGGTTGGAACTGAGCAGTGTTTAATGCTTAATTACTGTATGAATCTAACTGCAAATGATTGGTTGAACAATGTGTTATTTAAGTGACCGATTGCATTTTTAGTGCAGCAGGCTCTGTCAGTGTGTTCTTAAAACTATTATGTTAGTAATGAACCATCGTGCTGAAGTGCCCTCAGTTTGATGATTCAGCTCCTGCTGAATGAACTTCAGCACCTGCATTGTGTGTTTCTGTGCTTTTATCTTAATGCCTGGTTTCAGTGGGATTTAATCGCCCTTTGTTCTGCATTTGGGTTCTCACACTCTGTATGTACTGTATTTGTGGCTGTTGTTGCACAGCTCTCAGATATTTTTGACTCATCCATTTACCATCCCAAGATATTTGTCATCCTGGCATTCCTCGTTTTCACATTTGTGTTTGGATTTCAGTTCTGAAAAGATCCAAGAAGAGCAAAAACGACCTCATCAATGCAGAAGAAGGGGAGGATCATTTCACGGATATCTCATCAGTCGGTAAGCATCAGGCCTGGATTGCATCATACTGTTTCTACAAACTGGCACGTGGAGGTGGATGGAATATTCTGCAAGACCCAACCAAATATCACTCACTCACTCATCATCTATGATATGCCCTGCCAATCCATCGCAGGGCACACATACAACACACTCACACACACACTACAGCCAATTTGGAAATGCCAATTAACCTAATCTACATGTCTTTGGACTGTGGGAGGAAACCCACCAAGCACGGGGAGAACATGCAAACTCCATGCACACAGAGATGGGAATCGAACCCGGACCCTGGCGGTGCAAGGCGACAGTGCTAACCACTACACCACAGAATATGAGCAGATATAAACTGAAATGATAATGTAAGGAGCAGGTATAGATTGGTGCAGGAGGGTGTAGGATACAAAAAAAAGAAAAGAAAGCCCCAACAGATTCCTCCATGAGCAAGGTGCTACTTACATGTAACATAAAATAACAGAAACTAACTAGTTAACCAGGACACCTAATTAGCTGACTATCTAAGACAAACCAAATTTACACCATAAATTATCAAAAACTATTCTGAAGTACTATATAAAAGACATTACTATACAAAATATAAACACAAGACAACAAAGTGCTGGTGCAAATGTGCAAACAGGAGCAGCAACACGACAACATGACCCAATGCAATAAACTGATATACTGAGATTGTAATTAAAGGTGGAAAATAACTAAGGTCATTTACTTTGTTACTGTACTGACGTACAGTTCTTATGTATATGTACTCTACTTTTATACGTATATAAAGGTAAGTATACACAAGTACAGTAAGTATTATTATTTTTTATATATACAGTATATCTAAGAAACATCAAAATTTAGCTACCTCAAGAGGAACCAGACTCAAAAGGGAGCTCATCACCCGCTGAGAGTCAGTGGACAGTGAGATTATACTGTAAATCCTTCCTGCATTGTCACATACAGTAAACATGGGAAATAGTAATCAATGTACAGTAGTATCACTCTACTGTCAACCTTTGCACTCCAAACTGATTTAACCCGTAATTCAGATCGTCAGTTAGCATTCCGAGCGTTTGATTAACATTTATTGTGTGGGAAACTAGTAAGCAAAGATGAGGTTGTGGAAAATTGTGTGTAGGTGGCAGGATCGAGGGGCTAGCCAGCCTCTGAGGCTTCTCCTGTGTCAGATTTCTAGATTAAAATAGCTCTTGAAATGATTATTCCTAGTCTCTCCCAGGGCGAATTATGAGATGCTAATGGGCCAATTTTTCACTTCTGTCTCTTTTTTCACACCCGGCCTTGACATTTGAATTTAATTTGAGAAACCGAAGGTTTAATATAGCAGAGAGATCTGAACGGCAGACACGGAGTCGGGACAGGGGCTCCGCGCCGTCCTTCACTTCATCCGTCAGCATCTATAAAGAATTTATTAATCGTTGCATCTTCGTAATAAAATTTTCAGAAGTTTAGTCGTAGTGTATTTTGGGAAATTGTTTTGTATTGTTCTGTATACAGATTTCTATAAAGCTGCTTTGTGACAATGTGTAAAGGTACGGTAAAACCGGAATGTATGTAACAATTGCTTAAATTTTATTTGGCTGGCAAGACTTCTGTGCCAAAACATACAGTAAGTACTAGGGGCGTTCGATTCAAACCGGGACTTTTGATTGTACAGAAGTAGTACGCCAGGACCATGATTGGGCTGCCTGCTTCACGTCTGAAACCCTGGCCTCCCAGGAACTCCACTAATGGCCCAAGCATGTGGAAATAGCTTGTACTCCTGGCCGAGTTCCTGTAATGCTAAGAGTCTCATCACTGTACTGGGTACTGTTTCCTTCGAGAAATTTTTATCACACGTCCCGGCTTGACTTAAAGATACCATCATACAGTATATGTTTCTGACATGATTTCTCTGAATGTCTGTCTTATTATTTCCTTTGTGTGTTTCGGATTCTTATCTAACTCCCCAGCAGTGAATCGAATCTCTCGGCTTTGTATAACCGTTCCTTTCTCTCTATACTCAGCACCCCAGGGCTCGCCGTTTGCTCGGGCAAGCGTGAAAAGCAGCAAGAACGAAAGCTCCTCGTATTTGCGGCGGAAAGAAAAACGAGTGCGCTTCTTCATCCGGCGCATGGTGAAGTCTCAGGGCTTCTACTGGACTGTGCTGTGCCTGGTGGGTCTGAACACGCTGTGTGTGGCTATAGTGCACTACGACCAGCCCGAGTGGCTCACCTACGCTCTCTGTGAGTACACAATGCCCCATGGGTTATAAAACCTGCTTTTCATTGCGGATTTGTGTTTATGCCCCAATGTATGCCAGTGCTTAAAATAATCTGGGGAAAAGGTTAGTGTCGACGTCTCTTGGTCTGTCCTAGTCTAATCCCTGCGAAAATGTGCATACAGGCGAAAAAAAAGTTTGCATCTTCCATATTTATTTTTTCTTGGGAAAAAAAAAAATCTTTGATTTACAGTTTATCTCCCCAAAAAAATTGAACAGCAAGGAATTAACAAAAATAAAATAAAATAAAGCATTGTAGGTGTATCCTGGATGTAACAAGACAGCAATCCAATACGTGAGCCAAAAAGAACAGAAGAAAGCAGTTTGAGAAGAAGTTTTGTCATAACCCTCTCAGGCTCCAGACCTGATCTGAAGAAGGCGGTGTGTGAAATCTGGCAGCGCTAGAACAGATATGTCAGGGAAGCTGTGTGGGTTGGTGGACTGTACAAACCTGAGAATTTCAGCTGAGAGGATCCAAAAGCAAAGATTTTAGCAGATATTTATATAATATTAAGAAAGAGGTAGATTTGAGACACATTTTCGATGGGTTAATGTGTGATAATGGGGGGGGGGGGGAGTTTTGTTTTACTCTCAAAGTATTTCTCAAAAACCATCATATGATATTCATCCCTTATTCCAGATCTGGCAGAGTTTGTATTCCTGGGCCTCTTCCTGATTGAGATGAGTCTGAAGATGTACGGCCTCGGCCCCCGGAGCTACTTCCACTCTTCCTTCAACTGTTTCGACTTTGGCGTGAGTGTCTTTCCCGCCGCAAACGGCCGTGATGGATTGCCTCTGAAATACCATACACTGCCTTGAGTAGTGATAAAGCACCACACAATATCTTTGGGACGTGCGTTCGGGGAATTGTTGTTGCACTAGTATGAGAGTATGAGAAATAAGAAAGGGCACAAATCTCAGGAGTGAATTAGGATGTTTGTCTGTTCTGTCTCTGTTATTGTCCAGGTGATTGTAGGGAGTATTTTCGAGGTGATATGGGCGGCAGTTAAACCCGGGGCGTCTTTCGGCATCAGCGTGTTACGAGCTCTGCGGCTGCTGAGGATCTTCAAGGTTACAAAGTGAGAAAAGAGAAATATCCCCGGCGCTGGTGTCATATTTCAGAGCGGACGTCCATTTCCGGTGTTCTGCCTCCATATCAGAATCCGCTCCTGATTTATTGTGTTTTCTGAGACTCCTTCCCAGACGTATTCCCTTTCGGAAACAAAGTTATTTCGGATGCATGCTAGCTGTATCGATTCACTGAAAGCTTTTTGGGTGTGATGTGTCCGTGTGTGTGTGTTTAGGTATTGGAACTCTTTGAGGAACCTGGTGGTGTCTCTGCTCAACTCTATGAAGTCTATCATCAGCCTGTTGTTCCTCCTGTTTCTCTTCATCGTGGTGTTCGCTCTGCTCGGAATGCAGCTTTTTGGGGGACAGTGAGTATTCACACTTGTTTTTGCGTTAATAATCATTCATTCATTTATTCATGCATTCATTCTTTGAGTAAGTACTGTTAGTAGGTAAGTACGTACAGGAATTTGTCCTCGTCGCGGTCACCTGGAATCAGATAGCACTGGGAAGAAGTCAGTTACAGGACAACACTAACACACTCCTTTGCACAGAATCCCCTTTCAGACACTCCTTTTGCTTTCCTAGTCATCTACTGTAAATGGGATCAAAACGTTGTCTTGAAATGCTGGACCCAACTCTGAACTGTCTGCTGTAACATTACCGGAAAGGGACGCACAATGTTTTAATATACTGAAAAAAGTTTTACACTGACAATGACACTGAGATTATATCATTAAGAAATATTCATGGCACAGCACTAGCTACATGGTAATACACTGTGATCTAGCAAGTCATACATACATAGCGTAAGACCGGATTCTTGGAACTGATTATAGGAAGAAGGCGAGGCTGATCAGATGACTGCCGTGACTCTGTATGTTAACATTACGTCCATTTAAAGCTGCCACTTTGATGTTGCGTATCCCCATCTGAGTTTGCGGTCACCAGTTAAGCAGCTGAGAAGTTTTAAGAACCAGTAGGGAACTCGTATGTAGGTGGGGAAAACATCATTCGGCAGTGCTACCACCCTAAAGCCATAGTGCAAACAACACCTGACTCTATTTGTTTAAAATGCAGATCAGCCGAGACAGTTTAACCTTAAATGTCCGAAGTTTATCCTAGAGGAGCCACTGCGCAAACAGCATGTTCTAAATAATCACTCCAAATACGAAATGGCTCTCTAAGTTTCTTTTCTTTCTTTCTTACTTTCTTTTTTACTGAACTAGCTTTAATAATTTTTTCTGCCATTACCACCTCTAAAGCTTTACCTTGCTTTTTATTTTAATTATTGTACTTTTATTACCTTTGAAATTTTATATTGTTCTGGCCCCTATTTCAAAATTGTTATCAATTGTTTTAATTATTGTACATTATTATTGTTATAATAATAATAATAATAATAATAATAATAATAATAATTATTATTATTATTATTATTATTATTGTTGTTGTTGTTGTTGTGTATTAATTACTTCATTAATTTTTTTTATGACAGAGTTTTTCATATGTCCAATTGTTACACTCTTTTTATATATTATATTTGTCAATATCAATTGTTTCCTTATGCATAATGTTAACTTTACTTTACTTATAATAATAATATTTTTTTATGAATGATTAATTATAAGTACTACTACTCTCATATTATTATTAATTTATTTATGTTTTTATTTATTTATGCATTTATTTTTTATTTAAATTATTACAGAGAATTTGACATTTCTTTTTGTTACACTCTTTTTTATATATTATATATGTCAATATATTGTATATATGAATTGTTTCTTTATGCATAATGTTCACTTTACTGTAAAGCTCATAATAATAGTAGTAATAATAATAATAATACATTTCTTTAATGAATGATTAATTATAACTACTACTACTACTCTCTTCTTGTTATTATTATTATTATTATTATTATTATTATTATTATTATTATTATTATTTATACTGCAACTACTACCGCTTTAAAGTGTCACGTTTCATAAAATAGCAGAGTAAGTCTGTATAAAAAAAAAAATCATTATCAATAACCTAATCATGACTTCTAATTCTACCTGAGCAGCCAAGGATTTGACTTAAAGACGAAGCTATGACTGTTTTTATCTCTGCGACATCCTTTTGTCCATTTTCATAGACTGTAAAGTATTTCATGCAGTGTCAGACACAATAACGAGAGACAGAGAGAGAGAGAGAGAGAGAGAGAGCGCGCGAGAGAGAGAAGGATAGAAGAAATGGATTCCATCGGGATGAGTAAAAAAAGCCAAGGTTTTCATTTCTCTCTGCTATGAATTATTGATGGAGCTGTGTAACGGAGGAACTGTCTGTGTGCACTTTTGCCACAAGGTAAATATCAGCAGAAACGTGTAAACATCCAGTGACACGATCCACCCTAACGATCGGCGACTTGCATAAACATATAGTTTCTGCAAATGTTATTGAGTCGAGGCGGAGGAAAACCACAGGACGGTCGATTCTGACCTTTTGTCATTAGTCCATTTCAAAACATAAGAGACTCAGGAAGGGGGTTGTTGCGCTTTTGTTTTCAAAATGGCATGAAGTTGGTGGAGCCGGTGTCGGGTTTCATCCATGTACACATTTCTGTAAGCTGAGACAGGTGTGTACAGCATCAGACGCAGCAGGTGGTCCAAATACCAATGTCAATAGACGTTTCTTTTCCTGAACACATTAAAGTTCCCTCAAGCCACTGGCTGGTCAGGAGATTTCTGGTGATGTATCATAAGTATTTAAGAAGAAATTAAACATGAGGTAGAATTTTAATGTCCCAGCGCATCAGGATCTTTATGTAGGGGGAGCACATAAGATAAAGAAGGGGTGTGATGATGCATATTCACGACATTATCAGCAGAGAGAATATTTATAGTTCTTTATGTTACTTATAGATAAACATATGTTATGATCCAAGGCGTTCAAGTCAAAGCGGGACTTTTGAACAGAACACAGCTTATAGTAAGTGCAAAAATAAATATTTTAATTCTCTATATAATCCCCTGCTGCGCTACTGCCCAGTATCCCAGTGTTTAACCAGTGCTTGGATACCATCAGGGTAGAAAGTTTTCTCAGTACGGCGGAGCCATGTACTGCCTGCTTGACGTCTGAAACATTGGCCTCCCAGGAACTCCGAACATACTGTAAAGTTCTTGTAATGTGCAAGTGGTGTTTGTGAAGGATTATGTGTACAGTTTGCACAGACAGATTGGTTGGTGACAGATTTTACGCATTCATTCACAAGTCCCAATTTGACTTAAACGCCCGCTTGTAGTATCTTGGCTATTATAAATCTGTAAAACAATTTATTATCCTTTATTATTTTAATGATTTAAAAGCGAATTATCTTTCTAAAGTCATTTTTAGACCTTCAGATGGTTCATTCCGTGTTGTTTTGTCCCTTTTACATTTTTGTCTTTGCCACGGCTTAAACAAGACAATTCGGTTTTTTTTTTGTTTGTTTTTTCGCCTCTATTGTGACCTCATATATGAAGGTCCTGCAGTTCCAGGCAGGGCAGGGCTAAGCAGCAGCTTATTTTCAAAGACACTGAAACTTATAAAAATGTATACGCTGCACTTACTTACCTGCTATCATACTTCTGTATTCTTCTAAATTCCCTGTGTTGTGTTGTTGGATTTCCTTCGTAAACTCCACTCTTGTTAAAATGTTTGTACATTTTATTCATTTTTTATTTTCTTTCTGTAAATGTCGTCGTTAATGTTAATATATTTGTGTGCATTTTACTTTCATTTGTCATTTTTATGGTTTACAGGCAGTAATAATAAGCATTTTGCCATAAAAATTTTATGGTTGTGTGAGTGACAAATAACATTTGAATTATAATTGAACGGAAACGGTCCATTCAGAGGAGTGAAATAACATTAGTATGAAATATGAATATTTTAGCTTGAGCATTAACACTCACTTTGGGGAACCAAAAATTTAAATATAAAATATAAAAAATATATAATAGTATAATAGTATAATAGTATAATATGGGATCTTTAATGTTAACTGAAGTAAAGTGTAGGAGAAGAAGGACTGGTGGTTCCAGTAAAAGTTAAAAGTTTTAATGAAAAAGTGAGTTTAGATAGAAAAAGTAAGTTGTATTAGTGTTTATGTACTGATATTGTTTGTCCTCACACTCAACTTTCTACGTTTTTCCTCTGAACCTGCAGGTTCAATTTTGAAGACGAGACCCCGACAACGAACTTTGACACCTTCCCAGCAGCAATTCTGACTGTGTTCCAGGTAAAACATTTAATTCCCAATATTTCGTTCTTTGTTCCCGTGTCAGGTCCGTTCAGAGACGTGCTTTCTGTTCTAGATCCTGACAGGAGAGGACTGGAATGCAGTGATGTATCATGGGATCGAATCTCAGGGAGGAGTTGGAAGTGGCATGTTCTCCTCCGTCTATTTTATCGTCCTCACGCTGTTTGGAAACTGTATCCTTGTCTCTGCGGAAAGAAAAAACAAGCACTGTTTTGCAGCACAGTGACCTGTGTGTTATCAGTACTGTGTGTGTTTTATTCTCTTAACTTATATCTGTTCAGACACTCTTCTTAATGTCTTCCTGGCTATTGCTGTTGACAACCTTGCCAATGCACAGGAACTCACTAAGGTGGTTTATTCATTCACACACACACGCACGCACGCACGCACGCACGCACGCACGCACGCACGCACGCACGCACGCACACACACACGTGGCCAAACATGATATCAGTTAATTTTTAGTTAATTTTCTGATGGGATCATATAACACTATTTTTCATAATACTTAATGCTTCCTCTTCTTCTTATTTTTTTAAATATGTATACACATTTATATTTTTCTCAGATAAAAATAAACACATTTTCTAAATATAATTTCATTCCCTTTTATGTCTGTAGTGTCCGGAACTTTTTTAAATTCAAATCTTTCAACGGTCCTAACTGTCATTCAGATGAAACTTGGCAAATATAGATTTCAAATGAAAAGACAAAAACCTGAAAAAAGTGTATTATTCCAAAATGCTAAATTGTTAAGATATTGCAACATGAATGAGACGTGGTTACGGACACTACAATTTTTTGGGGACCAAAGAAATCGTTAATTTTGCATGGAATGCTTTAATTTAAGCATACATTTTTAAAGCTCATATACTTCTAGAAGCATACACCAATACTCATAAAGAAATATGCATAATTTGCATTTTAAATTATGATTAATGTTTCAAGTGAGACAGTATAACACTGAAAAATGGCCAATTTTTGGGGCACGTATAAAAGTAAGTAACTTGAAATTTTTAGTCCAGGTCACTTCCAAGTAGCTTCTTTGGCACACACACATTGTCTGTATTATATGTAGAACATAAAAAAAAATTCCATCAGCACCAACGCTGTGTTTTGGCCGACTCTGAGTCCTTTATGTCTTCAGGCTTGAACACGAGTAGATCCAGCGTTACTGTATCTCCGTACACGGGAATACACTGCTGCCCTTTAATAGCTCCTTAACCCTGTCTGTTTACCCTTGACTGATCCGCATCTCCCTCAGTAACTCACACTAATAGAGCGCCGTGTCTCTAGCAGGATTTATGGCTTTACAATAATACTGTATCTACAGTACATGGAAGGCGCACAGACCCTGTCGGTCTCTTGGGCCGTCTCCGGGGACTTGATTTGTTGAGTCCTGAACGTGTCATATATTATTAAGCTATTAAACTCTGCTTTATCGCAGGATGAAGAGGAACAAGAGGAGGCCATCAGTAAAAAACTGGCACTCCAAAAGGCTAAAGAGGTGAAGGAAGTCAGCCCCATGTCAGCTGCAAGCATTTCCCTCGCAGCGTAAGTAAAATCCCCACTGCCACCGCAATACAGTACGGCAGTTAGAAAACCACATTTCTTGTGCGTATACTGTATGTTTTTTTCTTTCCGTAGTGTTATCCATGTGTCTTGAATTTTGAAGTACTGTACTGTCTAACGTCTGGACTGTTTAAATATGTGTATGTGTGTGTGTGTGTGTATGTATATGTACATACAGTACAATGTACTATATGTGTGTGTGTGTGTAATTTTTATGTAAATTCTGTCTGCTCTACAACACCCCTAGCCCTAATAATAAGCACGCCATATTGGAAAAAGAAATAAGTCGAGTATTATGAAGCAGGCTAGTAAAGGACATTCAAGTATTCCTTCCTGACTAATATGACCTCCTAACGCATCCATTGTAAATCCATGACTTACTGTAGGACATTTGTTACATCAGTAGGATTGCATTTGTACAGTAGAATAATGTTGCTCTAATGGGCTTTAAGGTTGAAAAAACCTTAAACCATTGAAATAACTGCCATGTCATTATGGCCAGTTTGTTTCTCTATACCGATATTCATCCCAACCCAGTAATCTTTTTCGTTTGTTTAAGGATTATATTGACATTTGCATTTTGAATGTTCTTTGCTTGATTTGGGATCAGTTTACAGGAGTGGACAAATCATTACCGCATCCTCTGGCCCACCAGGCAAACTAAAAGCTCCAGGGTGCCGCCTAGTTTATCGCCATGGTAACTAGTGCTGCACAATTAGTCGCATAAAAAAAAAAATCCAAATTGGTATATGGACCTGTGCAATTATTTCATCACAAATTTGTCACAGGCAATGTATGCAAAGTAATAAAAGGCAGCACAGTGGCTTAGTGCCTAGCACTGTCATGTCTCACCTCCAGGGTCAAGGGTTTGATTCCCGCTTCGGGACTGTGTGCATGGGGTTCCTCCGGGTACTCCGGTTTCCTCCTACTGTCCAAAGACATGCAGATTAACTGGCATTCCCAAATTGCCACCCTGTCCAGTACTGTATGTACAGTACCACGCCTTGTGCCCTAAGTCTCCTGGGATGGGCTCCAGCCACTACATACTGTAAAGCGGTATAGACAATGAGTGAATAAATATTGGCAAATATCCTCTTAATAAAATAATCCGTCCAATTATGTGGTGTAAATACAACCTGGTACATGTACTGTAATAGTTAAATATCACAGTATATTATATCTGAATATTTCTCTTTTTTTTTTTTAAATATCACAGTATATTATATCTGAATATTTCTCTTTTTTTATTACAGTATTTGTACAGCTTCAATTACTAGGAGAAAAAAGCTAAAAGATTTGAAACAACCTATAAAGAGAGAGCTACTGTAGTTAGGCACTTTAATACAGAACAAATGAACTGAATGAGTTGATGATCATGCAGCACATCATGTTTGGGTGACTTTGATATAATGCTGGATTTTAATGTTTCTTTTATATCTCCCCATATCTGGTCCTTTTACTCTTATAAACGTTAATCTGTAAAAATATAAAAATAATAAAAATAATAATAAATAAATAAATAAATAATAATGATAAAAAAATAAAAAATAATATAAAAAATAATAATAATAATAATAACTCTACTGTCAGCCAGCTCACAGGTTAGTAGAGATGTGAGTCATGGTTTGGACTTTTAATTTGATTAGATTCGATTTATATGCATTTTTTTGATTGGGGTTCATTAGCACTAATGTTTATTGTTTGATTTGTCTCAATATTTCGTATGATTTTCAAAGTATTAAAACACTACTAAAAGTATCTAATAAGCATTAAATACTGTGTAACTTTTGTTGTTGATTGTTTAAATCTTAATGTTTTGTTCAAAGCGATAACCAACTATAAATTCAAAAGAAGTTCTGTAGAAGTAAAACTCTACAGAGATCATTTAAAGGAATTTGTCAAACTTAGACCAGTTAATGTTTGTAAGTTTACTTAAATAATGTAAAAGAAGTGTGAATCTATTCTGACGCATTCATTCGTTGAATTTAATCAACCTGCAAAAGATCAATCGAATTACATAATTGATTGCGTCGCACAGCACAAATGTCTCATGCGTGAAGCACATGGTGGTGGGATTTGGTTAGATAAAGAGTATTAAACCTTTAAACCTTTCTTTTCTGTCAAATCTACTCTTCAACCAGGCAACTACGGAAAAAAAAAATTGTAAAAAAAAAATTGGCTTGTCCTGGACTCCTGGGCTACTGATTTGTCCACCCCTGTGTTTAGATTTCTGTTCTGAATTATCTCTATACTGCATTTACAAGACATTTGTCCTTCCTCTATTAATCAATTAAAAGTTTATGAATTGTCATATTAACCCTTTCATGCATAGTATCTATGCTTATAGATGATCAGTTTCTGTTTGTTTTTAATAAAATATTAGACAGAAATCTCTTCCAAATCATAACTACAGTTTGATACTCACGGTATTGATTTCTGTTGTTCTCAATTTTTATGTCTCTGGTAAATCATTAAAGGATTTCTTCACAGAATCCCAAATTAAATTAAAAAGAAATTCTCCCAAATTCTATTGAATGCTATAGCTTCTGTAATACTTGTCTTTTTTCATGCAGCAGTATAACCTAACCTACATGCTTTTTAATAATCATATAAGAATTTCAGCTCATTCTTTTTTTTTTTTAGAAAATTGATTTTTATAAAAATTCATTTGAATTTTTAGAAATTCATATTATATGTCATTTAAAACAAATCATGCATGAAAGGATTAATGTAGATAAACCTGAAGGATCAATGTGTTGCTAAATAGTATGTTACTTTTTTCTCATTTGGTTGAAATGTCTGTCATGCTTCAGTTGAGATTGAGTTGACTTTTGTGGCGTGGGGCCCGAGTCTGTGCCTGGCACATCTCCACCGGCTCAGGCCCTGCTCCGCTCTTTCTTTCCCCTCCGATCTTTTTCCTTCTGTTCTTTCTTTGGTTTCGTGCCGTTTTAAAAGGCTCAATGGAGGTACGCTGTCGCACGGCTCCTCCAACTCCAGCTCTGATTCCCCGTGAGTTTCTTTCGTCTCTTATCTTCTGCTCCTGCATTACTCATCCTCCTTTTTTTGCACTCGATCTCTGTCTCAAGTCCATCTTTCCATCTTCAATCACTTTAAATGTGCACTGATCAGAGCTGAATGTGCTACATCACCTGTAATGTATACTTTACTCTCTTATCCTTGTCCATGTATGACACTTACTACAACATTATGTCTACAGGATACATAATCTATGCATTTTATTAAAAATGCTTAGCTATTTTAATTATCATTATGCGTTAGTTAGATGTTAAATTCACTTTAAGATTTTTCACATTCAGATTTTTATACATTCCGATGGGTGTAGAAATAATATTAATATTAATATTAATAATAATAATAAAAAACATGAGTAAAAAAGTTCCCTACCTTTTAATTTAAGGGTAAAAATAAAAGGCTAATTTAAGGGTAGGTTCACAGTGAAATTACTCAAATCTTATTTTTCTAACATTAATTTGACACAGGTCTGATTTTAGGGCTCATGAACTGTCATGACATGAAATGCAAATCCAGTTTGACCAATTAATCAGAATTGTGGCTAGTAATGTAAACACAGTCTACAATTTTTCCCTATTATGACCTCATATAAGAAGTGGCCTCCCCCAGGTTGTGGCCTGGCTTTGCTGTTCTGTCAGTAGCCCAGTAGCTTCCCTACATAGGCATTGAAATGGAGCATTTGAAAGAGGAGTGAAAAAGAGGGAGTTCGGCGTGGGGTCCGATTCACAGCCAGAACCCGAACCCAAGCCACTGGATGCAGTTCTGGTCCCAAGCCTGGATAAAATAGGAGGACATCCCACATTAAATCTGTGCCAAGTTGTGTGCAGATCAGATAGTCTGCTGTGGTTCCCTGCTGAAATTTTTTTTTACCACAATTTAGCTGAAGCTTTAACCTGACCTGACCTTTCAGACCTGTTGTAGTAAAATAAGAGACCTTTAAATGCAAATGCAATTATACAGTTTATATGAGGGGGTATCAAAAAGTTTAGTGATTCATGAGCCATACAGTAGATCTGGTCACTTTGGCCATTTGTCCTCCGTCGGACGCCTTAAAACCTGGCAGGAGAATACCCTATTGGGGGTCTAGTCCCTGCGGACGAATTCCCAATGCACAATGCCGCTGACGGAGCTCTTGGCAGACGTCTACGTGATGTTCCTTCTTCCTCTCGGTCGGCAGGCTGGGGATGAACTTGGAAGCAACGCCGCGCATGATCAAATCACACGCCTGGACTTTTTCATAAGACACACTGACAAGCACAAGTTATCGGATGGTTTCAGAATTTGATGTTCGCTCTTTGTTCTAACTTGCTGTCCATGATGAAATAGCAGTCGTGGTCAGAATAGCATCGGTTGTACACAGGATGATGTCTTTTGGCACACTGACTTATGAAGTTTGGTTTTCTCCCTTGTGCTGCCATCTGTTGGTGTGTTACAAAATTAGCCCAGCTCAAAGTCTCAAAACGTTTTGATACCTCGTACCTAAGTACTGTAGGTGCTGATGCTTTATGGTTCGTCTCATTTAAACAATGGTATTTAAACAAAAAATTGCAAAAGTCAACCTGTGTAAAAGTTCCACATTTATTGAAACGTTGAAGAAGGGATGCTGTTACTTCACAGATCAAACCAGAGAGGGTAAACAAAAAAAAAAATTCTTAATCCTTTGCCTAAATTGTTCACGTTAAGAGTGGACATGGATAGGACATTGTGTCTGCGCTTGCTCCATCAATTGGAGCTTTCTAGTCTAAAAGGGTTTTAAAATTCCCTCAAGGTTTTTTATTTTATTTTTTATGTCACACCTCGACCGCAACGAACGTAATGAAGGCTTCACCCACTTTAGCACAGACGCATTGATTTCCTCCCGTCCCTGACCTTGGCATAAGAGCACCAGAAGGGGGAAAATATATTTCGCACAACCATACAGCAGCATTTAGATGAAATTATGCATACACATGCCTACACTAAATTAGAGCTCTGGGAAATTGTGCTTTCAGCTGTGACGGATTTTAGCTTTAATGCTGGATTGTTCGAGTTTAGCTCCGTTTTAGCTGGATGCACTGCGCGTTCAGTGTTAGCTCTTAGCATAGCAGCGTAGTTGGCAGTTTGTCCTTTATTTCCCGAGCCAGCTGTGTGTATGTGAACAAGTGTTACTACCACAAGTGCCGAGTGAGTCAGCACTTCTGCCAACCATAGCCTGGAGTGCCTGCCATCTGCGGCACACACACACACACACACACACACACACACACATACACACACACTGTTCACTGAGCTGTTCAGCTATGCAAGACTAGATTTATTCACAACAAATATGCAAAACCTTTTGACATCTTACAAAAGCTTGAACTTTGTAAAAAAAAATAATAATAATAAATAAATAAATAAAAACTTCCCTGTGCTTTTATTTTGAATTTCTCTCTCTCTCTTCACAGAAACCCCAAGATTTTTGTTACATTTATGTTACTATTTGTTACTGAATGTACTTTTATTTAAAACCTTTTTAACGTCTCCCGCTTGTTTGTTTTGTCTGTTCGTCTATCTCTGTGTCTGTGTTTTCCCTGTCCACTGTCTCATGCCGTCTTCTAACCTTTTGTTTGTGACACTATGGGAATTCCTTTTGTGTGCGTGTGTGTATGCGTGTGTGTATGTGTGTGTGCGTGTGTACGTACGTGTGTGTCTATTTGACTATATGTTCGTGTGTTTTAGGAATTATGTCTGCTCCCCCGCCCATCACTACTTGAGGTAATGGGACCATAAAAGACACCGCTGAGACCTCCTTTACATACTCACACCTGTATTGTACAGTATATGTATCCAAGTCATATGCGCCAGCATTGCACTCATCATCGTGGTTGGTGTGTACTGTATATACATGTGTAGAATGGATACGTGACAGTATTTTGCCCATCCTTCATTCTCTGCATCTGAGGTCAAGCGTTTTGTCTTGAGTTAATTAAAAAGCTAATGTGGTTCTCGATTTTATCTGTTTTAATGAGGTTGAGATAAGATTTTTCAGCTTCCTTAATTGCTGCTTATTCGTGTACTGTAAAGTACGTACACACCGGAACCGTAGACACTGAGGTTAAGGTGCTTTTCGAGGTTTAGTTGCTTCTCTGAGTTCTGTATTATAAATTCATAATCAGTAGGTGTGTTTTCATGGACGCTAATATTCCACCAATAATAGGAATAATAATCCAGTCGGAATAAAAATGCATTTCGTAAAACACCTCATTCTGAACATTCTGACATGATGTAACATTGTAAACAGTTTTGGTGATCAATAAG
Organism: Clarias macrocephalus; assembly: GCA_011419295.1. Taxonomy (NCBI): domain Eukaryota; kingdom Metazoa; phylum Chordata; class Actinopteri; order Siluriformes; family Clariidae; genus Clarias; species Clarias macrocephalus. Next base: position 160,165 of record JAAGKR010000258.1, read on the forward strand.
TAAATATTATCTCTGTATCTATTGTAAGAACTTGATTCCCAGTCATACACTGTACGATATGCAGTGAAATGCTTATACAGTATGACCGCCCGTGACCTTAAAAAACTAAATTATCGATAAGAAAATAAATTATGGAATAAAGTAAGAATAAAATATAAAAAAAACCTTAGCTGGAGAAAATATAAGAACAAAATATACATATATACTGTATATAAAACATATATATATAAAATATAGATGGCTGTACAAATATGGAAAATATAGATATCAGATTATTTCTCTCTGTGCCTCATTGAACAACCTGATTAGGAAAAAACTAGCTTCTATTTCTGATCAGAATCAGAACACCTTGAATTTCCCATCCAGCCAATCATAGATGAGACTGAATTCTTGTAACCAATCACGATGCAGAAGGCGGGAAAAAACGGAAGACTAACCTACACTAATCTTAACATCTTAGCTAGTGAAATATTCCTGATTCTAGCCAAACCTTCAATCTTTAATTTCTTAAAATAAGATTACAACAAGCCAAATATAAGATTATTAAGCAAATCTCCAGTCAAATTCCTAAAAAATACCGAAATGATCTGCCAATAGAGCAAGACATTTTTCGTTCACAATTCTGATTAAATGCTTTGCGCATGTACAAGCACATCTTATCAGATCAGCATCCATGTAAACAGTAAAATTTGAAGAAGAAAAAAACATGTAAACATAGCGATTGTCCATGTAAATGCAGCTCCTGCCATGTTAAGAATTTCAGGTGGAGTCCTATGTGTACCTGTAGATCATACACCAGTTCATATACTGTATACTGTACGTCATCTGTTATTTTAAAGTGAAAGAAATCTGAATAGCCGGGAACCAAATACAATATTGAGAAAGCAGGTGAAAGAGTGCAGAGGTAAAAATAATGGTTTAAGGATCGATGGAGATTTGGACTTCACCTCATGCCTAATTCAGAAATACAACAATAAAACACAGTTCAGGTAGAAAAGTACTCAAAGAACAAGTGTGCATTTGGGATACTGTTGTCTTTTACACTGTTTTTCAAATCAATAGCCTCATAGATGTGTAAATGTGTTGCACATACTGTACTGTACTGTATGTGATGAAAAGTTTTTTCCATGCAGTAGTTCTGTAGATTGCAATAATACGTTTTTGACCAGAATTTGAAATCCAGCAGCTTCTGGACTGGCTTTCGCATGGTTGCAATGAAAACGTGTACAGTAGATACACCGTCCTTTTTTGGCCCTGAGGTCTTGTTTCCTGCAAAACCCGCAAAAGCTGATTCTTACATATGACTTATACAGTATACTCATATATAACACACTGCAAAAAAAAAAAAAAATCATCTTAGGAAGTGAAATGTTCTTGAAATATATTTATAATTTCTTAAATAATTCTTTCGATTGTGTAAAGCTAATTTGCGACGGTGAAAATTGTTAAAAGCGCTATACAAATAAAATTGAATTGAATTGCATTCATTTCTTAAAATAAGATTGCAAGGAACTAAATCTTTATTTTATTAATATTAAATAAGATTTTAATTATTATGCTTCTTTCTAGTCAAATGTTACTAAAATTGCAAGAAAAAGGGGAAAAAAAGCAGATAATTTAGCTTTTTTTTTCACGAAATAAATTCCAAAAAGTGATCAAAATTATCGGTCAGTAGAACGAGTAATTTTTTAGTAATTTTATTTTATTTTATTAATTATTATTATTATTATTATTATTATTATTATTATTATTATTATTATTATTTGCAATTTTAGTAATATTTAACTAGAAACAAGCTTGTTGGAATCTTATTTCAAGAAATTATAGCTAGTTTTGACTAGCTTGAAGAATATTTCACTTGCTGAGATACTGTATTAGGATTTTTTTTTATTTTGCAGTGTACTTTAGGTCTTCTGTCCTGAAACCAGTGAGCCTACAATACCTGGACTAGATTTGTATTAAGAAGCGTTTGCATGCACTTTTATCCTCTTCCTCTTTTTCTTTTCAACAGGAAAGTATTCCTAATTATGATTATGCCTGAGTTTATTATTATTATTATTATTATTATTATTATTATTATTATTGCAGATCAATTATTTGAAAACAAGGTATAATGGAAATGAATTATGCAGTATTTACAGTACTACACTTGAGAAATCAAGCCATGACTTTAATTAGAATTTTTTAAAAAAATGTTATGATTTTTTAAATATAAAATGAGCAAATGTTAACGTTAAAATGTTAATGTTAAATGTTTTTTTTAAGCAACATGCTCTCTGGTGTAACACTAGTATGAGCAGTTTCACATAACGGGATCACAACATTGCCGATGTTCATTGCGCAGTATCCTATTGTTCTGTTGGAATTAGTCATGTAGATTCATAAAAATATCAGCGAGACCAGAAAGAAGGGATTAAAAAGCACAAAGTCAATAGAATTTAGAAGGTCTGTGAGGAACGGCAACAACAAAAAGGATTACCAAAAACTTGGCATTGAGAAGGTACGTGCTCTCAATCCTACAGTTCAAGAAAGGAGATTTACTGTATGGGACTCTGAACGTTTCATCAGACCAGGCTTAATCTTTTATACCCACCCTTTAAATGTCATGTTCCTTGGGCATCTAATATCTGTGTTTGGGATGCATGGTGCTACAGTACTTAGCACGGTTAGCATAATTCACAGGCATTAACAGTCAAGAAAAAGCATGGCGAGTATTGTAATTTGACATCCATAAAGACCATCTTTTCTCTCAGAGCAAAAAACAGACACATTTTTTTTTTGCCATTACAAAGCATGGCTCAGAAATGTATGTACAGTATTCTAAAGAAGCGTTTCCTGTTCACTGACAGTAAAAGGTGGTCTTGACATGGATGGGCAAAGTTCATTCCTGATCCCATTCTCTGTTAAAAGAAAATAACTTGCTATGAAATGAACTCCTCTTTCAATGATTGCTGTCGTCTCCAGCCAAGAGCAGAGGCGCTCACTGAAGATGATGTCCGTATGGGAGCAGCGCACCACACAGATCCGTAAGCACATGCTGGCCAGCAGTGAGGCCCTGTACCACGAGGAGCTCAACACTCGCCTGACCTCCAGCCAGCACTTACGCCCCGACATCACCACCCATCTGGACCGGCCACTGGTGGTGGAGCCGCGATGCGACTGGGACAAACCCAGGGACTTGAGAGGCGAGGCAGGCACACCTGAGGACTCGAACACACAAGTACCTTCTGACCCCCTTGCCATGGAGCCTCCTCAATCCCAGCCCCCACGTAAACACCATCATCGGAGACGCGAGCGGACTTCCAACGACGCTCAAGAAAATGGCGAAACTGGAGCCTCGCGTCACCACGTACACCACAGCCGTAGCAAGGAGACTGAGGGAACACGGGCCAAAGATGGCAAGAGTGAGCGCAGCCATAGCCGAGATGCTAAGGGAGAACACAGGCACCACCGATCACATAGGGCAGGACGCGAGGGCAATGGCGTGGTCAGCGCCAAGAGCGAGAGACGCTCGCATCATAGAGAAGGGTCACGATCGGGAAAGGGAGACGGAGACAGGAGCTCACGAGGGGAGGAAGGGGGCAACGGGGGCAGGAGGAGGCACCGGCAGAGGGCTGGCAAGACACAATGCGGGGTTGAGGGTGGGGAGCAGAGGGAGAACGGAGAGCGAGAAGAGGGCAAGCCTCCAGCACACAGGTAACACACTTCAAAGATTCCATTATGACTTTATATAGTTGTTATAATCGAGTTTTGGTAAGCAAAGAAATGTTTCTCAGTGCAGGAATCTGTATTATCCTTGTCCTTGGTGATAACATATCTGCTATTGAACAGTTGCTGACTATTAATATGGCCAACTAATTTCTTATTGAGACAACACTCTCTCACACACACACACACACACACATTTTTTTTTCAATGAATATTATTTAAGAAACCTCAAAATATCCGTTCAGATTAGACAAGGCTGGGATGATATTCAGGAATCGAGGCTTTGCAAAATTTATGACCCTGATTATTCCTTGCTTTAGACAAACCGAAATGGGCGGAGAAATGCTGCCTGCAAGTTCTCAGCAGCTTGTGATGGGGAGCCGGTGGGGTCTCGATAAACCAGAGGATTCGGATAACCAGCGAAATGTCAGCCGCACAGGAGGCCTGGGGGTCCACATCCCTGTCACCATCACCTCTCCACCTGGAGAGACCACGCTCATAGCCAGTACGCGCTGCTCCTGATATGGAATCAATAGTGTATTACATTAATAGTGTGTATTTATTACTGTGTAAAAAAAAGTAATGTATTTAAATAAATAAAGTTATGTAAAGAAGCACAATATCTTTATATTTAAGTGAATAGTATAGACAGCGAGACGGTGCCCATGACTGAGAAGAACCTGGATGAGGTGAACCAGAGCGGTCCACGCCCTATCCTCCCTTACAGCTCCATGTTCATCTTCAGCCCGACTAACCCGTGAGTGTGTGTGTGTGTGTGTGTGTGTGTGTGTGTTGTGTTAAGTTCGTATGTTAAGGAACCAGTGACATACTGCTGGTCACAGGCAGTCTATTGATGTTTTAAAAAAAAAAGTGTTTACAGTCAAAACTTCTATCTTTAATTAAGTAGGACAATAATTAGTTGTTCATTAATAAATTGTCTTTTTAACTGCTAAAAAATTAGTCAACTGACAATGTTTAATAGCTACTGTATTTCTCTTTAGTTCTCGAATGTTTGTTTTGCATCTATATCTCCGTAGCTCTCATGTCTACATGTATTAACATGTACATCACAAGAGGACGTACTTGCAGTTCACGGCTATAACCTTTATTCAACAGCACTGTGTTTTTTTTTTTTATTCATGAGGACAGAGAAACAAGTCATATTTTTGTGAAATACATAAAAAAAAAATACATTTTGTAAAGAAATACATTTTGGAAACACTGGCTTGTGATACCAGAACTGTTAAACTAAGAAAAAAGGGTATTATTAATTATGAATGAAAGAAATTATGACGGGCGGCACGGTGGTGTAGTGGTTAGCACTGTCGCCTTGCACCGTCAAGGTCTGGGTTCGATCCCCGGCCAGGCTCGATTCCTGTCTCTGTGTGCATGGAGTTTGCATGTTCTCCCTGTGCTTGGTGCACGGTTACTCCGGTTTCCTCCCACAGCCCAATGACATGTAGGTTAGGCTAATTGGCGTTCCCAAATTGCCCGTAGTGTGTGAGTGTATGTATGTGTGTCTGTGCCCTGCGATGGATTGGCACCCTGTCCATGGTGTACCCTGCCATGTGCCCGAAGTCTCCTGGGATAGGCTCCAGGCCTCACGTGACCCTGAATACAGGATTAAGCGGTGTAGATGATGAGAGTGAGTGAGAACTTATGACTGAGTGTTGATGGTTACGGTGTTCATCTATCGATAAAAAATGCACCCGAGATCAATGTTCTGATGCTGTCTCAGCTATGGTGAGTGAATGAATATCGTATTATGAAAGGCGTTCGAAAAAAAAATAGGTGAAAATTTTTTTTGATTGTGCAGAATAGCAGAACACTGCAGTTATTTCTCAGTTATTTGTATAATCCCCTCCTACACAAATGCTCAAAGTAGTTAAACATATTGAGTACTGTTAACTTAAATAATTATAAGTAGTTCAAATTAATAGACCTTGATGAGTATTTAGAACTTTTTGGTATTTATGAGTTTGTAGACACTTTTCAAGTTAGCTGAACAAATTTGATATTTAAAGCAACTGTAAGTAACAGTAACTGTCACCTTAAAGTTCCACCAACTTAAAATCTTTCAGACTAGTAATTTTTTGTCTGACATCATCAGGGCAATAGGGCACCGGTGGCTCAGTGGTACAGTAGGTGTTTCACCTGGCCCGGGTTCGATACCCAACAACTGGATGAAGTGTCTGTCCCAAGCCCAGATAAAAGGGGAGGGTTGAGTCAGGAAGGACATCTGGTGTAAAAACTGTGCCAAGCTTGTGTGCGGACCGGATCGTCTGCTGTGGCGACCCGTTGCTGGGGGCAGCCGAAAGACCAACAACAATCTATTTGATTTGCAACAACTAAAAACAATGATAATTGTATTCAATAGTACGAGTTAGGCTACTCAATAATGCAAGTAAAGAACGATTAATATGAATGAGTACAACAAACTCAAAAACTCATAGTTCTGTTTACTTAAAATGGGAAACATCACTACATAAAAATTTATGTAACTGATTACCTCAAATTTTTTTTTTAATTTTGCCAACTTATTCGGGTTTACAGTGTGAGATACCGTTCAAACGTTTTACCGCGGCTTAGAGCCTCATCACCGTACTACAGTATTATTGAAGTCTTCTGTACATTTCAATCAGTTTTTACACCTTCACGAGAAGGTTCATATTAAATTACATCGCAAGTCCCGGTTTGAATTGAACGCCACGATGAGTTGCCATCCGAGCTCCAGTTTGTGATTATGCATATATAAATCTCCTCTTTCTTTGTTTTAACTGTTTTAACCGTGCAGGGTGAGGCGTTTGTGCCACTACATAGTCAATCTGCGTTACTTTGAGATGTGTATCCTGATGGTTATAGCCATGAGCAGCATTGCACTGGCTGCAGAAGACCCGGTTAATGCCAACGCTCTGCGGAACTATGTGAGCGTGTTTCATTTCTATAACTGTCTGATTAGATGCAATTTTTTCACAGCCTGTTTTTACGCTGCCTCTCTGAATAGAACATTAACACTACCTTTTGTTTTGGTACTGAAGGTGCTGAAGTATTTGGACTACGTCTTCACCGGGGTGTTCACATTTGAGATGGTTATTAAGGTAAGCTCATTTTTCCTTTTGCTGTGCGTAAAACCTGCTACGCTATATTCGCTTGACACCGATATGACTATGAGGTGTCACTTTACCCTCACCCAGCCTTTTCTTTTTTAGGTTGCCATCTGTGTCACACATCTGAATTCAGGAATTAATTAACATAACATTAAAGAAGGGCAGCAGTGATTCACGGACAGTCATGCAGATTAAATATTACAGAATTTTAGTCTTTAATATGTTCTTTTTTTCATCTCAAGATGGTGGATTTGGGCTTGCTGCTGCATCCAGGCTCCTACTTCAGAGATTTGTGGAATATTCTCGACTTTATTGTGGTCAGTGGAGCTCTGGTGGCATTCGCATTCACGTAAGTCGTGTTTTAAGTGTAAAAGTGTTAAATGCTTATCTGAAGCCCTAAAATCAGCTTGATCATGATCACTAGGCTTTTTCTAATAGGCAAAATTTTATATGAATTGATTTTTCATTTAAATTTACATTCAGCATATATACAATGGGCGTTCAAGTCAAACCAGGACTTTTGATTGTGAGTAAAAAAAACACTGTTATGAGAGTTAAAAACCCCCTTTATTGCTCTGTATAACCCCCTGCTACACTAATGCACTAAGTGTTTCACTAGTGCTTAGATACCATGAAGGTCGAAAGTTTTCTCACTATGCCGGAGCCATGATCAGACTGCCGGCACTACATCTAAAATGCTGGCCTCCCGGGAACTCCTTTTTGAAGAGTTCCAAATTTGAAAGTAAGCTCAGGACTGAATGGGGGATATGGAAATATCTTTCCATAAGAGATTTTGTAACGTGCAAGCGCTGCAGTGGGCAGTATAAGGTTTTGTCTTGCAAAAATAGCACCACTTAAGCAATCAAACCAGGCCGTGTTTCACTCGCTGAATGTTCATGGGAACAACTGCAGCGGGCTGTGAGCCACCTCGGCTGGGACAGTCATTTAACGACATTTCTGTACTTCTTTAAAACATTTGCAGCATTTAAATGCAAATCAGAGACTTATCATCGTATAGTGCTTGACGTTTTCTGTAACGGTCAATCGGTTTTGCAGCTTTATTTATTAATATAGTTTTAACACAAGTCCCAGTTTGACTTGAACGCCCCTTGTATATAGTTTTCATTTTTCTTTCCAATTGAAATTGCTCCAGGTTTATGGTCCAATCATGGCTCCAGCATCCTGAGAAATCTTCCTACCTTGATGGTGTCCAAACCGTAGTGAAACACTGGGATAAGTGCATTAGTGTAGCAGGAGATTATATAGATGAATAAAGGGAGTTTTTCCTCTCATAACTGTGTTCCAAAACTCTTCGCCATCAAAAGTCCCGACTCGAACACCCCTAAGAGAAAATTTCTGGCTAAAAAAAACATTGAAGCAGTTCATAAGTTATTCAAAGGTTGATTGTACTGGTTGGTACGAGGTTAATTCTTCTTAATAATAGAACATAGAGTCAAAAGATACACTTACTGTAATTCCTTGGCTAATGCTGGAGCTGGAGTGCTTGTAAAAAAAACTCTCATACAGGGGGTGGAGCTGCCGGCTAAGAATCAACCCTAAGATTGCTAAGATATTGAAATCCAACATCGCATGCTAAACTATTGAATAGCGTGTTATAATACGTAGGTACTACAGTACACTGGGTATGGTGGTGTTTATTACATAAATACAGGGTAGGTTCATACTGTAGCTCCTTTAGCCACAGGTATGGCAAATACTGTAATAGCTGAGCTGACAGTGCATGCATGAAAAGCTTTGAAAATGCGTTTGCATTTCATATGGTCAGTGAGTAAACGAAATCTAATAATTTTTGTTACAAATTCTAGGGGTTTTAAGAGAAATAGCAGCATTTCCTGACAAGTCTAAACAATTCTTAACAAATTAGTAGGTACTTAGTAACAGTTAGTAGGTAAATTGTGACACTTCTTAGACAGTTCTTGACAGTTCAGCGTGAATTTCCAAAGGATTTCAAGGTGATTTGTAAGTATATTTTAACACAGGAGGTTTCAGCGTGCTCTAGCAAAAAAGTGGCAAAGCTTCCTAAGGGCCTTCAATCTTGTACTGAAAACTGTGTTCACTCACACTTCCTGCCTCTCTGTGTGCTGTTTCTGTGATGTCGTGTCGAAACCGCTGTGTGTACCGTGTATACACCGTTAGTGATCTTTTCGTGCTCTCCTTCTTTCTCTCTCTCTCCTCTTCGAACGGCGTGAAGGAGCTTCATGGGGTAATGCCTTAACTCTCCCTCTTTCTTCTTCTTGCTATCTTTTAGTCTCTCCATCTTTTGTCCTCTTGCCTGTCCGTAAGTGTGATCATCATCGACTCTGCCATTTATCCATGTTCGCAAGGTCTCCCGACATTATCTGCCATTGTTCAAACAAACGACATCATTGTGACGGACAAAACCGAGACTCATCATCTCTCCTCATGGTCTCTTTTCATAGAAAATGTGTCGTTGCATTCGAGAACAATCCGAACGCAGCCTGAACAACCCCCCCCTCCCAAAAAAAAACCGAGGGGCATCGTGCTCCTGGAGCTTACATGTATTTCAGATCAGTGCATGTGACTGTGAAACCGAGTCCGATCTGTTAAATCATGTAGGGTAAAAAGGCTGGTCATTCATTACTATACATCGTCCGCAAACAGAACATGTTCATTTTTCCATCTCCAGGCATGCGGAGGAATAATCAAACGCTCTTCTAATGCATGTTCTCGTGCGATTTACAAGACAGACTGCTGTCTTATTGCTGTGTAGATATAATGTGTTTTTTAGTTGAATTTAAAGGAGTGATTTTTTCAGAATCATATCACATGACACAACATACTATAGTTTTGCTACTGTAGATAAGCAAAAGTCCAATTCATGTGATTAATAAGACAGGAATGTATTTGTTTGTAATTTGATTGGTAAACATTTTACAGTTATGCAGTTAAAAAATCATATGAACTGGATTTTTCTACTTTTTTTCCTTTATTTTTTTATTCTTCTTATTATTTTTTTTTAAATAAACAACCAGTACATGTTTTGTAGTACGTGTCTCTATCTCATAAGAGATGCTGTTTGTGGGGCTGCTGTAGCGTGGAATAGCTGGAGTTTGTGCGTCCACCTACAGACGCTTCCTCCAAACCTCCAAACCTTGTACAAAACGGCCCAAATGGTCTCTCAACCTATTCCATCGACTTGACTATTTCATCCATCCAGTCAGTGGTGATGTCCCATGCTGTCAGTGCAGTTGTGTTCAAGCTTAAAGTCACCCAGAACTTTTTTTTTTTCCATCAAACCTAAAACACAATGAACTCAAAAGCTAATAGAAACGACGTAAGACATAAATTGAATAAAAACGTTCTCATATTACTGTAGTTCTTCGATTACTGTAACTGTCTCTACAGAATGCTTCCTAATCATCTAGGGGGCCGATGATGGCAGTTCTTGTGTAACGGTTTTTCCAGCCTGATAGCAAATCAGGGCAAATGTCAGAGGATGGTGGGATCGTTTATTAAGCAGCTTTTTAAAAATAATAATAATATTAAAAAAAACTCATGAAACTAAGCACAACTGGATGTTCACACTCATCTCCGCTGGATCAGAGTAGGAAAGAAAATGCAACACATACTGTATGTAAATATAGTAGATTTCAAAACAACACACATTTCTAGACACTCATTCATTACTTGCTAATTCTCCACAACTCCTCCCATTCGCAGCGAACCCTCACCCGCACCTCAACATGCATACACGGGTGACAGAGAATCGTTTTGAGAGTCAAACTCTCAAAGACACAAGAGTGTCCTTGTTTCCACCCCTACTAAACTAGTAGTACGGGTGTATATGGAGGCTCTATCATTTCTGAATAATAATTGCTTGCCTTCCTGTTTTTTTTCCTCTCCCATTAAGCAATCCGGCATATTCAATTGGAAAAGCACTTAAAAAAAAAAAAAAGTTTTGTGCAAGAAGTAAAAGTTTACGGTGACTTTAAGGCCAACTGTGAAAGCCTAAGGAGCAAAATACTGTACATGCATTGAATTGTTTTTTTATTCACTTATAATATTGTATTAGTTCAGTGCACATTGATAGGTATAAAGTGCCAGTACACTCCTAGTTTCTGTCCTTTATAGTGTTATAAGCAGTGATAATATTTACCCTGTGTTTGTTTCATTCATTTATTAGATCGCATCAAAGTCCAAACAGGTGGGGAACGTATATTGTTTACTTTATTCTTTTTTTCTCCCCTCCGTCAGTCCCAATCCCCTCCAAGTCCGTTTTCTCACTAACTCAGTGGAGGGAAACCTGTGGCAGGCCTCGACACTGGCCATTCTGTTAACTTTTCTTACAGAAACTCAAAAGAGAATTAATACAGATAACTTGAATGTGGAAGGGCTTCTGCAAAAGCTATCAGGAAGACCAGTGTGGGTAGTACTGTAATATATCCCATGGGTTCTAAACAGCAGGCCAGGAGAATCACTGCACTGCACTGCACAGTTTTAGGTTTTGTTTCCTTCTGTACACTTGCACTATCCAGCTCATCACGCGGTTAATTATGAGGTCATGAACCGAACGATGCGTGTCGGGGGCTGAAATCTGAAACTGTGCAGACGACATGTTTGAAAAGAGGTAAAAAGCTGAGCAGTATGAGAGCTGGGAGTTGGGAACCCTTGATATATTACACAGTGTGTGAGTGCTGTGTCGTGATTAAGTTTCAGATGAAAGCATGCTGGACTAATGTGCATCAGAGAGCATGGATAAGGTGCATGCTATTATTGAGTGGTTGGAACAACGGGCTAGAACGTATGTCGCCATGCTGTTGCTTTGTGCCGGCTTTGGGATGGTCTCCAGCGAGAGGAATTGTTTATAGGCAGATTTGTTTATGGGTAACTACAGTATATCTGGTTGGTTCACAGATGACTACAGAGTATTATTATTATTATTATTATTATAATTATTATTATATACAGTTTTTTTTGTTTTTTTTACGTACGTACGTATGATTGCAAGTCACCTACAGTATATGCATTCGGACTCCGTATCAGTGCTGTCTGCATCATACAGTATACTGTACAGTAGTTGTCATATTTATTACATTTTTTTTTCATGCACAGGATCATCTTTTGTCTCTCCCTTGTAATTGCTCAGTGCTAGTGCTTGAATGAGATGTGATACTGTTAATATTGTTTTCTGTTTCATTGCTGCACTGGAAGACTCAAACGGTACCTCCTCAACCGAGATGTTTTTTCCTTGAGATCGAGACATTTCCTAATCCCGGCATAACATTTTAGTACGAAATCCATAACTAAAATGATGCAAAGTGGAAAGAAAAAGAAAAAAATAAAATAAAACAAGATTTGTCCAGTGGGATTTGTTGTGCCACATTTGGAAAATTCCATTGATAGAGCATCAGTTGGTTTGGATTGTTGCATCAGTTAAAATGTGAATTTGTTCATCACTGTGAAATCCAACGGTAGCCTATGTACTGAATGTCTGTTATGTAGGATACAGAACTTGGACTGAACGAAATGTCCTTAACGTTCCAGTCAAATCAGGACTTGCGATGGAATTTCCGATGAATGAAGGATTAAAACCGATTGACATTTACAGAAGACTTCAAGCACAGATGAGACTCTTAGTAAAACATTTAAATGGTGGGAACATCCGGTGCCTCGGAGCCCAATGCAGTTGTGAATGCTGTGAACCTTAAGTGAGTGGAACACCTAATCCTTGAAAATCGACGGATAAGACATAGGACATACTGCAGGACATAAGACAATCATTCACCAACACCACTTGCACATTACAGGAACTTGTCTGGAAGTCATTCCAAGCCATTTCCACAAATTTGGGCCATCTAAGGAGTTCCTGGGAGGCCGGCGTTTCAGATGTGAAGCAGACAGTCCGATCGTGGATCCGCTGTACTGAGAAAACCTTCTGGATGGAATCCAAGGATAAGTGCATTAGTGTAACAGAGTATAAATAAATAACTGTGTTCTGTTATTAAGTCCTGGTTTGACTTGAACGCTGCTTGTAAATTCTAAATAAACTGAATAAATTTACTCGCTATATCTGAAGTAATTTTAAATTTTAAATATAAAAAAAAAAAACAGGATTCCAGTTTCAATGTCCTGGTAGCAATTTTTGGGTGCGTAACTGTGAACATTCAGTCATAGGCTGCGCCCGTGCAGTGATCTGATGTTATTTAGAGTCGCATAATTTTATTTGAGACATCTAGAGGCCGTAGCATGCATGGATCACAGCTTGGATTCCATGCCGATCGTTTGGTCGCACTGTGTCTGGCAGAACCATTTCTCATATCAAAGATACTTGGTTTTCTTTACTAAAGGACTTGTCTTGTTGGCTTCTGTTTATTTTTTGCTTTACATGTGTAAGAAAGCCCACGAATATGCGGTCTGAACCATAATACCTGCTCTTTTGCAAAAAAGCATTGGTTGCTCACTAAGAAACAGAAACGTCTTCCATTTCCTGGATGGAGTTTCTTTTCTATCACTGGTTCTGGTTTTACAAATCTGATGCACAACTTTTTTTTTTTTTTTGCATGGGTGGGTACTGTATAGATTTCAGGATTTAACTAACATTTTGCTTAGAATGAAGCAAACTAACTGATAATAGCATGCTGATGATGATATTTAACAGTCAGCCAGCTCATGTAATGCAGGATTACATGATTTGTGGCAGATGTGCTTTTGTGCTACTACTACTAATGCCTTGTTGGTTGGGTGTAACATGCAGATCATTAATCCAAATAGGATTAGATTTTTTGTCAGGGAATTATGTAAGAGGTTTGTTAGTGTTACATTTGGACAGGTCGATGCCAGTAACACCAGATGTTTTGCTTCATCTGGTAATCGGCTTTAGTGATGCTCTTTAAATATAGTATGTACAGCGATAACGCCATAGATTTCCTATGCTAGAAAGAACATCTTCAATAAATGTACGTGTTTCAGTAAATGTTCAAGAGGGGTTCACGTTAAACACCGACCAGAATGAATAGCTAATCGTTGTACTTGCATTTTATAGAGGGACCAAAGGCAAAGACATCAGTACCATCAAGTCCCTCAGGGTGTTACGCGTCCTGCGGCCTCTGAAGACCATCAAACGCTTGCCAAAACTCAAGGTAAAAATAAAACTTTGTGTTCTATTGATGTTAATTTTTTTATTTTTTTTATAAATATACCACGCCACTGTTGAGTTTTCATATTTAACTCTAATTCAAATCACAGGTTTAAACACTGCCATATTTCATGTGTGAAAATGATTCCTCGTGCTCCCAGAGCCACTCTTTCACACTTTGAGTCCTGGAATATACACGTGCCATTAGGGAAGAAAAACTCCATAGATGTGATAACCTGGTCATTCAGCACATTCAGGTTGTCAGCTGACTTCATTTTTTGTCTAGACCTGAGCAACTGAAGTAACCCCAGATCATAACACTGCCCCAGACGCTTGTACAGTGAACACTAAAGTAAAGCCTTTATTTGTCACATATGCATTACAGCACAGTGAAATTCCTTCTTTGCATATCCCAGTGTAACTGGGGTCAGAGCGCAGGGGCAGCCATGATAAAGCGCCCCTGGAGCAGATAGGGTTAAGGGCCTTGCTCAAGGGCCCAACAATGGTAACCTGGTTGAGCTGGGAATCGAACTGTCCGATCTTCCGATCAGTAACTCAGTGCTTTAACCCTCTGAGATGTGTGATGATTGCATCACTTTCCTATGCTTCCCTTCTTACCCTGACACGCCCATCACTCTGGTATAGGGTCAATCTGGACTCATCAGACCACATGACCTTTTTCCATTGCCTCAAAGTCCAATCTTAATGCTCCTAGCTCCAAACTGAAGCCTTTTTTTCTGCTTAGTTTCACTATCAGTTGGTTTTCTTCTGGCCACACAGCTGTTTAGTTCCAATCCTGTGAGTTCTCCTCACATTGTGTGTGTGTGTGTGTGTGTGTGTGTGTGTGTGTGTGTGTGTGTGTGTGTGTGTGTGTGTGTGTGTGTGTGTGTGTGTGTGTGTGTGTATAGAAATGCTCTTACTTTCACTATTAAACATAGCTCTGGTTTCTATGATGATTTTTTTTTTAATGCAACTTCACCAAATCTCCATTTATGATTTTATTCCATAAATGTTTCTTCCACTAAGTTGACAGTTCAGCACTATCCTTCCAGGTTTTGATCATATTTCGAAAGGCTTTTAGCCCAGTTCCAGTAATTTAAAACTAACTCCTTAGTTGTTTTCTTTGCTTGGTGTGGCCCAATCATGTGACCCTTCTAAAATGGTGACTTTTTTGTTTGTTTTTTTGGCCAGGCCGTACGGTATATTAGTGCACTCCACATGTATTGTATAAGCAGAGCCTAATAATAAATTTGGTGTTATTTAAAGAGGGGAGTTCAAGTCAGACTGGACTTGGAGCAAAGTACGGTGATGAGACTCTCTGCTGCAGTAAAACACTTTACAAGATGCCTTGGTCAAGGTGGCTTGGAGTGTAACGCCTTATTCTTGAGAATCGTCAGATTGCTTGTCACCAACTTGTGGAAGAGACGCATCTGTCTGTGGGAAGTGTACATCACTTATTGCAGCATCCCATGTACAGTCCTTACCCCAGACCAAACCATTTCCCTACTTTATGTTTGGGCTAAAAGAGTTCAAGACTCGTCTCCTGCTTGGACAAACTCCTCATGCTGATTTCTCAGATCATTCTGACCTATATATATATATATATATATATATATATATATATATATATATATATAATTTAACCTCTGCTATCTACATTCACCTAACCGCTGCATTACAGTTTCAGCCTGTTGCACTAATGTTGTGCTCTCGTTTCCCGTAGGCCGTGTTCGACTGCGTGGTGAACTCCCTGAAGAACGTGTTGAATATCCTCATCGTCTACATCCTCTTCATGTTCATCTTCGCTGTCATAGCTGTGCAGCTTTTCAAGGGCAAATTCTTCTACTGCACAGACGAGTCCAAAGGACTGGAGAGGGACTGCAGGTAGAGTCAGTCACCACGGCACCGAACCCGCTGTTCTCACACGTCCGCAGCGCCCCCTGTAGGCGCAAAGTGGCGCAGCCCAGAAAGCAGTCAAGCTTATATTAATAAGAGATTATAATAAAGTGGAGTTTTTCACCGGACCAGAGTCAAGAGTCTAGAGAGAGAGATATAAAAACAGTAGAAAAGTTTTTACACCCCCCATGATTTCTGAGGAAAAATTATATACTGTAGAATAAGTGTTAGAATTATATTAAGAATAAATGTTATCTATAAAGCGCAGGACGAGAGTTTTGAGATGAATGCAAGAAATAAAATGTATTGATATATATAGAATATAGAATATTTTCTAGATTTTGTCATTACTAGTACCGTAACTTACACCGTTTTTACAATACCTAATTATATATATATATTGCTGCCTTGAAACTTGTTGAAACTGTTCTGCATATCTATTGAAATTATTTATTTCTGACTGTCTGCATGTGTGTGTTTTCAGAGGGCAGTTTCTGGAGTACGATAAGCATGAGGTCTCAGCCCAGCCCAGGGAATGGAAGAAATACGACTTTCACTATGATAATGTGCTGTGGGCCTTTCTTACACTCTTCACTGTGTCCACAGGAGAGGGCTGGCCTACGTGAGTATACACACACACACACACACACACACACACACACACACACACATACATACGGCGCCATATTTTAGTCTTTTGGTTGAACTTTAAGAAGTAAGAATGAACTCAAAGTATGAAATGATAACAGTTAAATATCATTCTTGCATCTTAAAGTTCTACCAAAAGACTAAAATCTGGCTTTTTAAAAAAAAAAATTTTTTTAAGCTTTATATGTACCTGCTTTTAATAATGCATTTATTTAGTGCACCTCGTTACTGTACATTTCCTTTGTTGTCTTGTATGCAGTTTAACAAATTTCAAACATTCACGTTTTAGCTCTAGCATTCACTTTTACACTTTTACTGTAAGCTTTATCAGCCTACTCACAGTAAGGGAAAGGACTCAAGATTTTGAAGACACGTATCTGTTTCTGATTGAGCTTACTATTAAACCGGTTTAATTCATCTAAATAAAATTTGATAACTTTTCACTTGTGTGTTAAACGAAAATCATCGTCTATACCGCTTTATCCTGTATCAGGGTCGCCTGGAGCCAGTCCCACAAGGCGGGGTACACTCTGGAGAGGGTGCCAATCCATCGCAGGGTGCACAAACACACACACCTAACGGGCAATTTGGAAATGGCAGTTAGTCTATGGACTGGGGGGGACCAGAGTGGCCAGAGGAAACCCACCAAGCACGGAAAGAACATGCAAACTTCACACATATCCCAAGGCGGGAATCGAACCCAGAACCTTTAGGTGCAAGGCCACAGTGCTAACCACTATGCCACCGTGTCATCGTGGGTCAGTTTGTTAAGTAAAAAAATTAATGGAGGGGAGCTGCTGATTATGTGTAGTGGTCACACTGATTGCTTTTCTAGCTTCTTTTTTTTCATGCAGATTATTGGCACACAATTGTGAAGAAAACAACAATTAGTTAGCTGGACATCATCCAACATTTTCTCCTGAATAATATGGCCTTTAATAACCTGCATTAAAGTTATTAATACATATTGTTGATGTGTGTAACCTGCCTTTTGACTTTTTCTAATGGTAAAATTATATTTTTTCTCTTTGTGTTTTGGCATCTGTGAGAATAAACTATAAAGAAAGTTAAGACACTCAAAAACATTTGCTGGTGATTTTTTTTTTCTTTCTGCTTTTGTAAGAAACTTACCAAAAACAGCACTCAGCGCTATTCTTGTTAAATTATTATTTTATGTTGGTGCAGTTATTTCTTATTAATGCACATTTATGCATTCTTTGTGTTTTTTTTTTTTTTTACTTTTGACTTTTTTTCCAGGTTAAAAGCTTCCCTCCACTTTCTCTTGGCCTTTCTGTCTCCCCTGTTTCCAGTTAAACTTTTTAAAAAAGGCAGCTACAGCTCCTTACTCATGATCCACTTAATCAGACGTAATTTATAGCTGATTTAAATGAAGATCATACAGTAAGACCGACTCCGGACCGGGTCACCGGTGCAAGTTTCACCCTTTCTGCCCTCATTTCTGGGTGACATCATGAAATTAAGTAGGGTTATTAAATAATTCACTGATGCGACGATGTAAAAATGATGAACTGGTTAGTTTATAGGTGAAGCAAAAAAAAAGAAAAAGGGTTAATTAAAAATCGGCACGCTCCTCAGATCTGAAACTTTGCTCCACTTTTATTACTGTAGCAGAAGTGCTGATGATATGATCTTAACAGGCATGAGATTAATGCTGATAATTAATCTCGCGCTTATTAAAACGTCTCCGAGGACTGCGTTCGGCTGAAAATTCATAAAAAGCACAACTTTTATTTTTGTGTTCCCAGGGTTCTGAAGCACTCCGTAGACGCCACCTTCGAGGACCAGGGTCCCAGTCCTGGCTACCGCATCGAGATGTCAATCTTCTACGTAGTCTACTTTGTCGTCTTCCCTTTCTTTTTCGTCAACATCTTCGTGGCCTTGATTATTATCACGTTCCAGGAGCAGGGGGACAAAGCCTTGTCGGAGTGTAGTCTGGAGAAAAATGAGGTATGTACTGTATAGGCCCAGTGTTCTGTGCTCCACCCTGCCCAGTGTCTTACAGTAGCACGAGAATCTGTAGTTAGATAATATTAATCAAATGAAACAAAATTGCAGACCTGGCAAGATTTACCGAGTGCCTCTACAGCACTCTATTTTAACCCATATCAGCAGTAAGTGGAAAATTATACATTTATATAAAGTGTTTTACAGACTCATCACAGTTCCGCCAGCAGCAGTTGAGTCAAACTGACCCGTCCTGTAACAATGGGCTTCATTTATCAAACGGGATACAAAAGATTTATTCATAAAGAATGTTAACACAACAAATTTGGTATTTGTAAAATTATGCATGTTCAGGGAAAAAAAACACAGGCATAAAAGGAGATAATATTTATTACGGATAATGAGACTAAAATGAACTAAAAATCCTATACAGTAATTTGCATGACGCGTGCTTCGTGGGTTTCCTCCGGGTTCTCCGGTTTCCTCCCCCAGTCCAAAGACGTGCAAATTAGGCTAATTGGTGTTCCCAAATTGCCCGTAGTGTGTGAATGAGTGTGTGAGTGTGTGTACGTGTGTGCCCTGCGATGGATCATCACCCTGTCCAGGGTCTACCCCGCCTTGTGCACTAAGGCTCCAGGTCCCCGCGACCCTGAATACAGGATAAAGCGGTACAGATGATGAGTGAGTTTTAATAACTTTTAATAAATGTAATATATTCTGAAGTTAAATTGCATATTGATTTTACTTTAAAGAATTTAGCACATGCTCTTATCCAGAGTGACTTACTGTATAGTGTCTCCATCAGAAACAAATCCTCACTAAACAGGAAACATTAATGTGTTTATGAGAACACACCATATACTGAATATATTACATTTACCATATTATGATTCTCATCATGTGATTTTATTGCTTATAATAAACTTAATTTTAATCTTTCCAGATACTAGAATAAAATATCTAGAGTGAATGTGATGAGAGGCTTGTAATGTACAGTGGCCACTATGCATGATGGTGCATTGCATCATGCGCTTCCCTTCTTACCCTGACACGCCCATTGCTCTAGGAGATCACATGACATGTTTGTATTGCTCCAAAGTCTTAACTGCCTAGCAAATTTAGGCCTTTTTCTCTAATTAGTCTCACTAACAAGTGGCTTTTATTATGGACAAACAGCTGTGTGTATGCATTGTGTGCGTATGGAAACGCTTTTACTTTCACTATTAAACGTAGCTCGGATTTTTACAGTCAAGTTTTTTGCATGCAACTTCTATTGATCTCATGATTTTCATGATTCATGATTTTTTCTACAAAGTTGACAGTTCAGGACTATCCTTCCAGGTTTGGATAATGTACTGTATTGAAATTATCCAATCAAATGCGCTTAAGTATTTCATCATCTCATCATCTATACCGCTTAATCCTGTATTCAGGGTCATGGGGGGCCTGGAGCCTATCCCAGGAGACATAGGGCACATGGCAGGGTAGACCCTGGACAGGGTGCCAATCCATCACATACACTCACTATGGGCAATTTTTTTTGGGAACGCCAATTAGCCTAACCTACATGTCTTTGGACTGTGGGAGGAAACCGGAGTACCCGGAGGAAACCCACCAAGCACGGGGAGAACATGCAAACTCCATGTTCCCCTCATGACGGGAATCGAGCCTGGCCGGGGATCGAACCCGGACCCTGGCGGTGCAAGGCGACAGTGCTAACCACTACACCACCGTGCCGCTGCTTAAGTATTTGCTTATTAAAATCTAAATGCTGTTTGTTTTTGCCTTGGCGGTGCACTTTTAAATGATAAAATGGAGTAAATGTTTTTCTTGTCTTTATGTTGTCTTGTTCTATATCTTTAAGTTAATCTAATCGTAATACATATCAATACTGTCATTCTGATCATATAAGCATGTCAGTGCCGCGTTATGTATTTAGCAGCTCTAAGCATTATAGTAACCAAGCATAATTATTCTTTCAGCAAAAGACTAAATGCCACAATTTAAACTAACGGCTAAACACTGATGTATAAGCAGCTCTTATAGTCCAAGCTTATTATACAGTGCCTACATTGTTTAGCGTATTATTTAGAATTGTTCAATCATTAATAGGAAAAGTATTTATAAAAGTGGGGAAAGTAGTTTTCTCCTCCAGACAGCTTGTGAGAGTTTAAGGCGTTATGTGTGACGCAAACAGATCAATGACAGATGCATGTACAGGACTAAACCAGAGACAGGATTGATTGCGCAGCCTGAATCACAGACGCAACACAAACATGTATTTGCTTAGTCCAGCGGAAGAAAAGCATAATCCCCTTGGAGATCGTGTTGTATGTGTAGGTCAGCCTGCAGTGACAGCGCTGTCACAATGTCCTCGTCCTCACCCTGCATGTTTCTAATACCTCCGTTCCACTCAGTCGAATTTTCTACTAAATCTACAGCGATGCAAAACCTCTGGAGAGCTCGGCATAGGGTGGTAACGGTCCCTTACTGCCTCTTTTGGGCTCAGTGTAAATTCTGTAATGTTTGTTAGTGTCATGAGAAAAATTTGAGTATGTTCAAAAATTTTTCTTGGTATTGGTTCATAAAACGGCGTTATCGAGCCGTTATTCATTCTTAAGCGGCTTTATCTAGTCATTATTGATTCTTAAGCCCCGTTATCGAGTCGATATTAATTTTTAAGCGCCGTTATCGAGACAATATTGAGCCATTATGGAGTCGAGTCATTATCAAATCTTAAGCATCATTATTGAGCCGTTATCGTATCTTAAGCGCCGTTATCGAGTCATTATTGATTAAGCGCTGTTATCAAGACAATATTGATTCTTAAGCGCTGCTATCGAGCCGTTATTTTTTAAGTGCCGCTATCGAGTTGTTACCGATTCTTAAACGCCACTATCGAGACATTATTGATTCTTAATTGCTGTTATCGAGTTATCGATTCTTAAATTCCATTATCCAGGCATTATTGATTTTTAAGCACCATTATGGAGTCACTAAGCACCATTATCGAACTATTATCGATTCTTAAGTGCTGTTATTAAGTTGTTATCGATTCTTAAGCACCGTTATTGAGTTGTTATTGATTCGTAAGTGCCGTTATCACCTCCTTACCTGTTTGCCAGCATTCAGCAGCCAAAAATCCTTGTATTACATGTAGTTGGAAGTTATCAATTCTTTACGACTCTGTAAAACATGGTTAAATTTCTTAACATCTTGCTATTAAAACATTATCATGTCGCTATCACTTTGTTATTTCCTGGTGTCAAAATGTGCTGTAGAGTCGTTTTCATGTCCTTATGAATTTGTTTAAATTGCTAAAGGGTCGACGTGGGGTCACTATGCCTTTAAAAATTACCCGGATTTATTAAATCGGACATGAGCCAGGGCAAAATTCGTTTTGAAATGTCTGATATTGAAAATCGTCTCCTGCTTCCAGAGGCGTTGAAGGGTCAGATTTCTTATCTGTATGGCTCCCTTTTATCAGAAACCCCTTCACCTTTGAATCCTTTAAGAAAGGTTTGGGAAAAGGATATGGGCCAATCGTTCACTGATGATGAACGGCTCTCTATATGTGAGGAGGTTTTTCATAAATCAACTTCAATTTCTGTGCATGAGCAAAACTTCAAATTCATATATAGAACATATCTCACCCCTGTAACGCCTACACAAAATGTATCCAAATGTATCTCAGCTGTGTTTTAAATGTAAATCAGAAACAGGAACATTGATGCATTTATTCTGGGAGTGTAAGAAAATTAAAACTTTTTGGTATGAGGTGCACGATCTGGTTGAGAAACTACTGGTTAGAAAATTCACTGTCTCCAACTATATACCTGTTAAATTGTAAAATATCACTAAATCTTCCTTCTGATTTAAATTGTTTATTAAATTTCATTACTTACCTGGCAAAGAAATGTATACTTATCTTATGGTCATCATCTCGTGTACCAACTTTAAAGATGTGTTTGGCACAACTGGGTAATCTTCTCCCATTGGAAAAACTTACTTACGATTTACAGAACAAATCTGATCTATTCTGGCGGATATGGGCCCCTTTGTGGGAGCTACATGAACAATCATGACTCTTTCTTTTATGTTTTCTTTTACTGGACTGTTTTGCCCTTGTTTTCCATGTTCACTCTTACAGTATATTAACAGATTATTGTTTGTTTTAAAATGTTTGCTTTGGGTGCTGACTGTATATTGATCTGGTGCTACTTTTTTTGTTGTTGTTAAATACGAATGAAAAAAATATAAAAAATAATAACAATAATAATAATTACCCGAATTGGTACCAACTGCAATGACATCGGAGCCAATTTAAAAAATCAAGCGACATCGGGAGAGGTCAGTAGCAAATCCGGGTTAGTGGAATGGGGTTATAAAAGACAAGCAGGAATTTACAAGATGGATGAATGCAATCGGTGTTAAAAAAACATTCCATCTTGTAAAACATGCATTTAGTTTTTAATTACTATTGTTAATTAGTAAAACAGTCTAACAGTGTCAAACAGTTTGATGCAGCGCATAACAAGATCTCCCAACTCAGGGCATCTTCAGTTTCATCTCGTGTCCCAGTTTGACCCGAACGCCCCTCGTAGAATTCACAGCTTAGTGATTGAGTAAAAGTTTCTCACTAACGGCTCCTTTTTTCAGAGAGCGTGTATCGACTTTGCCATCAACGCCAAACCGCTGACACGCTACATGCCCCAGAACCAGCAGTCTTTCCAGTACCGGATGTGGAAGTTTGTCGTTTCGCCGCCATTCGAGTACTCCATCATGATCATGATCGCCCTCAATACCGTTGTCCTCATGATGAAGGTTTGCGATTCTTCTTTTCTTTTTACATTCTCTTCCATTTAAAAAATTGTAAAGAGAACAGCTTTGCATCACCACGAAGGTGTTTCCTTGGACCTTGAAACGACTGCTTTCCTTTTTCAGTACTACGATGCGCCGAACGCTTACGAAGCAATGCTGAAGTATCTCAACATCGTCTTTACTGCGCTTTTTTCGATGGAGTGCATTTTGAAGATCATTGCTTTTGGCCCTTTAGTAAGTTCTCACCTGGGTGACGTGACATTGACTGACTAAAACGCTAAAGGAGAATGATGAATTGAGAGTCGTGGAGTTTTGAGTGAGTGATGAAGTTAAACCTTTGTTTTTACAGAACTACCTGAAGGATGCATGGAACGTCTTCGACTTTGTGACAGTGCTCGGGAGCATTACGGATATCCTGGTCACTGAGTTTAATGTGAGTGAACTGTACAGATAGAGGGAGGATAAACGGGTTAAAAAGAAAGAGGGGTGGTATGAAAATATTGTAACCAAGAGACGTACTGCGTGTTTTGAACTTCATGTCGCTGTGTTGAAGTGTTACTAATGTTTGTATGTGACGGCTGTTCATGTTTCCCTGTTTTCTTTCTCTTGCTGTCTTGCTCTGTTCATCACCTTCCTCTCTTTCTTTCTCTTGGTATTGTCTATTGTCTTCACTCCATCTTGGCTCCCATGATATGTGCACATCATGTGTAGACTACGGTGAGTGGCACCTTCTCGTCTTTATGAATATCCGTTTCACTGCTGGTTGATGTGTCAGGGTGTGTCAGCAAAGACCTTGAGTCTGTGAACCATTTGGGTTGATTGAGCGGCTTATGTTCGATGAGTAAACGAAGCGGTTAAATGAGGGCATGTCTAACCCCGCAGGACCGTCTGTTAAACCTGAGCTTCCTGAGGCTGTTCCGAGCCGCCCGTCTTATTAAGCTCCTTCGGCAGGGTTACACCATCCGCATCCTGCTTTGGACTTTCGTCCAGTCCTTCAAGGTAGGTGATCATATTGATTGGTGTAAATTGGCTAGATGGTCCAATGGTGCAAACACACACCAAAAAGCATTGGTTCTACAGGTGGAACCAACTACTTCATGAGGAAGGTCAGAGAAGTTTGGCCACACTGGTCCATGACAAGGAGGCTATGATACATATACTTCAATATGGAGTTGGGCCCCATTTTGCAGCTATAACAGCTTCCACTCTTCTTGGAAGGCTTGAAATGGAATTTGTGCCTGTTTATTCTGTAAAGCATTTACGAGATCAGGCACTGATGTTAGACGAGAAAGCCTGGCTCAGAATCGATGGGGTTGAGGTCAGGGCTCTGTGTTTGGGCCTGTCAAGTTCTACCACACAGAACTCATCAGACCATGTCTTTATAGTCCTTGCTTTGTGCACTGGGGCTCAGTCATGTTGGAAGCAGACTGTAGTATTGTCTAAGAAGTCAAAGTTGCTAAAGCTATTCATTAAGATTGACCTTCACTGGGGATAAGGGGCCTGAATTCAATAATTAACTGTTTTGGACAACTACATTTGTCCATATAGTGTAAACCAAATAATTACATTCTGTCTGTCCTGTTTCCCAATCTATCCAGATTTCTCCGAGCCTGTACCATGTTTAGCTTTAGATTCCCATTCTGGACTGACTATGATTGGAGCTCAGAGACCATGTGTCTGTCTCTGTGTTGATTGCTGTTGATTGAGGGTTGTGGGTTTTGTGCTTTTCTGCTCAACATGGTAGTAAAGAGTGGCTATTTGATATACAGTAGTGCTGGGAGTTGAGAAAAAAATGAAAAGTGTAGGGCAGCGTGTTCTCCAGGACCAGCTGTAGATTTGTTGGCAGCTTGGACCAGTCTGGCCTGTCTTCTCCCCTGACCTGTCTCATCAGTAAGCTGTTTCTACCCTCAGAACTGCGGCTCACATCTGTTTCTAAAAGACTTAAACCACTTACATAGGATTTTTTTTCTCCATTCTGATGTATGATGTGAACCTCTATTTGACGCTTGTTACCTGTATCCATACTGTATGATGTATTTTATATTGTGCTGATTGGCTAATAGGATAACCACATGAGTAAGCATGTCTACAGGTACACATTTCTGTGAACATGTCCAATGGCTGTGTACTTACCCTCCTGTGTAATAAGATTTTAACGTCTGTTCTCCTTGTAAAGTTTGTCCACTTAAACTCTTTTACCATATCCAGGGGAGCACATACAGTGCAGTATATACTGTATCAGAGCAAACTTTTGAGATTTGAAAACAATATTACATAAATCTGAGACCGATCTTTCTGCAGGATTGAACTAAGTAAGTTACTTTTTTCTTTCTTTCCAGGCTCTGCCTTATGTCTGCCTTCTGATTGCTATGCTGTTCTTCATTTATGCCATTATAGGAATGCAGGTGAGTGAACGTGTACTGTAAATATGAACATTGTACAGTATATCCCCATAATGCTCTAATTATTTATATACTCATCTAGATTCTTTGGCTTTTTATATAAAACTACCATGATTGTCTAGGTTTAAATATTACGTACAGGTATGTCAAAAAGTGTACATTAAAAATTAATTGTTATAAATTGTACATGAGTAAAAAAAAAATCACTTTTCCATTTAGAATAGAAATATGTGTAAAAGATGCACAGTTTTTCATGTATTTCTATTCTAAATGGAAAAGTGTTTTTTAATTTTTTTATTTTAAGTGTTTTTCTTATGTACAATTTATTAACCTTTCCACCTTAGGCAGGTGACACAACCAGTAGGTAACTAGAGTTTTCATTTTCAATTACATTTGAAAAAAATCTTCTATGCACAACCCCTCCTAAACTATTTTTGAAAACTTGACCAAACTTGCACAGTACCTTTTTCAGATAGCTTAGATGTGCATTAGTTTAAACTTTCATCTAAATGTTCCTTTCTTTATTTTTCTTTTTTTGGGGGTTTATTTTCTTCTTCTTTAATTTTTAAAAAAATATAATACCATAAAGTATACTATAATAGTTAGAAGTTTAGTAATGTACCTACACTGCAATACCAAATAACACCATAAGGCGGCACTTATTTTTATTATTTTTTTTTTTCCCCCGATTTTCTCCCTAATTTAGTCGTGTCCAATTCCTCTCCGTCACTAGGGGCTCCCACATTAAGGCTACTACTACCACTCAGCCTGGGAGGGCCGAAGACTATCACGTGTTTCCTCCGAACCACGTGACGCCAGCCGACCGCATCTTTTCGAACTGCTCGCTCACGCGCCGTTGGGGGCTGCGTAACACACTCGGAGGACAGCGCTATCCGCTTCCTCCTTTGCGCGAGCTCACAGACGCCCCTGACTGGCTGTAGAGCACTGGGAGCACTATGTACATGTACACCTCTCATCCCTCCCCTCTGAGAGAGCTCGGCCCATCAGCTCTCTCTAGACCTCCGGCTGCAAGAGGTTACAGCACCACCCGGGATTCGAACTAGCGATCTCCGGATGATAGGGCGAGCGCTTTTACCACTGTGCCACTCGGAGGCCCGGCGGCACTTATTTTTGTTGTGTAGACTACAGCTGAAAGTGGTGTCATGGACAGCTGGCTTGTATAGACGATGTTTAATCCTATAGATGTGCACTAGCTTTTTTATTGTGTGTGTGAACCATAGGCAAAACATACATAGGGATCCGTCAACATAGGACGGTGTCACCGTAATCCGTCATGCATCATTGTCACACATGTCGTCTCCTCCTGATCCATTCATGGCAATTTAACCAAACGTTCACCTTCATTAGGTAGCATCAATGTGCAGTATTTTATTTTTAGAATTAGCATGTTCAGTAGACAGGGGACACATGCCTTACATAGACGACTCTTTCTTAGTTTGTTTATTATTTTATATCGTAATACTACAATATAAAAAGACTATAGACTGAGAAAAAGACTTTTAGTCACATGATGACAGTGTAGGGAAAGGATACAGATTTAGTCAAGTGGATTGCGATGCTTTACATTGTATAGTCCGTGTCAAAGGCGTATAAGACTCACTTTGTTGGACTTGAGAACAAATCGGACTTACGAACGTGCTCCCGGAACGGAACTCGGGGACTACCTGTATTCACTTACAGTTTGCAATTTGGAAATACTGCAAAGGAACGTAACAAGATAATCCCTGTTATGATTAGTGATATTTGGGTGATGGTTTGTCTGCCACAGGTCTTCGGGAACATCGAACTGAACGAGGACACGGCCATCAACCACCATAACAACTTCCGCACTTTCCTGCAAGCTCTCATGCTGCTCTTCAGGTGATCCACTTCAACAAATTTTGTTTTAGTCATATCCTATGGTCTCTTAAAGCCTCAAAAGAGATACACATTAAAAAAAAAAAAAAAGAATCCTACCACCTTCTAGCATTCCCCTGCCTGAAGTACTGAAGTACTGATAAACTAGACTTATTACTTCATGTTCTACCAGCATCCTGTACTCCTCTGGGGCTGCTTTAAAAATCAAGTGCCAAAGTATTGGCACTGGAAGCATTTTTTTTTTTTTTTTTTTACAAAGAATTGCAGAGTTAGTGATTAGGAAGACTGCTCTTTTTTTTTTTTTTTGCTTTTTCACTTTGGAGGTTATTAGGGAGCTGTTAATTGGCTGTGCAGATGGGGAGTTGTCTGTGTTTTCGCAGTGTTAGCTTGCTGTGCCCTTTGATTAGAACATTACTACTGTTGCACATGAAATATGTGTGTATATGAGTGTGTGTGTGTGTGTGTGTGTGTGTGTGTGTGTGTGTGTGTGTGTGTGTGTGTGCGCATTATTATTTTTTTATTATTATTTCCTTCACAGGCAGTCAGATGCTTGAAGCATGCTGTGTTAAAAACATTTGCAGCATTTTGCAGGCACTCTCACCTCGAGCTGCTTGCATTTATCTCATACAGGAAGTAGCTTAAAAGAAGCATCCTTTATATTATGATTCATGACATACATCACGGCACAGTGAAATTCTCTTTCTCATTTTTAAATATATATATTTTTATATCTAAATATATTCTATTGTATCTTGTTAGAAAGCCTTGATCATGGAACAATGGAAGTGCCACTGGGTAGGTTTTTTTGCCTGACATGCAGAAGGTCTGGGTGTAATTCCCACCCAATGCCTTAATAGTAATATACCACTTTTGTGTAAAGCTTTAAACAGAAAGCTCATTTTTTAAGCGACTATACTGTAGATTATATCTATATTTCCTGGTGAAACCTGCAGTACATACTGTATGTTTAAACATATGCTTGCATATTCAACTTATTCATTTCTTGCAGATGAAAAGAAGAAATTTTGGCTGTAGAATTAACGCTAAACAGACTAGAGACTAAACATGACACTAGGAAAAAATTTGGTTTCTCTGAAATTTGTAACAAGCAATTAAAAGCTTTTAATTAAAATGTACTGTGAAATAAACAGTACTGTAGTTATTACAGTAGGAATCCTAACTTTGTATGACCGTTGTAAAATCGTTGCTGCGACAACATTGTTTTCGAAAGACGGATAAAATGACACTGACGATGTTAAATTAAACAACAAAATCGCAAGAATTTATGCTGATTAACACCCGCTCGTCCCACCCCATCCACGGCCCCGTAAGTTTCGAACATGGTTTAGAATTCCAATCTGGAAAATCGGGACAGGTACAGTAAAGTACAACAGCTTCCCGCACACAGCGTGTGTATCTCTTGTCACGCATCTCTTAATGTTGCAGTGTTAGCTCTGTTTTAGTTGCTTAACAATGAGTTATTACAGTGAGTTGCATGTTAGCTCCCAACTTACTCTACAGCGTTATGGTGTTTATACACTGTATGAACTCCATCATGTCTGCTTTCATAGAACAGATCCCCTTTTCTATACCGCTTTATCCTGTAATCAGGGTCACGGGGGGCCTGGAGCCTATCCCAGGAGACTTGGGGAATGACACATACACAATCACTTACACACTCTGGCCGATTCGTCAAATAGTCGGGTCTTTGGTCTGTGGGAGGAAACCGGCGGACCCGGAGGAAACCCACCAAGCACAGGGGGAGAACATGCAAACTAAATGCACACACAGACGGGAAAAAAACCTGGTCGGGAATCGACCCCGGATCCAGGAGGTGCAAGGCGACAGTGCTAACTACATTACTGTGCCGCCTCAGACTTTAAGTGTTTAATATTAATATTTTAATATTTAAATATAATTTCATTACATTTTGGTAAGTTGCTGTTCCTAGTTGTCCAGGGGTAAGCATGCAGTACTATCGCCATAGCAACTGGATTTCGATTCCAGCCCAGCCAGTTGGTGTTAACGTTGTTTTAAAGTCATTTTTGCACCATGGTGTTAGAGGCATTTGTAAAGCGCCATTCCATCATGGCGCGTTCAACACTTTTTGGACATCATGTTGGTAATTTCCTAATAGCGGCGTTGTCCCAACTTTCGAAACGTTGGCAAATTAACATCCCCATATTCTGACAACCAAAAATTTCTGTTGGGAAAGTGCTTTTAGAAAGACAAATTATAGCACAAATTATAGCTATTGACTTTTAGAAATAAAGTTCTATCTAATATTTGAATAGTGGGGTGTTGCAGTAAAGAGTAGTTCAGGTTGTTTACCGTTTCAGCTCTCTTAGATGTCTGTGAGTTCGGAGTCAACAGGTTATATTAGTAATTAGAGATTAATTTGAAGAGATTAAATACAAATGCTAGACTGTTTCTTTCATCTGGTTTTGTTTGTCTGTATTAATGTTCCGGTTTAACGGGTGTGTTTATTTGCCCCTTTAGGAGCGCTACGGGAGAAGCCTGGCACGAGATCATGCTGTCGTGTCTGAGTCACCGCGCGTGTGATGCCCACTCCGGCACGCCGGGAAACGAGTGCGGCAGCGACTTCGCCTACTTTTACTTTGTCTCCTTCATCTTCCTTTGCTCCTTCTTGGTCAGTGCCCTCAGCCGTCTCCGCTCATTACTGTAGTCCAGCTCACTGAGGCGCTCTGGGTCCAATTATACTCCTCAAACACGGCCCGTTTCCCCAGATCTGTTTAGTTCCCCGTGTCAAGTAAACATATCAGAAGGAACGGCTGACCCGGTTGTCCGAGAAGCTTAGCACGACGGGATGCACGTTCTTTTCTCACAACTTAAAAACCTCTAGAGGGAAACGGAATCCCAAAACTCAGGAAGAGCTCGAAGGCTTTAACCAAAAACGGCTCGCTTTTTTATAAAGTGCTTTTTCCCTAGTGGTTTTAAAAATGCTGCAACTCCAGAATTATTGGCACCCTTCATGAACAAACAGGCCAGTCTATAAACAATAATAGTAATATGTTAGGGCTCATAAATTGGGCATTATGTTATTTTAATGCAATACGTCTACCGACATAAGAAAATATATATTTATTTACTTATTTCTTTTTTACAAAGCATTTGTTTTAAAATTATTAGCACCCTCCCCACTGGGCGACATGGTGGTGTAGTGGTTAGCACTGTCCAGGGTCTAGGTTCGATTGCTGGCCAGGCTCGATTCCCGTCTCTGTGTGCATAGAGTTTGCATGTTTTCCCCGTGCTTGGTGGGTTTCCTCAGGGTATTCCGGTTTCCTCCAGACATGTAGGTTAGATTAATTAACGTTCCCGAAATTGGCTGTAGTGAGTGTGTGTATAGGGATAGGGGATCCTGGGATCTCCTGGGATAGTCTCCAGGCCACCCCGTGACCCTGAATACAGGATAAAGTGGTTTAGATGATGAGTGAGCGAGGGGGCACCACCGCTATTAATATCTTAGCAGAATTAAAAAAGAAAAACGGGACCTTAAATTGTCTAACACAATTGGAGACACTTAGAAATGTCACACTTCCTAGTTTGTTCATGCATGTTTTTTCTTACGTTTATGAATATGTGCTGCACTCTTCAGTGCAGATCACTAAGGTTTAAGCCTAGTCAGATCATTACCAAGCACACATCATGCCACTATGGCTCAGTCTTAACATATTTGATTCTGTCAGTGATTATAAAAGCTCCAGACCCATCAAATCTACGTGCTTTGTTACATCTTTTGTTATATTTTTAGCTCGTGCAAGCCATAATAACTTTTGAAGCCAGCATAATGCTGGAAATCATATTCATCTGCACGATTGTGCATCATCCGCATACTCCTATTCGAGGCAGGTATAGATACGGCCGACATGGAGAGCCAAACAGGGTGGCATCTTGCCAGGGGCAGCACAGAGTGCGTGGGGAAAAAACAAAGAAGATCAGAATGATGATAACATCTGCGCGATCTGTTTGCTATCACGTCGCGTTTTCAAAATGTCACCATGTGGGTAATCTTATTGCCACCCTATTCTAGTTTCTAAGGTCTCTCAAATGCAGAGGGAGATGGTTAGTGGGCATCACCTACAGAAAGGTCTCCCCACTGGAAGCCTGACTGCAGAAAAACTTTTTAAAGCGAAAGGGAGTTCACCCAGCCCAGGGCACCATTCGCACTAGCACCTCAGCTGCTCTTAGAAAATAGTGCAGAGGTTATAATTTTCATGTGTGTAATACGTACTGTATTAAGAAGCATACAGTAACTAATCATTTTTGTCTTTGATGTTGAAAGTCTTTTTGTGCAACAACCTCATAGTTAAACCTCAGGAACACAGGAAATGTTGATGGGGGCATTAAAAATGCTTATATTATAATATAATTATTATAATTATATTATATATTATTATAATTATATTATTATAAAAGAACATTTTGATATACTGGTTTATGGGGGAAATACTTTTGCTATGTGATTTGTGACAGAAAATACTTGTAATGTTAAAGTCTGCTGTTTTTTTTTCCTGTTACATGATTATTATTATTATTATTTATAATTTTGCTTCTAGCATGTGCTGCTTGAGCATTAAAGAATCTCCAACTTGAAGTACTGTACACTACATCCTCTCTATTTCCTTTTTTAATTCTAGATGCTGAACCTCTTTGTGGCTGTGATCATGGATAATTTCGAGTACCTGACGCGGGACTCCTCCATCCTCGGTCCGCACCACCTGGATGAGTTTATCCGCGTGTGGGCTGAGTACGACCCAGCGGCATGGTATGTCCTGACACGCACAACGCCCTGCAAATGAAGAGAGAGCTAAGTCACTGACTTATGTACATACAGTACTGTAGAATCGCAGTCTGGAAGCTGTATTGGGGTCTGAAAAGCCTTTTTCTGTCGTTTTTTTTTTTTTTCCTTTTTTCTATAAGATAATATGTAAAAGAAGTATCAATAACCCTTTATACTCATGCACAACCCTGATGGATACATATGGGCTCGAGATGGCCATACGTGTCCAATGCCTTTACTAATATACTCTCGGAGCTGAGCTTGCCTTACACCTGTGTCATGTCTTGCTTGTTTTCTCTGCAGCGGACGGATTTCCTATAAGGATATGTACAATTTGTTGCGAATTATCTCACCCCCTCTTGGCTTAGGGAAGAACTGCCCTAATAGGGTAGCATACAAGGTTTGCAAACCCCAGAAAACTTCCTCCACTCTTGCGGGCTCTGCGCGCCAGCGCCCAGAGACCTGAACTGAATGGCTGTGCACTAAATGACTTGCCTATACACGAGCACTTGCCCTTTCAGACTTGACTGGCTTTGGTTAATGATGCTGAATGGAAAACAAAGCTTTCAAAGCCACCATAAGTGTTGTACAGTATATGTTTACGATTCGTCATATGTAGTCATATGCGTAATATATAACATAAAAGCATAACTTCGAATAGCAATGATGTCCGTAATGCTAATTTGAAGCTAAGCTTTAGCAGAGTTTCATTTTGGCTCACAGAAAAAGACAAAAGAAAAAAGAAGGGGAAAAATAAAAAACCCCCGCTGGCATTGAAATCTTTGTTTTCAAGCACTAAAAGTTGAAACTTGACCTGATGTCTCTTAGCATGCACAAGCAGACATCTTAGAAACAATGCAGCCATTCTGTCACGATCCACACCATGTGTGCACCTCTGCTTCATTCCATTCTTCTTCTTCTTCCCCATCAGGGATCAACTCCTTCTCTTTTCCTCTAACCTGTAACCTTTTAGGATCCATCTTTGACCCTGACCCAGGCAAGGATGGCATCCCTGTCCATGACACTCGTGGAAATCTAAATAACACAGATTTCTGTTTCTTTGTTTGTTTTTTGTTGTTTTGATCTTTATTTTGTTTGTTTTCTTCCATTTTTTTGTTTGTTTGTTTCTGCTCTGTTTTTCATTTTTCATTTCGTCCCCTTTTTTCCTCTTCCCGTCTCTCTAACTCCCCATCCTTGTCTTTTGATTTTGGGTTCTGTTGCGTTCTCGACACTGTGAAGTGGCCGTATCAAGTACCGCGATATGTATGAGATGCTGCTCCACATGTGCCCACCTTTAGGTTTGGGAAAGAAATGTCCGCCACGAATCGCCTACAAGGTAGCCTGACTTTTCCTGCCGCGCCCTGCCCCACCTCGCCCCGCCCCCGCTCCGCTCACCCTGTCTTCCCATTGGCTTATCCTTCAGCCAACCTCTGTGCTCTGCAGTGTCTCCCTCCCCTTTATTTCTTTCTTTCTTCCTATCTCTGCCCGCTCTTCCTGGTGTAGCCAGTCTTTCTCCTTTTTTTTCCGTTCTTCCACCATTGTGCCCCTTCTCCACTTCCTCTGTCATATAAAGACAATAATTTCTACATAATAGGACAGATTAGGGCTTTGGTAGAATCCTCATCTGATTGTAGCATGTGTACTCCATTATGCAATGAAGTGTGAAATACGTGATAGCTTAGTGAAATGCCAAACCCAGACTTGATTTACACTTTTTATTATTTTTTTATTGTTATGTCCAGATTTAAAACTGTTACACCATCTGAGAGTGTTGTTGTTCCATCTGACCAGTGTGCCAAGCGCTCCACCACCCATCAAAGACCACGATCGCACACAATGGTTATCATTTAGAACCTTACAGAAAGGAACCGCAGACCATGTGACACGATGTTACAGTATGTAATGTAATGTGTGTACACATATTTTGCTGCCAAAGACTTTCCAGACTTTCTTGCATTTTTTATGTAGTCGGAGGAATAGTTCTCCATTTTATACTGAAGGACTTTAAGGGCTCTCATTTTCAGTCCAGCAATTTCAGACAAATCATTTTTGTGACCTATGAATCATTGAAGCAGTAAAAAAAAAAAAATCATCCAACGTAAGTCATGAACCATTAAGAAACTGATGCACATAACGACAGATGATCAGGCCGGTGATTGTTAGTATACTGGTGTAGGATACTATTTGCAATAAAATGCTAATTATTCATATTTCTTTCTGAGTGTTGATACTAAAATTGGTGTAAGCTTCTAGAAACAAATAACCTGTAAAAGATAGTTGCTAAAATTAAAGCATTCCGTTTTTTGGTAAAAGCTTAGTTAAAAGGTAAAGGATCTGTAGTGTCCGTAACCAAGTCTAATTCATGCTGCAATAGAACGTCCCATATGAGTTGGAGGATTTAAATAATAATAATAAAAGAAGTTACACTACATAACACTACATAAAAGAACATGAAATTGTATTTGGTTGCTAAAATATAAATGCATATGGATGTTGACTAAAAAACGAAGCATGGATCGGGAATCATTAAGTAGTTACCGTATGTAAAAAAAAAAATAGGGTTATACTGTCTGAAAATTATTTTTTTTTTTTTCACTTAGGTGAGAATTGTAGCACCAATACAATGTTTTACATAAGATTTATACTTATTTTTAGGGAAGTATAATTCATTATGAAACCATCCATCCCCAATATATTCTGGATGTTCTATCATTAATCATTAACTCTCATAAAAAGATTAAGTGTAAAATGAGTCTGGGTCTTTTTTTGTTGTCGTTGTTTTGCTTTCAAAGCTGTCACATTTCGCACCGAGTCACGTACGCCTTGATTCTGCATTGTTTAAGCAGCTCTGATGCACCACTTCTCAATCAGATGATTCACGCCTTCACACACAGGTTGGCGTTTAAATGCGGTCGTAAATTCATGGAGAACTTTACCGTACATGATTAACCTCTTAGCTTAGCGTAGGTTTAGGGAGTCGCTCTAATACCCGTTCCTTGTCTTATTTCTTTGTAGTGGAGCAGTGCATATGTGTGTTAGAGTGTTGCGTGTGTGTGTGTGTGTGTGTGTTTGTGTGTGTATGTGTGCGTGGCTTCAACCCAGCAGAATTGTAAACAAACTCCCCCGTCCCTCTCTTTCTCTCTCTTTCTCTCTCTCTCTCTTTCGCTTGTGCTTTCATCCCCTCCTCTCTCTTTCTCTCTCATTTGTTCAGCTCTTCTTTGCTCCTACCTGCTGCGTGTGCAAGTGCGACTCCTTTTCCTTTTCTTTTCTTTTTTTTATCCTCCACACTGTGACTGCAACTGAACTGGATTCATGGTTTTCAGTTCACAGAAGCTCAACTCTTTATGGCGAATCAAGAAATTTTTTAAATAGATTTATTTAAGTCTGCTGAACGCAGGGTTTGCATTGAAGCTTGGTACAGGACGTTTTTCCCCCTCATTGAGGTTCATTAGGTGAGTGAGAGTTTAGGAAGTTACACTCAACCAGCCTTATTGATACAGTATGTACTTGGATTATTTTTTTTTTTTTTCAAGTAAATACTATTTTAAGCGTTTTATTTACTCTCGACCGGCCACTTTATTAAAAACACCTGTACAGCTGCACATTCATGCAACACCATGCGTCGGCGATGCAATCAGTCTTTGAACTCTGGTATGGATGTCGGTGCCAGATGTGCTCTCCTGTGATTTTTACTCGCTAAAGATTTTTTCGCAGAATGGGTGGAGAAAAGAAGCATCTGTTGATCGATGGTCCTGCAGAAACACTTTATTGATGAGAGAAATTCAGGTTGAAAGGAAGGCTGACAGAACATCATATGAGCATCCTTTACATCCTTGGTGAAAAGCCTTTCAGGACAAAAATTGATCCTGCATCATCTCCTGTCAATCATCTACTCATACATCCATCAGTTTTCTATACCACTTATCCTGTGTAGGATTGTATCCCAACTCTGTTAGTGTAACGGTTTTATAAACATCCCAATTCAATATTCATTTTTGTTTTTATTTTGATATAATTCTTAACCAGCTTCACGAATAATTTACTCCTACACTGCAAAAAAAAACAAAAAAAAACATCTTACTAAATGAAATATTCTTTCTTTCTTTCTAGCCAAACCTATCCATAATTTCTTAAAATAACTTCCCAACAAACCAAATATAAGATGATTCAGTTTATTTATGATAAAATTTCAAAATAAAAATGTTTTGTTCGATGGGCAGATAGTTCAACTTTTTCTTGAAAGAGACAAAGATATTTTTTCGCTTGCAATTTGATCAACGTTTGATAGGAAATAAGCCTAATAATCTTATATTTGTTTTTTTGTAAACTTCTTTTAAGAAAATAGGGTGCTGAGAGAGATTGATAAAAACAATAATAATAATTTGCAATAAAATGCTGATTATTCATATTTCTTTATGAGCATTGATACTTAAATTGGTGTAAGCTTCTAGAAACAAATGACCTGTAAAGGATAGTTGCTGAAATAAAGGCATTCCGGTTTTTGGTAAAAGCTTAGTTAAAAGATAAAAAAATCTGTAGTGTCCGTAACCATGTCTAATTCATGCTGCAATAGAACGTCTCAAATGAATTGGCATATTTAAATAATAATTAAAAAAAATACTAAGACTACATAAAAGAACATGAAATTGTATTTTACTGATGTGTTTTTTTAACGGCTAAAATATAAATGTGAAGCATATTCACTCAAAAACGAAGCAGGGATCGGGAGATAAGAAGCATTACGTATTATGAAAAATAGTGTTATATGATCCTAACTGAAAATTCACTTTCTTTTCACTTAGTTTTTGCTGTGCTAACTGACAATTTTTTTATATAAGAAATGCAAACGTATACAGTATGTATGAAAAGAAAAGAAAAGAAAAGAGAGATTTTGGAATGTGGCGGTAAATTATTAGCCACACAAAAGAACTGTGATTTATAATAAAATAGATTCGTTTTCCTTAATTTCCTCTAACCACTAAACTCGGGTCAATCATGAATAGAAATACTGTATAAAGATACTCCAAAACTGCATCAAATGTTTTTGTTTTTTAATCTTCAAACATGATTGTTTAATTGGATAATTGGACAAATGAGGATGTGTACAGGTGTTCCTATTAAAGTCGCCAGTGAGTGTATGTAATTATCTACTTATTTTTGTTAGCTTTCTATTTTTGTATGTTTAAGCCTGGTTGATTTTTATGATTTCTGTGCGTGAATTTTTATTTTTACGTCACTGTGTTTGTGACCAAACTGAATATGACAAATCTTAACATCTTATTTAAGGATTTAAGCAAGTGAAACATTTTTGAAACTAGCCAAACATATCTGTAGTTTTATTAAAATAGCTAGCAATATTATCTACTAAGATTTTTGTTGTTGTTGTTGGTTAAAACTAGGATATTTTAATTAGAAGAAAGTTTAACAATCTTAAATTTGTTGTGATCTTATTTTAAGAAAGTGTAGATACTTTTAACTGTTGACTCAGTGTGTTAAGGCTCGCGACTTACTATTCGGAAGGTCGGCGGTACGACCCCAAGCTCTACCAGGTTGCCACTGTTGGGCCCTTGAGCAAGGCCCTTGACCCTGTCCGCTCTAGGGACAACGGCTTGTTTAACAGCTGACCCTTCGCTCCGACAAGAAGCTGGGATATGCAAAGAATAAAGAATTTCTCTGGGCAGTACTGTATATGTGAGGAATAAAGGCTGGACTTAAAAAAACGGAATTTATTCAAGATAATTTCACATGCTAATATAACCATCGTTCTTTTACTTTCGTTCAGTTTAATTAACTAAATAAACCTACCCAAATGATAAATTTCACCCTGACTCTGATTAATAAAAGGCACTAACAGATGTGGAAGCACACCTGAGACTTGAATTTTTCTCACCGTGTGCAGAGTTGAGCTCCTGTGCTCTGAGTCACCCTTCATGGTTATGCCTTCATGCTTCTCTCTATTTTTCTGTCACTGTGTCACTGCTGCACTTTTGTTGCAGATGTAGCTTATAGAAGTGAATGTGACTGTTTGACTCCTGTTCTGTCTCTGTACTTTGTCCCTTGTCGTTTTGGACAAAACGTTTTGTGTGCCTCAGGCTGAGAATCTCCTTTTTATTCCAAGATAGCCGCTGAGACTTTGTGTCAGTTGGAACGTCTCGGCGTTTCTAAGCGTTAAAGCGTGAGATTCGAGCAAAAGCCTATCACAAGCACACAGATGGTTTTGGCCACGAGGCGCCTCACAGGCTTGGGTTGTGTGGGTTCTTTTGTTTTTTTTTTTGTTTTTCGAGTACTGTTCTTCTCTAACGCCCTCCTGACTCCCCTCAGCGTCTGGTGAAGATGAACATGCCCATCGCCGATGACAACACGGTCCACTTCACCTCTACGCTCATGGCTCTAATCCGGACCGCGCTGGAGATCAAACTGGCCTCAGGTCAGTCATTTAGAGCCAAGTCTCTTCTGTTCAACTTCTTACAATACAGTCGTCTACTTTTATGTTGGTTCTTATGTTTCTGATTTAAGTCGTCGATCTTTAAATGTTTTTTTGGAATTTTTTACGTGAAAATCAGAAGAATGTGTCTATGAATAGAACTCCAGGTACAGTACAACATGTATTAAAAAATTATGCATTAAAAAAAAAAAAATCAGATTTTTTACCAAAAATAACAATGCTTTTTTTTGTGTATGTGAACAAGTAAGATAGATAGATAGATAGATAGATAGATAGATAGATAGATAGATAGATAGATAGATGAGTTCATGCAATGATTTGACAACAGATTCTTATACGAGTCCCAACGTCTACAAAACAAAGTAGATAACTCAAAAAATAAGAAATCATAAAAATAAGAAATGTCCATAGTCACTATGGACCCCCACTGAGCCAAAAAAAGTCACAAAATCTATGATTTTATTGATTCATTTATTCCTTTAGCGTTGATCAAAGCGCTCAATGTGAGCGAAAATGATTCCTGATGCTACCAGAACCACTCGTTCACAATCTGAGTTCCATCAGGGTAGAAACACTCCCTAGGTGTGATAACCTGATCATTCAGTACATTCAGGTCGTCAGCTGACTTCATTTTTTTTGCCACATAACGTTACTGAGTCTATACCTGAGCAAATGAAGCAACCCCAGATCATAACACTGCTTCCAGAGGCTTGTACAGATAGCACAATGCATGATGGGTGCATCGCTTCATGCACTTCCCTTCTTACCCTGACACGCCCATCTCTCTGAAATAGGCTCAATCTGGACTCATCAGATCACATGACCTCCAAATTCCAATCTTTATGCTTCCTAGCAAACTGAAACCTTTGTTCTGATTAGATTTTGTGTGTGTGTGTGTGTGTGTGTGTGTGTGTGTGTGTGTGTGTGTGTGTGTGTGTGTGTGTGTGTGTATGGAAATGCTCTTACTTCCACTATTAAACATAGCTATGATTACTGTCAGTTTTTACCATGCGTCTTTATTGAGTGTTAAAGTGATCTCCGGTCATGATTTTTCTTTTACCACGTTTCTTTCACAAAGTTGAAAGAGGTTTTAATAACGTGTTGTATAATGTGTTGTAATAATGTGTCTCTTAATCTTATTTGAGTCATTTTAAATCTCCTTAATTGTTTTCGGTAATTACTGCAGGCCAATAATTTGACCCTTCTGAAGTGGTGACGTTTTTTTTTTTTTTTAATGCTGTTTCTAATAAGCCTGTTATGAAACTAACTACTGAGCACCAAAACATACAAGAGGTACAAAACAATCCCTCCGCATCAGTGCACCTCGTTCCAGGAGCGCCGTATTAATCTGAAGGATGCTGAACTCGTGGTGTGTGTTTGCAGGAATCGTGGCCCAGCGTCTGTGTGATGCCGAGCTAAAGAAGGAGCTGGCGACCGTCTGGCCAAACCTGTCTCAGAAGACCATGGATCTTCTGGTGACTCCACACAAACGTGAGCGTCCAACACACACACAAACACACGCGCGCGTGCACGCGCGCACGCATGCGCAAAGACAATACTGGTGTTACTTATTGCTGTTAACACTGTTAACTAGATCTCACATAGTAAGATGAAGCTTTACTGCCATCTAGTGATGAGATGCAGATTGCATCCACCTATACACATAATTAAATCTCACTCTATCTTTAAAGCTCAATTCTGATTGGTCAGAAGGTGTCGATTCATTTTCCCGGAACAGCAGTGTGTTCTTTTGAATACATTTCAGATCAGTGTTAAGGTTTGCATTCCTTATAAATGAATAATAAGATACAATGCAAGAAAAGATTAAATAAAAAGTAAAAAGTCATCTATATATAATTTAATAAATATAATAAATAACTCTTTATGACTTCTCGACCGAGCATTACGCTGTAAATGTGACATCCTGTGTATATAATTCTCTGTAATGATATACTGTATATATTCCTTTTATTTACAGCTAACGAGCTGACGGTAGGGAAGGTGTACGCTGCTCTCATGATCTTCGATTACTACAAACAGAACAGAGCCAAGAAAATCCAGATGCAGCAGCAGCAGTCCAAAGAACAGCCAGCACCACAGGTCGATAACTCACACACACACACACACACACACACACAAAAATTTTAAAAAGCTTCTTTTTTTTAAACAATGTGCATGTCTCAGTTGTTGAGGAGAAAATGTAATTATCACTTTAACACATTGTGTTTTGAGAACTGTACCAGAAGACACCATGTGTGCCGACTTTGGGGTTTCTCTCTGCTGTGTGTTCACTTTGTAGAACAATGTAGGCGCTCTCCTGGAGCCCATTCTGGGCCCAATGCAGGAGAAGAGCAGGAGCATGATGGACTGTCCGTCAGATTTCCTGCCTTCCATCATCAGACCCAGCTCTACCACACTGAACAATGGACACACACCGTAGGTCCAGATCACTCATCACCCACACACACACACATGCACCTATGCAATGTAGAACGACTGACATGCACAGCCTAGCCAAAAACTAATGGTCAAATTATTAGCCTGCATCATGCAAGGGACGCATTAAAATGACTGGAATTTGCTTTAGAACTGTCCAAAACTTTATTAAAATCTGGAAGGAAAGTGCTACACCATAAACATAATGGTACAGGTAGTAATGTGGTCAGTCAAAAAAATTGACTGTATTCACACTTCAGGAAAAGACAAATAGTATAATGTATATTATATTCATATAATATTCATAATGTTGTCATTTATCAATATATAAATATTTATACAAGTTCCGGAAATGTGTAACCATTTTTTTGGCTGACTCTGTATATATAAACCAGGAATGACTCTGTGTGTATAAGTCAGGAAGTAGCACTTAAACGCCTGGTGAAGTTGCATGGACAGAAGAACTCGCAGTGACGTTTAATAGTGAAAGGAAAAGCATTTCTACAGGATTGGGTTAAAACAGCTGTGTGGCCATAAGAGAACCACTTGTTGGAGAGAATTATCTGGAAAAAGGCTTCAGATTGCTAGACTTTGAAGCAATGGAAAAAGGTCATGTGGTCTGAAGAGTTCAGATTGACCCTATTCCAGAGTGAGGGCTGCATCAAGGTGAAGTGATGCACTCATCGTTCATACAGTAGTGCACACTGTAGAAAGCCTCTGATCACATTTACTCTAGATCATTCAATCTAGTACCTGGAAAGTTACTTTTAGTATACACAATAAAATCACATGGAATGTAAAATGAGATTTTATGTAAACTGAATGTACTGTTTGATGTTATCTTTAATAGTGTTAATTTCATCAACAATTTTCAATTTTAGTCTTAGTCGTGGGATAAATGTCCCTGTTAATTATTATCATATTTAGTCAAACGTACCCTATTTTTGTTTAGTTAAGTTAAGCCTTTATTTGTCACATATACATTACAGCACAGTGAAATTCCTTCTTCGCACATCCCAGCATAACTGGGGTCAGAGCGCAGGGGCAGCCATGATACAGAACCCCTGGAGCAGGTAGGGTTAGGGGCCTTGCTCAAGGGCCCAACAGCGGCAACCTGATGGAGCTGGGGATCGAACCGTCCGATCTTCCGATCAGTAACTCAGTGCCTTAGCCCTCTGAGCACCACTGCCCCTAATCATGTTTTAGTCGACTAAAAGTCTGGGCATTTTAGTCTAGTTTTAGTTAAAGGAACCTTTAAGTATTTTAATCTAGTTCTAGTTAAAGGAAAATTTAAGTATTTTAGTCTAGTTTTAGTCAATGAAAACAGAACATTTAAGCAATAAGAATATTATTAAATGATCGACCTCTTCCACTTCCAGGATGAAGTGATATAGATGATGAGTGAGTGAGAGTGATCGACCTCTTCCAATTTTTTCAGTGTAGTAAGGATGTTTTTTTGTTTTTTTTTACAGACTTCAAAACACTACATGTGAGTGCTGTGCAAGTCTCTGGTGGCAGTGTTATGATCTGGTGTTGCTTCAGTTGGTCAGGCCTAGGGCTCAGCAATGTTATGTGGCAAAAAATGAAGTCAGCTGACAACCTGAATGAACCGAACGACCAGATTATCACATCTATAGACTCTTTCTTCCCTTTCCTCCCATATTCCAGGGCTCAAATTCTAGGCGCATGGGGAATCATTTTCACCTATGAACTGGCCACTACATTGTGTGCTGTAATCAAAACTAAAGGTTGTCGAATAAGATATTATAACCCAGCCAGTGTACAAAACATAGACCTGATTTCTTATTTATATTGTCCTGTGTGTATTTATGTCATTCTAATGTTACAATATATTATTTCCCGTTATAACCCTAGCCACGACACCACCATTAAAGGCTCCTCGTCTTGGGCTTCAGAGAAAACCAAAGAAGTCCCGAGGTCAAAGAAACGACCCATCCTGAGAGGACAGTCAGAAGACATCTCAAACGCGAACACTGCCCAGGTACTTGGTGTTTAACCAAAATTCTCACACACCTCAGACATTTCAAAACTGTTTTTTTTTTATGTCACTTGTCATTTTATGTTAATGCATGGGTTTATGTGGTAGGTGTCAGTAGAGATGAGGAAAATGGAGAACAGTTCCAGCACTGTAGCTCCTGCTGGTTTAGAGGGGTATGGACGAGCGGTATCCATGCCTAAACTCAACGCAGAAATGCAGGTAAACTGTGCATCAATGTTTCCGATGATTTTCAGATGACTCTGTGTTGTAAGCTACAGAGACAAATTCAAGAATCTTTTCAAGTATCGAGGCTGCGGGAAAGCAGTAATTTGGCAGTTTGTCCTGACCCGACACCTTACAGCACTGACACACATTATGACTTTATTCTTTTTTGTATTGTTGCCCATGTTTATGTAAACGAAACTGAAATTAGTCATAAATTATTTCAAAATAGGGATGGAAATCACGAGGGCCCTGCCGATACAATATTGTCACGATACCTTCTGTAGGTGGCAATCCAATTTATATTGTATCACAATTTAATAAAAATCCCAATTCGATATTTATCTTTTTTCAGATTTTGTTATAATTTTAAAAATACATAGCAAATACTTACTGTAGCTCTGAACACACAGGATGCTGTGCCATGTGAATAGTTTAAAGTGCACCATCTGCAGGATTATAGACGAACTGCAGCATTTTACCACTTCAAATGCAAACATACTTATCCATCATTCGGTCTAGGAACGTTTGTAGTCCAACTAGGGACTGTGGAGGCCAGTGGTGACCTTTGCATTTATTC
Organism: Clarias macrocephalus; assembly: GCA_011419295.1. Lineage (NCBI taxonomy): Eukaryota > Metazoa > Chordata > Actinopteri > Siluriformes > Clariidae > Clarias > Clarias macrocephalus. The sequence goes on from JAAGKR010000258.1 coordinate 204,190, forward strand.
CCATTTTTACAACCGTGATAGGACATCCGGTCAACATTCACACATGTATTCGGGCAATTTGGGAACGCCAATTAACCTAATCTGCATGCCGCCCTAAAAATATTTATATAAAATAAATGATCATTTCAATCAATTTTGGAGCCAGTTTGGTGATACATGGATTACTAAACATTCTGTATACTTTTTCCATTTAATTAAAAGTTCACAACCCATGTGAATTGATCTTTATCCACTGAATTCGCACAAATGGAAAGCCTCAGCATGGGACGTGATCTCAGTGTCTTTCCCATTACTAAAGTAAAAGATAATAAACTGTAGATGCTACAGTAGCTGTAAGTAACTGCATTGGTTTAATGCCTCGGTTGTAATGAATGTGGTGTGTTCAAGCTCAGGAGAGCTGAAGTAAATACAGGATACTGGAGTTTATGGGGAAAAAAACTGCCAATGCCGAGGTCTGTGTTTTCTTTCTGCTTAAGCTAACAGATACTGCATAGTGGCCCTTAATGAGAGTGCTTACCCAAGGTCAAGATATTTTTAGGCATACCGCCACACTGTTTCCCTTCCTATTATAGCTTTTTCTAGTTCTGTGTCGTTTCTACTGCACGCTGGATGCCAAAGACCAAACATGACTTTTATTTATAACACTCTTAAATAGAAGGTAAACTGGAATAATTTTTTGCACATGAGATAAAACATAACCATGAAGGGTTTTTGTTAGTGTTAACAAAATGAGACCGAAAAGTTATTTTCCTCAACCCGAGAACAAGGCAAAATAAGTTCTCTAGCTCACAGCCATGGGTGGCTGGGATTGTTTGGGACAACAGCCTGAATGCTCGGACCGTTCAGCCTCTCTGGAGCTTTTTTTTTTTGTGTGTGTTATTGCTATTCTGTGCTTTTTACCCTTTGACCTTTTCAAATCCTGGAATCTCAAAACCCAGTTTGAGTCCCTCATTAGTTCAGTTCTTGGGGAACCCCTGCGGTTCGGCTCAGCTACACACGTGATTCCGACGTGACATACTGTATTAGATCAGAACCACTGCACCGCCGAACACGTGATCTTCCCTGTAATACATACTGTACAGGTCTGGCCGTTAAGAACGCGCGTTTCGAGAACAGGGATCTCGCGAGCAGCCGCAGCAGCGCGCGGGAAGCTGTGAACATTACGCTCATTACCTGTAGGGGGCAGTCGTGTTTCAATCTGAGGTATTGTGTCTCTCCTGAAACCGGAAATGTGTTAATCTCGTTTAGGCGCCCGTTGACGGCAAGCGACAGAGCTCATAAACTCACAAACTAAAATACTGATATGTATTTATTCTTCATTTTCTTTTCTCCTTCAAAGATGTTTTTTCTTTGACTGCGCCTTCTCCATCCAGTATTATTATTATAATTAGTAGTAGTAGTCGTAGTAATAGTAGTGCTGTAAATCTATTTTTATTATTTTTATTGTAACGCACCCGCGTGTGTGTGTGCAAAAAGACGAAGTACAACAAAGAATACAAAAATGTAAGATAAGTTAGCCTAAAACAACATTGTTTTGTTGTGTATATGCGCTTTAAATATACACTGAACAATAAACACTACCTTTTGCAAAGTGAATGAGTTGCGCATGCGCGCTTTTTTGATCAAAAGGCTGATAAACGCGCGCGCAGATATGAGCAGGTTTACGCTCATATCTCCACATACTCCACCAGAAATGCAACAAACACAAACATATATGCTACTCACTGGGCTTTGACTGCGCTTTCTCCATTCATTGTTGTTATTAGTACTAGTAGTAGTACTGTAGCACACTCTAAAACATGCTGGGTTTCTGTAAACACATAGTTGGGTGGTTTATGCTGGGTTTATGTGTATATAAGATGATTTGGAAGCTTTAGAAGTAATGAGCTGCTTCAAAAACTGTACAAGCTTCTCACATTCGCTTGGTATTTCCATCTTGGGAAAGTTGGAGAGAAAGTGCTCAGCAGGTAATAAGTGATTGACTGAGAGGTTTCAGCACCTGCTCATATGGCTCAGATTCCACTTATTTCATCCAGAGACTCCTCCAACATACCGTCTTCACTAGCTGACCCTGGCACTGGTCCAGGTCTGCAGCTTGGCTTACTGCAAGAAAGGCTGCACAGCAAAGATATGTTCACTCACAGCCAAAAAAATAAAAATCCTGGGTAAAGAATAAAACATTGGCCATATTGTTTCAGCTCATTATAGGACATGGGTGGATTTCTTGAACTAAACGATTCCTCATCAGGAACTAATGACTTAAATGGTTTCCATAGGTTTATTCCTCCAATCAATTATAGTGTGTGTGTGTGTAACTGATCGAATTGTTCTTTCCATTAGGTCCATTAGGTTAATTAAATCTATATCATAAAATAGCATCATGATGCTAAAATAAATCATCATGATGTGTCACAAAATCTTACTGTTAACATTCTACGTTCGGATGAATTCGTATTGGAAATAAGTCAAACTGGGACTCGTGATGAAATTTCAAGTGAATAAATAAATACAAGTGAAGACTTTAAACACAGTAGGGTGATGCGCAGTAATGGGGCAAACATTCTGTGAATGACGATCCCAGCCGAGGTGACTCAGCGCCCACTGCATGTGAACATTCAATCAATCAATCAATTAATTATTTATATAGCACCTTCCAGCAACCTAAGTTGAACCAAAGTGCATTATAAAAATGAATAACATGGCAATAAAATAGCAATAAAACAACACAAAATAAAACATCAAATTATAAAATAATAAAAAAATAAACACATGAAATTAAAATGATCAAAAAACATTCTTAAGGTTTGCTTTAAACAGAGGCAGGTCTCAAGTAATGTAACGTAGCTCAGGTGGAGCGGTGTTCCAGTGTTTAGGACTAGCCACCGCAAAAGAGCGATCACCCCACTGTTTGTACCTTGATCGAGGGTCCACCAGTCGGTTTTGGTCAGCAGAACGTAAAACTTTACTTTGTTGATAAAAGCGTACTGTCTCATACAAGTAAGAAGGTTCCAGACCATTAATTGTACTAAAAACAAGCATCAAAATTTTTAACTGAATCCGGAACTGTACCTGAAGCCAGTGGAGGGAATACAGGATTGGTGTGATGTGATCCTGTTTACAGTACGATTATTAGTCAGCATATGAGCCGGAGCATTCTGCAAAAGTTACAGGCGATGCAAACGAGCTTGAGTGACTCCAACATAAAGAGCATTGTAATAGTCTAGCTGTGAACTAATGAAAGCGTGAATGGCTTTCTTCAGTTCACTCGGATTTAAAAAGGGATTGTTTAATAAACTACTGTGTAAAATCACCCCCAAATTCTTGACTGCTTGGCTAAAATGAGGGCCCAGGGAATCAAGACCAGCAGAAAAAAAAGCGAGGAAAATTGAATATGCCAAATAGAATAAGAGAGCGACACCTGATGCCTGATCCTGCCTAAAAAAATCGAAGGAAAAGTTGTCCACATCTGTCTGTGGAAACTTTGCAAACAATCATTCACCAACACCGCTTGCATATTGAAGACGGCAAGAAGGCAATCCGATCATGGCTCTGGCGTACTGAGAAAACATTCTACTTTTATGGTATCCAAGCACTAGTGAAACATTGGGATAAGTGCATTACTCTTGTAATTGTGTTGTTTTATTCAGCACAATCAAAAGTCCTGGTTTGACTTGAACACCTTAACTTGTACTATTAATAATTATTACTATAGCTTATTGAACACACCGAGAATTCTTAAAAGACACCTTTTAAGAAATAAGACCTTATCCTTTGCAATATCAATCCATACCGAAACCATTACAAACCATTAGGAACCACTGCGTCCTTGCAGAACGCTAGTTACCGTCTATTGAACAAGGTTCTACACTTATCACCTAGGTTTAGGACCTTGATATAGGACCCTGAAGTCGTATTACAGAATAATCAACTCCATTTAGAATCAGTCACAGGTCACATGTTAAACATCTGCAGTTTTTCCACTGTCATATAAAACTCACAAAATACCATTACGAACCATTATGGTCAATTACAAAGCCACCAGGAAGTGTAGTGATTTCGGATCTTTTTTTTTTTTACGGACTTGTCCTTAAAATTGCTCATAACATTAAAGCTCGTCTTCTCTTTTCCTTTAACAAATTGTTTCCTCTGCTTTCTCTCTCTCGTCCCACATGGCACTTCGACAGAGAAGTCATTCACGTCACTCTCCAGGAACCTTACTCGCAGTATGTATCGTCTCAAATACTTCCTCGTCAACTGTATTGAGATCTGTACTCATACTGTACTGTACCTGCATGCTATATACACAGGCTTGAATTACAAGCACTATGTTGACCCTGTTGTTAGGTAGGATTTGAGGATTAGGCGATACAGACAGATGCATGAAATTAAAGAGGCAGGATAGTTAAAGTGTCTCGGAGAGGACACCTTACCTTTAATCATCGCAGACTGACTCTACACTTTAAGCACTGCTTCTGGTTGCAATATGTCGTTAAGTGCTAAGTCTGAAACGGGTAGTCAGGACGAAATCGACAGAGATTTGTATCATGTTTAAGCAGCTGTGCCATATAAATAGGAGTTTTGCACGTCCCATTCCTCGTCTCATCACCAGAGGGCAGCCTTGAGTCTCTTAGTTCTGATTCACTATTATATTATATTATATTATATTATATTATATTATATTATATTATATTATATTATATACAGTTTTGTGTCAGTTTTACAACATTTCCTTTTCCTCCTCAGCCCATTCCTGACTCCCCCTTGAGACGCTCGGTGTCCACGTTTGCCCCGCAGCGTCCCCCGGAGGTTACCTTGAACGACTACATTCTGGAGAAGCCTGCACAAGATCGACCGCATCACCATCACCATCATCACCGCTGCCATCACCGGAGAGACAGAGAGAAGAAACAGAGGTCACTGGATAGGTCACCCGGTGGACAGCCTAATAGCACGGGAGGTCAGTGAAGATATAGTATACAGTACGTTTAAATACACAACATACATTTAGATTTTGATATCTAGGTAGTATCCTGTTAGATTATAGCTATAAGGTAAGTTGTTAGATGTGGAGTTATTGTGTTCTGTTCTGATCGGACCATGATGCAGGGTATCGCTTTAATCTTTGTTATGAGAATCAAAGGCTTTTTTAAAAACACATCAAACAGAAAGACTTAGGAGAACTTGCTCATACAGTATACATATATAAGGGGCGTTCAAGTCAAACCTGGACTTGTGATGAAATTTCTCGTACATGACATGACAGCGTAAAACACGATTGACATTTACAGAATACCTCAAGTACAGTACGGTGAGTCTCTTCGCCGCAGTAAAACATTTGAACGATGCGGACGCTTTAAAGAAGGCATGAATGATGTTCCAAGCCGAGGTAGCTTGGATCCCACTGCGGTCGCTCCTGCGAACATTCAAAGTGTGGAAAACTCTCAAGAAAAAACAGCCTAGTTTGATCACCCCGCCCACTGCACCACTTGCACATTGCAAGAACTCATTACAGCCCCCGTATACGTAATTCTGACCTCGCCCCAAGTGGTTTCTACATGTTTGGGCCATTATTGGAGTTGAAGCAGGTGAAGCAGGTAGTCGGATCACGGTGAAGTGATGGTATCCAAGCACTAGTGAAACACTCGGATAAGTGCATCAGTGTATCAGGTGATTATATGGAGAAATAAAGGGGGGTGCTTTTTCGAAAACTACATTAAAAAATAAATGAATTTGGTATTCAGAAAGCACAGGTGGAAAGAGTAATAACATTTTGTACTCAAATAAAAGTAATGTTACTTCAGTGGAATTTTACTGACGTACAAGTAAAGTTACCATTATAAAAATTTACTCAAGTAAAAGTAAAAAGTAGCTCATTAAAAATTTACTCAAAGTTAAAGTTACCAAGTTACTTTTTTTAAACAGCGGGGGTGAGATGAGGGATTCTAGTGTAGTTAAAAAAAAAAAAAAAAAAAAAAAGACAAGCGGATATAAGTCTCAAACTAGTTGTTTTTAACTAAAGGAAAACCTTTGCATAATAAAGCTGTTGCCTTTCTTACGCTTGAAATCAAAGTGGTCGCTTAAATACAGTATGGCCAGAGGTTTGCTTCATAAGAATTTGATGGCATTTCGCGTTCAAGCTGGGTCTGCATCACTGGCATCTGTTTTGTCCGTCTCCATCGTTCTTGTGAATTTAGCGCGTTTGTTCTCCCCGCCCATCAATCAATCAGTGCAGTGGGTTCCGGGTGCAATTTTTTTTTCTTCCCCGTTGCATTATTATTATTTATTATTGATTTTTTTTATTATTATTTATTTTTTACTCAGTAACAAATATGATTTTAAATGTAGCGCAGTACAATACTTCCAACAAAACATACTTAAGTAAAAGTAAAATTACAGATTTTAAAAACTACTTTAAAAAGTTGAAGTAAAAAAACAAAAAAACAACAACAACTCAATTACAGTAATGCAAGTAAATATAATTCTTTACTTTCCACCTCTGTCAGAAAGTCTCTTGTGGAGACCTGAGCCAGAGCTAAAGTGTGCTCGATCTGCTGCAGGAGCTTCAGCATGCACCTGGCATCCATTAGCCAGATAAAAGGATCTGACAGACACGCCGCACACCCACTGACCTGCTAATTTATTGCCACATCACAGCAGGCCAGCCGTGGGTAAAAATGTCAGAACGCGCAGAGGGAAAAAAAAAAAAAAAAAAAAAGACGTACAAGAGACACGAGACCGGTGTGTGAGGAATGTGGAATTCGGGAGGGGAGGAGAGACGAGGACTGGCATCATAAAGCACGCTTTTGAACTGTAGGGAATGTGATCGATCAGAAGCGTCGTTCAGGACGTCGTCCGATTTGTCTCACGGGTGACGACTTTAAATGACTCTAACTGCTAAAGTTGAGATGGTTGAAATTGAGAGTGAATTTCATTAACAGATGTTTCTCTACAATTCAAATTCCTTAAACATTGTCGTGATTTTTGTTTTTTTGCAAGGGTCAAGCATTTTTTAATTGTCCTTTCATGTACGAGTGATAAATGATGAAACACTCAGATATGTACAGAGTATCCATGCTTCTGTATGCGTCCTATTTAATAAAGCTATAATTAATCAGATTAAATCACATTAGAGGTTTATTATATCAGAGATTTTCCTAACCTCCCGTTCAGGCACGGCAGCTGACCCTGCAGGGAACTCCACGTGTCGAGAAAGAGGGCACGACCGAGGCCGTTCCCACGAAAGGAAACACCATTCGTCAACAGCGGAGAAGCAGCGCTACTACTCGTGCGATCGCTACGGCAGCCGCGAGCACTTTCCGGCTAAACCTGCGCCAGCCAGCTGTGCCACCTCGCCCGGAGAGGCTCAGGAGACCACCTTTACCAAGCAGGTGGGACTTAACGCTGGCTAGGCAGTAGGGTTAGGAAACACCAGAGGCCGAGCAATACGGTTTTCTCACGATTCCTACGTGTCGATTCACGTTTGTATTGCGATTCTTTAAGTATGACGTGATTGTATATAATTTTATACAATTACAATTCTAAACAAACTTAACAAATTATTTGCTCCAACCACTCAGGACGTTGTGCTGTGGCAAGTTTAGAGAACGCCCCCTGCAGCATCATAGAGGAACGGCAACATTTTACCACCTCAAATGCAAATGTATATATATAAAAAAATTTAAATATTGATTTTGGATTGTGGCAATACATGAACTGCCACACGAAAGAGTTGCGATACAGAACTGAATCGATTTTTAACCCACCTGTATTAGACATTCTTGAACTTAAGGTATATCGTATCTTATATACAGGTTGGGGTGCCGAGTGTGACAGAATAGTTTATGAAAAAGCTCACCAGTTCATAAATTGTCAGACTATCCTATGGCCTCAGTAATTTTTAGGTATAAGGGGGGTCAGGGTTCTTCAGATGCTTGGAATGCGCCGGACTTTATGATGCATGCAAATTGTGTGGTTTTTGTGGCGGTGTTTCCCTTATCCTGTGAAATGAAACTCTTCTTCTCTTTTCCCTTAGTGCAGCCACTTATGGCCTTTCACTTCTTTTTCTGCTCTTTTCTTCTTCACCATTTATCTGTGCATCACGTCTGTCTTTCTGTTCTTGTTCTCTATCCTCGTCCACGTCTTTGTGCTTTGTGTTTCCTTTTTCTGTTGTTCATGTTGTCATACATATAAATGTTGCTTTCCTTTCCTTTCTTGTCTTTTCCTTTCCTTTCCTTCCTGCTTAAATCTCTTCCTTTCCTTTGATTTTCTTTCCTTTCCTTCCTGCTTTAATCACCTCCTCTTTTCCTTTCCTTTCATCTACTTCCTTCTTTAATCTCTTTCTTTCCTCTCCTGCTCTCCTCTCTTCATTCATTGTCCGTGTCTTCCTTTCCTTTTCTCTGTTCCCATCCTGTCCTTGCTCACCGTGTCCCCTTTTGCCCATTCGATCCGTTTTTTACGCATTACCCTCATCGTTTTATTGTTTTGATTTGCTTGTTAAATTTTCATCTAGGGCAGTGGTTGGGCTAAAGGCAGCCCGGTGTTGTTGAGTTCGGGCTCGAGCACACCCAGCCGCGGGCGCAGGCAGCTGCCCCAGACGCCCCTGACCCCTCGCCCAGCGGTGGCCTACAGGACTGCCAACTCCTCCCCCGTGTCCTCTGCGGGCGCCCAGAACACCCTCCCTCCCCCGAGTCCCGTAATGCGCATCAGCTCCGAGCCGTACCTCCGGCCCCAGACCACGCTGCTGAGCCCGCAGCAGATCGTGACCCTCCCGCCGCTGTCCCAGCATTCCCTGCTCGGGATGCCCAACGGGTTCCACTTCATCACGGGCCTGACCGCGGGGCCTGGCGGCAGCAGCGACAACGTCCAGCGCTACTACCCCGAAGCAGAGGAGGAAGAATGGTGCTAGTACGGCTTTAACAGAAACACATACACACACACACACACACACACACACACAGATCTGCTGATGATTCGCAGTGTGTTTTTCCTTTTTTTTTTTTTCCTTCTTGTAAAATTTTGATGAGTTTTATCATCTCTTTCACGGGAACATGTATATGTGGGCATTCTTTCGTTTCGGCAGAGAGGGAACGAGGACACGAGCCCCCTGACTGCTTTTTGATGTATTTTAATATCTGAAATTCTGCCTTTATGATGAAGACATGATAGATCTGGATGTGTATATAGGTTTCTGCTCTTAATCCCCCCCCCCCCCGCCTTTGTGAGAGAGGTCACAGTCTGAATGTTGGACAACCACAACAATCGCAACAGCAACAACAACAACAACAACACAGTGTCCTATAGAGCTCAGCCGCTTCAAATGCAACGTTTCACTGTCTTCTCTCCAGCTGTCCAGTGAGCTGCATCTCCAGACACAAATTCCCACGATATATATATATATATATATATATATATACACTGTTTAAGAACGTTACGTTTTGTGTGTTTTCCATCTCTGGAAAGCTGAACCATTCCTGTTGGCTATGTACGCACACACGCACACACACATATATATGTTTCAGTCCCGTCCCACACGTACACAATTATTTCCAGGTTATAGGTTAAAATTATTATTTTGCTGCTGATCACCGTTCCTCACCTTCGATGTCCAGATGTTAAGGAACTGGTAAAAATAAACCTAATTTTTTTTATATATACTGTAAAACTCCACATTCTATCTCTTCATTAGGTGCATATATAAATATATATATATATATATATAAATATAAATATATATATATTTTGTTTTGTATTATATTGTGAAGAAATGATGGTGTTTCACATGACTCGCTTACAGTTTCATCGTCTCGTCAGGTCTACCATTTCTCACAGACTGCTCCAGACGTTCTTACAAAGTGCCTAACCTTTTAATCTTTTTGAATATATTGTAGTAATGAAGCGACCTCAGCCTTTTCTTTTTTTATTATTATTATTTTTTTATTATTAGTGTATGAGAAAGAAGGACGGAAGAAGCTCTGGGAGTTTTTTTTTTTTTCTTTTTCTTTTTTTGTGGCACTACACGGTGTTATGACTGCAGGCCTTAATCAGGAAGCAAAAGATACTGTACGTTCAGTTTTTCTTCAAATTCTTATTATTTTTATGAATGGGAATGACGGTATGATTGTGTAGGACCTTCGTTTGTCGTTTTGTTCCTCTGGCATTTGTAGTACTTTGTAACGTGGGAGGGCGGGACTTGTCAAAAATCAAATGCAAACTATTACTTAGGATGAACTATAAAAAGGAAAGTAGTCATATATAACTACTTTATACAACATAATCACAGCTGCATGTTTTTTCAAAATGACCAGGTTAATGATTGTGATGTATGTGTATGTGTTTTTTTTTTTCTTCTTCTTTTTTTTTTTTCTTTTGGTGTTGATGCTCAAGACGCTCAACCGGGACATCAGTGGCTTAACTTTTCAACTTTATATGATGTGTAAAAAAACAGGAAAGACCGAAAAGTGATGTATGTAAAGTGATGTATAGCTTGAAAAGCAGATACCTAGGTTAAGGTTAATGCCCCTGTCATACTTTGATGGAAACCATGAAGTTCCCACACTCTCTTAAAATATTGGAGAACGCAGCAGGAACGGGAAAAAATGTGCATTGATCAGGTTGATACTGCTTCCTATCCACGTCTCTTTGTCACTTTCTCAATGCATCATGATCATGGTTTCACTAATGTCCTCTCGCGCACATGACCCCGGCCTCACCACGTCCGTTGAGATGGAAACGTAACCAAGACATGAGGACCACGCTCTTACGCGCTTAGTACATCGCCATTGCGTTGCGCGGATGCAAAGTGATGGTGTGAGGAACTGGATCCAGTATTTATACTAAATTCTCCAAAGAAACTCCGATAACCTGCATGCACGCCATAGCACTAGAGGAATGTAATATGAACGTAATATCATCTTCTACAACGAGGAACGGACCCACAATGGACCTAGCATATAGCACTAGCCTAAAGGAATCTGAGAACTCAGCCAGGACGCCGTCCAATCTGTCCCATCTGTGCCATGCCTGTAGTACGTCAAAGACGTCCCTAAGAAATGTTAGTTCCGCTGTTAACTAGTCAATGTCGTCATTAATACGTCATTATTACGTTGTTCCTCTGTCTTTCTTCGGCCACGTCCTCACCAAAAAAGCTTAGCAGCACCACGTCGAGGGAGACAACACTACGTCCTTACCGGTTTTCCTCTGCATTCCTGCCAAGTTGTCCAAGTTCACCTGATTTTTTGCAGATGTAACGGGAACGTGTCTCGGTGTGATGGGGGTTTAGGTTGTTGTACCACTCCTTCACACACATCAGTTCTTCAGGGGTGGACAAATTTCAAATTCATTAACCCATGGGGCGAGTTAGATACTCTTGTATTTTAGTTGCGAGAGAGTATTTTAGTTGTTGCCCAGAAACAAACCAGGCTAAAATCCATACCGTAAACGATTAAGAGCATAAAGCAAGCTTGTTAGTTAGTGAAGTGCATTCAGAGAAATTCTTGTTTAACAAAGTTTCCATGGGGGTCCATCTGCCCAGTCGCTGCCCAGTGTTCCAGCTGAGGTGTGCGGTTTTCTCCTCAGGTCAAACATGCTGTATATTAAGACACTATTCCAGCCTGGCTAGGTACTTAGATATTGTTCAAATCCAAACCGCGACTTTTGATGGTGCAGAAGAACAGAACACAGTTATTAGAGCAAAAAAACTTTACCTTTTACTGTATGTCACTATATAATCCCCTGCTACACTAATGCACTCATCCCAGTGTTTCACTAGTGCTTGGATACCATCAAGGTAGAAAGTTTTCTTAGTGCGCCGGAGCCATGATCGGACTTCCTGCTTCACGTCTGAAAACCCTGGCCTCCCAGGAACTCCCAGGAACAGGTGGAAATGGCTTGGGGCTAGGTCAGGACTGTATCAGGGATGTGGCGATAACTCCCAGTCGAGGTCCTGTAAGGTGCAAGTGGTGTTCGTGAATGATTGTATGTACAGTTCCCACAGACAGATGCGTCTCCTTTGCAGATGTTCCACTCGCTGAATGTTCACTGGTACTTCTGTAAGCGTCAATCGGTTTACGCCTATATGTTAATTAATCTACCTAATCTACCCTCTTCTAGCAAGCACATTAGCTAATGTAAGTAGATTTAAACCTACTAACTTACTGTCTCAACAACATGTAAAAATACCCCCTGAACTACGGAATCAGCATCTTGTTTTGTGAAGCCAAGACATGAGGACTGCTTGTCCCAGGAGCCTGGGTTTGTGATTTGTCCACCCCTTGACCTTCTACTTGGTACTCTCCAGACTCTTAGCTGACCTGCTGCCAGATGTTCAGCTGTATATGCAGCTGCTAAAGCCGTGACGGCTGAGAACCAAACAGAGAAGCGTTACAGAGGCTGCGCAAAAGCCAACACCCAGTAAAGGATTAATGTTAAGGGACTGAAAAGGTGTACCTTAACTAGGATCAAAAGCTAGCTGATGCTGATGAACTTCACAAGGAAAAAGAAAAATGTCCCGTGAGTGTTTGAGCACCACTTTCTTTTGTAGCACTGCACACACAACTTGGCGTCCATTTAGCTGCTTGGCATGCAGTACAAGAAACAGGGGCCAGGGCCTTTAATGCCTCGGCCGTTGAAACGACAGGATTTTGACTGAAAACGAGTACTTTTGTTTAAAGTAGGGCTATGCAACAAGAAGACACTTTTAAAAAAGAAAAGAAATAATAATAATAATAAAAAAAAACAAGAAAAAAAAAAGAAACTTCATTCATTCTGTAGCTTTACCTGCTGGGATGTCCAGATTCAGCCTTCCGCATGATCGTGACCAAATCTTTTCTATAAAAAAAGGTCTAAAATGTATAAAAAATCTATATTTTAGAATGCATCAAGGCACAATGATTAAAAAGCAGACGTGTCTGTCTTAAAAAAACAAACATACAAAAAAAAAAAAAAACAAATCTGCAATGTATCTGCATGCGTCAGAGTTACCCACTTTGTACTTGTAAAAGCAGAGCGGGTGTTTTGAATAGTGCATATTTTTATATGGCCACTCTTTACCTGAATGGCTGTGCTGAAACCGTTCGAGATCGAGTCGTCGCCGTTTTCATGCTGAAGTGTGAAAAAAACCCTCTTTGCACTTCTGATACGTCTGTTGTCCTTCAGCACGCTGCCACCGTGGCTTTAAACCGTAGTCCATATATAACCCACTTCATCCTTACCTGCAGTTTGATCACTATTCGACGCAAAAGCATCTGAAAACCTTTCAACGTTTGTTGCCAAAACTGAAACTGCACCCTGTCCTCTCTGCACATCTAGTTTAATGTGGCTGTTCTCTTTGGGGAATAAAGTAATGTTTGCATGGTCTGACGATGTACGTGCATGTTGAACTACGCATTGTTTAATCTTCATACCTTTTTGATACGATGTATTCTTTCTCGGTTCTGTTTTTAAAATGACATTTGATATAAATTAAGGGGTTTGTTGAAGCAAAAAAAAAAAAATTATAAAAAAAAAAGAAGTTTCTATATAAACTCAGTATTGAATTGTGCACAGCTCCTCCAGTGAGACAGAGCTGGAACAAACGCCCTTTATTTGAATTCTATGTCTCACTTGTTTGTTGCCTGATTTCTCTTCAAATGGCCAGACTTTGAATTCTGCAGTTGTTTCTACCTTAATATTTTGTATGAAGCAAAGTCCTTGAATTAAAAAAAAAATAGGAAAACAAAGTGTTTGGAGTATTCTTTCCTGTTTTATGTGCTATCTATCTATCTATCTATCTATCTATCTATCTATCTATCTATCTATCTATCTATCTATCTATCTTAATCTACTTTGTTGTGCTCTTGGAGTCATTTTTTGTAGGTGGGCCACTTCTGTCAGGTTCTCCACTTCTCCAATGTCTCGGTGCTTCACTTTGTCAGACAGGTTCAATTTAAGTGATTTCTTGATTCAACAGATCTGGCAGTAATCAGGCCTTGGTTACAAGTAAGTACAGCAAACTCAGCTTTTCAAAACAATGTAGTTAATCACAGTTCATCATTTAGCAGCGGTAGGGTGGGGCAGGGCAATTACTTTTTCACATTGGGCCAGGTAAGTTTGAACAGCTTTTTTTTCCCTAAATAAATGAAATCATCATTTAAATACAGCACTTGCATTTACTCGGGTATTTACTTGAAATATTAAAATTTGTTTGATGATCTGAATAATTTAAATGTGACAAATATGGGGGAGGAGGGGAGTATTTTTTAACAGCACTCTATCTATCTATCTATCTATCTATCTATCTATCTATCTATCTATCTATCTGTGTGTCTGTCTGTCTATCTATCTGTGTGTCTGTCTATCTATATACTGTATGTTCTCTCTTTCTCTCTCTCAATCTGTCTTTATCCATCTATATGTCTGTCTGTTTGTCTGTTTATTTTATCTTAAAAAAACTGCAGGTATAAAAAAAACTGCAGTTTTAGAGGTCATATATACTGTATATATATATATATTTCTTTATAGTCAATATATATTAAAATTGAAATATACAATTGTTCATTATTATTATTATTATTATTATTATTATTATTATTATTATTATTATTATACTGTACTGCCCTGAGTGGTATTTAGTGTTTATGTCTAATACATGTACCTATATAATAACTGTAGTGTTTTTGGTAAACTGGGGATTTGTAACTCCTAACTCATGTAGTTGTAACGAAATCTGATTGGTTGTTGCCTGTGCAGTGGGCGTGGCTTTATCGCTCTGATTGTAAACTGTGCACTTGCTAGGGAAAAGTTGTAAAGCGGAGTAGAGCAACAGCACAGATGGCACACACACACATACACACACACACCGGCACACACACGCACATACACACTCACACGCATACATTGTTCCTTCATTCACAAACCAAGATGGATATTTTTTGAATGGAAATTCTGATCAGTGAGCAGATTCGTGTAAATATTAGTCAAAAGTAAGTTTGTATTATTTTTTATTTTATTATTTGATGTAAGGTTAGAATCAGGTGGGATTGCTGTATCTTATAAAGATGTGTTTACGAGCGTTCCTGGCTCTTGCCATCCTCACCACTGGCATCAATGCATTATTTCATGCGGATTGGACAGAAATGGGGTCTGGACTTCAGGAGTCAGGTGAGAATTCTTCTATTATTATAATACAAAGATTTACAAAGTATCATATTATATCAAATATTATGCATTTGTATTTTTCAGTCATAACGTTTTTTGTTTGTTTGTTTTTATAGCTTTGATTACTCCAGAACAATTATTGTCTTAAACCGTGTTTAAGGTTAAGCTGCAGCTGCAGTACCGCACAGCACCGCAGGGGGCCGCCATACTCTCGTTTATAATCCTCACCTCCCTTACAGCGTGAATATTAAACATGTATGTTAATGTACAGAGTGAGCATACATTCCTTCCTTGACTAGTACAATAGTATTTTTTTTTAATTATTATTATTATAGAAATGGTAATTTTGTGGCATAGTGTGTAGCACTGTCGCCTCGCTCCTTCAGGGTCGTGGGTTCGATTTCCACCTCAGGGTCTGTTTGCATGTAGTTTGCATGTTCTCCCTGTGCTTGGTGGGTTTCCTTTGGGTTCTCCGGTTTCATCATGTGGTCCAAAGACATGTAGATCAGGCTAATTGGCTAATTGGTGCGAGTGAGCATATGTGTGTGTGTGTGTGTGTGTGTGTGTGTGTGTGTGTGTGTGTGTTGATACCCCAAGTCTCCTGGCATAACCCCCCACCCCCTCCGAGCCTGTATACAGGATAAAGTGGTATAGATGAGTGAGTGGTCTGCCTCGGGGTCTGTGTGCCCATAGTGTGTGAATGTGCGTGTGAATGTTGACTGAGGTTCTATCATGGTTGTAAGACCACACGGTGGACTACAGAGGCTCCTAGATGGATGTAGGGAATACACTATGGAAAAGCCTACTGTATGTTTGTACTTGGCATAGGTTTTATGTGTACTATTCTCCTTCGTTTACTGATAACAGCTATAAAATTATTATCAATTACCAAATTTGTCTACGTTTACTATTTCACAATTTTTGTTGGAAGATGTCCTGCTATCACTCGCCCAACATAATTAGAGAATAATTGCTTAAAAGAAGTTTTTTTTTTTTTTTAGTATTTTGATATATACAGGGAAAGTAATCACACTGTACTTTGCAGGACCAGAAATTCCAGTCATGCCTTTACAGTAGGTTATGTATTTTTAACTTTTATTTTAAGAACTTGGAGGCGATATATCCAAATACTGTATATGAGGGACCAGTATATTTCCTAGCTACAGGATTACAATCCAGATATACAGTACTGTATACCTCAGAAGTCCATGTTAAAGGACACATAAGTGTCTCTCTGACTATTTTTGTATCTGATACCTTTTTTCTGATAATCAGCTCAGAATTCTACACACTAAATTGTCGCTGCCTACTTAACCACCAAAATCACTAGAACTTGCAGGGAAAGTGATCTAAGTCACCGCTCATGTTAACCGATACGCTGTCGGTACTGTAGCTTCAGCCAAGACCTAACCACAGGCATGATGTTAACGCTCATGCGCTGACGTTTCTCACCATTTCAGAATGACATAATCTGGGTTGTCTTTAAATATCGTCCATTTGTAGAGAATGAAGTTTGATTTTATAATAGAGCTTATGTTACAAGAAGTTCCCAAGGGCTTCATTTTAGCAGCTGCCCCGATGAACCGGGATACTGTAAGTGCGACTCAAGATTGAGAACAGCAGGTGAAACAGAGAACACTGTGGATTAAAATCATGAATCTGCTCAAGGCTTTTTTTTTTTTTTGGAGACTGAATGCGAAATGGTGAATTGTATCATTCAGTAGGATGGAACGCTTTCTGTATTATTCATTGCCAATGGATTTGGGTGTGCTGTTTTGTTTTAAATGCTTGTTAAATTGTCTGTAATCAGTCAGCCTCTTACTGTCGGTCTCCACCTTAGCTGATTTGGCCGAAACTTTACAACATTCTTAATGGCAAAATTTGTAATATTTAACATGCAGCTAAAATATAACCAATCAGCTGACGTGCGATCTTTCTGTTCGGAGATGTTTTCATGAAATGACACATGAACTGTCCAGTCGAGGTCACTGTTTTCCTAGCTGTCCCTGAATCACTTCAGATGCATACCAGAGAGTTTCTCAGGGATATTCATGTGAGTCAGCAGTTCTAGAGTTCACTATTGGAATTTCTTATGAAATTAGAGCGCATGTTATGATAAATGCTGTAATTGCTATAGATGCTATAATTTCTACAGTAACTTGCACATTATATGGTGGATGCTCCAAATAAGTGATTAGATATAGATTAGATAGTCATTAGATATGGGCTTTCTTTAAAGAGATGGTAATTTAGCATTCTGTTAAGACGTCTCTAGAGTCAGCAACTGTACAGTATATTCAAGTCGTTTTATTTCTGAAACAGGAAAGTCTTCACGACAGAAGGATTTCCAGTTTCTGGTTTCTTGTAATGTAACAAGTATTTTTGTCTTAATAACCTCAAGAGACAGAATAAAGATAGGCTTGCTGGTAGCAGGAAGGAACAACCATAATGGAACTAAATTGCTTTTTGGATGATGCACAACATGGGATTTAACTATAAATGGGAAAAGTATTGTGTGTTTTGTTCTTAAAAAAAGAAAAATCTTGGTGGGTTAGGAGGCATGAAACACTTTCGGTTATTGCAAATTCATTACACCATCCTCAAAGATAATTTTTTGATAACAGTATTCCCCATTGTGTTTTAGTCCATGTACTACTGTATATAGCATGTTTGTGGACACCTGACCATTGCACTCAAATGTGCTTGTTGAGCACACGAGTCCCCTTTGTGAATATAATAGGTGGCGCGGTGGCATAGTGGTTACCACCTCCAGGGTCTGGGTTAAGTTCCCACCTCGGGGTCTGTTTGCATGGAGTTTCTCCCAGTGCTTGGTGGATTTCCTCCGGGTTCTCCCGTTTCCTGTCCAAAGACATACAGATTAATTGGTGTTCCCAAATTGCCTCTAGCGTGCGAATGCGAGTTTGAGTGCTGACCAGAGGGCCTACTGTACCACAGTTGTAAAAAATGGGAATAAATACAATGGTCGCCACTGGCCTCCATGGTCCCATGGACCCACAGAGCTTCCTAGAGGGATGGATGCATGGTGGATATAATAACTTCCAGTCTTCAGGGAAGGCTTTCCACCAGATTTAGCCTCTTAGTTCCAAGGGAGAGAAATTATAATGAAGCACATATTGATGTGATGGTCAGTTATCCCATTTTATTCATTGCATTTGGCAGATTCCCTTTTCCAGAGCAATTTACATTCTATCTCATATGAGCTCAAGCACCCACCACTGGCCATTTGGTACACTGTAAACTGTAAACACTGTAAACACTGAGCTTCCCTTGACACCTGCAGTCTAGGTCAGTATGCTAGCCTTGGAACATATGGAACATATCTCACAGACTTTTGTGTTAAAGCAATCAGCATGTTTTTTCCTCGATTATTACACCAACCTTGCCCTGTCATACTCATTATAGCTAAACCCAGCACTTGAGTAGTCTATATAAGGTACTATAATGGCCGACCCCCAAATTGCACCTTCTAGAGAGTAAAGTCAGAGTCTATTTGTTCAGCTTTTAGCCAGCTTATCTTTTAATTTGTACTTTGAATGAAACCACTGGCTTGTCTGTGACTAAGTGGCACCCCATCATCCAGAGCCAGACACAAGGCACTGATATGACAGCAGGCGTAATTAATGCTGTCCCTGATTGATAACCATCATTCTGGTTTGCTGCCAGGGTAGTGCGCTTGGGCCAGGCCCTGCTGATTGTGCGTCTGGAGATCATTACTGTATGCTCGGACAAGCACAGGCTGTCTCGGATACAGACAGGGAGGCTGGAGCTAATCTGTTAAGAGTTATCTCTAGGCTCTGCATTGTTTCTTATCACACTGGTAGCCAAGGCATGAGGCATTCCAGCCATTTCAAATTGTCTGTAAAACACACGGGTGACCTGAATTGAATAAAAAGTTTGATCCATTGCCAGCAAATAAGGCGGAATTGACTGTGCAAAAAAGTGGTCAAGGATATGTCCTGTAATCTAGAAAATATTAAATGTTTCCCACCTGTGCTGTATGAATTACGTTTGTAGTTTGAAATGGACAAATGAAATTAAATGTACACTTACAGGTCCAGGAGCGATCTAGCATTTATCCAAACTGACAGGTGTACCTCAAGGCTGCATTTTAGGACCTTTCTTTTGGTGGGTAATACGGTACAGAGTTAACAGTAATAAATATGTGGCATTTTATATAATTTTCTTCACATACGGGGAACCTAATAATCCTAAAGAAAGTGATTAGTGAATGATTAGTCAATAGGTCTTGTTTGACATATGTGGGCCATTTAAAATAGATTTTCATTTTTTTTATTATGCAAAATTCACTTTTTAGTCTTTTTTTTTTTTTTCATTTTTCCAAGACGGGACTTAAACAAACCAACTATATTTTCCCCCTAATTTGACCTCATAATGTGACAGACTTCTCCCCTCTCCTTGTTAAAAAAGTAAAAGATGGGACCTTTAAGGTGACAATGCCTTTATTTTACATATATACATTACCAGTCAAAAGTTTGCACACACCTTCTAAATCAATGTTTTTTCTTTTTTTAAACTTACTTGATCAATACTAGACATGTTCAAACTATAAAATAACACATATGGAATTAGGTTAGTCAGTATTTTAAGACATGAAGCTCAGCTGTTTTGAAAAAAGTTCTTGCAAGAACAGTAATGTCAAGTGCATTTGCAAAAACCATCAAGCACCATGATGAAACTGGCTCTCATGAAGAGAGTTTCGCATTTGAACAAATTTAGCCCACCTGGAGGACCCCAATACTACAAAAAACACAGAGAATTCAGGACGTCTTGTCTCTTGGGTTTGTAAAACTTCTAGTTCCATGAACTGAACCTCTCAGTTCCATTTTTCCAGTCTTTAAGTCGTTGCCCTGACGCCAGTCACTCGGCGCTCAAAACGCTGCTCTTACCGGTGACAGGAATCTCTTCTTAAAGCGCTAGTGTCCTCCCAGTCGAGCTTGTGTCCAGGCTCCAAGAACAACTCTTGGCAGTGCTTTAGTCTGCGGTTATGAGACAAGAGCCCTCCTGTTAGCACTGAAAAGAGACCCTGAGGGGGCAAAGCCTCCTTCTCTTGGCACTCTCTTGCTATCAAGGACCTCTTCTAGTGTCCCTACGCTTATGCTTGTACACCATGATGGTAAAGCAAAAGAAAATAAGTCAGATAAGAATCAGATTCTAAATAACTTTATGTTTACAAATGTTTACTTAATTGAATCAGGTCTGTTATAGAAAAAACATATCCACAGCCAGTGGTTTAAGGGGCTGACCTGGCTGCTTCCCGGGTGGCATCTTAAAGAGTAAGGCCTAAAGTTCATGCAAGAGAAACCCTTTTCAAAAGGAAATTATACTTTCAGACCTTAATCTCAGCACTGAATTGCTGTCTCTCGTACTTGTTTGCATAACGAAAAGCAATTGCAGTTATTATTGGACTTCGGAAGAAATGTACAAAGCATATAGGAACAGTTCCTCATGCCAAACCCTGCTGTAAGTACGAACGAATCAAAATGAAAACCCTGGGGATGTGTGATAGACATGCTGTAATGTTGGAACAGTCTGGCTCGGTTGTTAGGACCTGTAAAATTCCAGCATCCCCAAGGAGAACCGCCTCAATGCATGCGGGAGGTGTGTGCAGCCGTTCTTAACGGTGTGTCAACATCATTAGTCAAGTTCTATTAAAGTGCGTTACAAGCTTGTAGCTTTGCTTTTAAAAGGATGCTGTTCTAGTCACACTTGACCTGGATTTATCACAAGGGCTTTGGTCTACTTTTTTATCATCGTAGCAGTTTGGCAAACATTCATGAAAATATTTCTGCATTGTAAATCAAGTTTCCTGTTTGACTTTTTGCTCCTTTCGTTCCCCAACATATTTGAAGAACATATATCCGCTTACACCTTTACCATAAAAACACATGCTTGTAAAACCATTTAAAGTTTCAGGATTTCTATAGGTATCTACTGGGCTTAGTTGACGATGCGCAAGTCGGAGGAGAGCATAACGACCACTTTGGGGTTGTAATCTAACCCCACACAGAGATAAGCCCATAATGGGCACATTGAGATTTTTAAATAGTAGTGTGTGTGTGTGTGTGTGTGTGTGTGTGTGTGTGTGTGTGTGTGTGTGTGTGTGTGTGTGTGTTTGGCAATGTCTGCTAGACAAATCCATCAGTATGGAAACATAATGTTCTGACAAGTGAGGCTGGGGTTCAGGTAGATTTCTGTTTTAGTTTAAAATAAAAGCAAAATAAATTAAAAAAAAACCTACTTATGCATAAAGACACATTTTTACAAGCTGCCATTGGTTGTACATTAACACTTATACAAAAAAGGTACTCTTTAAAGTGTTTAAACAATTCTATGAGGGGCGTTCAAGTCAAGCCGGGACTTGTGATAAAGACTTGTGTCTCCGATTGACATTTACAAGACTTCAAGAACAGTACAATGATGAGATTCTTACCTGCAGGAATGCATTGAATAGTTCTAACGTTCAAAGAAGGCTGATACGGTTGTTCCTGTGATCGTTCAGCGAGTGGAACGCTTGATCCTTGAAAATCAATGGATAACTCGTCACTAACTTGAGGAAGAGACGCTGAGGAAGATCTGTCTGTGGGAACTGTACCAACACCACTTGTACGTTACAGGAACTCGGCTGGGAGTTATCGCCACATCCCCCGTACAGTCCTGACCTTGGTCCAAGCCATTGGCACAGGTTTGGGCCAATAAAGGAGTTCCTGGGAGGCTGGCGTTTCAGACATAAGGCAGGTAGTCCAATTATGGCTCTGGTGCACTAAGAAATCTTTCTATCTTGATGGTATCCAAGCACTAGTTAAACACTAATATAAGTGCATTAGTGTAGCAGAACCAGGGGATTATATAGAGAAATAAAGGGAGTTGTTACTCTCATAAATGTGTTCTGCTATTCTGTACAATCTTAAGTCCTGGACTGACTTGAACGCCACTTGTATATTCAAAGTTGTAGTTGAAACTGAAGCTTGGTTTGCAGTTGAAGCTCACGGTCGAGGTCCTTATCCTCACCTCTGGTCAAAACTGACTGAAAGATAAAACGGTTACAGGAGGTGGAAATGAGATTTCTTGGGTAAGTCGCTGGTGATCTGAAAGAGCCTGAGAGTTAAGGATGCCCCTTGTCGGCTCGCGCTAGAGCCGTCTTAACCGATTGAGAACTTTGGATTAGACCCAAGTCCAGATGGAGACATTATTATCTGAAAGTTGGCTTGGGAACATCTGCAGATGCACAAGGAGGGGTTGGAATCTGGGACAGAGAAGTATGGGCTGAATTGCTTAGCATGTTACAACCACAAACAAAAACCCGAGGAAAATATGAATGAATGTTGGCTGGACGAAAGAATGACTAATGAAATAACTTCCAGAACTTTTCAGAAAAAAACAAATAATAATAATTTTTGCATTTGCAAGCGTCCTGAATCTTGTTGGTTGGTTAGTGATGTAGGACCTACCAGGTGCTTCCTGCTTTTCTATATGGAACTGTTTTTTTTATTTTATTTTATTTTTTATTTCATTACATTTTTTTGCGAGGATGATGTAAGATATACATTGCTGAACTTGATCCAAAATAAGATCCTCCTGGGATTGTGATTAGGCAGGTGTCCAGGAGACCTTTCGTCAATCTTGTCAGCATGTGGACGACCTGCGCGCTCAACACTCCTGGAATGCACATCTCGCTACTAATCATGTAGCCTGTGGTCAAAAAGCTGGGTCACAATCTGCCTTAGCATAGCCTGCCCAGACTGACCTGAGCTGTCACCACACTCGAGCGGAAAGTATCTGCAGGGCAGCAAATCCGCCTGACCTGAGTCTAAAACTCTGTGTATTTTTGAAACTTCCAGAGGTCTGTCTCTGTTTTTCTTAATAAAGAGCGTGATTGCACTGTATGCCGCTGCATTTGACACGGTCCAGGTTGTCTCAAACCTTCCAGTACCAAAATTTTATCATTAGTTGTGGACATGTGTGTTGTGGTATTTAGCATTTATAGGCATAGACGTTTCCACAGAGGAGCTCCAGCAGAGGAGCCTGCTTAATCTCCCTGGCACACCCGATTTCCCCACAGAACAAGTGTATCATGTGAAATCTGGATAAATAGATTATTGACGGGGATAATGAGCGGGACGTTTCTGCCAGGACAGATTCCCCACCTCTCTCCCTGAGGAGCATTGTTAGTTTTCCATGACCATGTGTTTTCTGACATGAATCACAGCTTCCCAAAGGAATCCGGGAAAGAAACAAAAAGCCGTTTTCATATAGTATCCATGCTCATGTTGTAGCTGTCTTGTTAAAAATGTCTAATGCAAATGTTTCTTAAAATTTTATTAGATTTTTAGTCTGAATGTTTCCTGCACTCTAGACTTGGGTATGTGTAGTTTTGGAGCATTAATAGACATGGAGACGGATGGACTTTTGTTTATACTGTAATTTGGGGAACATTCCATGTCTGCTGATGATAAGTATATTTATTCTAAATGTTTTCTTTAAAACTATCATATTTTACCTATTATAGGAAAGCATGCTCTATAATATGTCACAACCATTACACATACCATTTTTGCCATGTCCGCTTTTGCAATTGAGGGTTTATAATGCCTAAAATAATTAGAGTTAACAACAACTATTTACATTTTTTTAGTCTAAATACAAAAAAAAAAAAAAAAAAAAGATTTTTTAAAATTTAAATAATTCCAATATATCAATTTATTAACGTCCGCAAATTAAGTTAATTATTTAACTCTTCTAAAAACCCCAAAATGATTTGTCCAAATCACATGACCAGCATCACATGATTTGATCTGAATTGCAATGTAGCATAAGTTGTGAAAAGTGTTCTTTTATATATGTATTTATATACTAACATTTTTTGTATTTTTATTTAAATACTAAAGTATTTTAGTCTTTTTATTTACATTTTTTAAATATATTTATATATAAATATATTTAAATAGCTTAAATATAGTTCGTAAAATAAGAATACAACAAACCAAATATAAAATTATTAAGCATATTTCTAATCAAATTTCACACAAAAAATTTAAGCAAAGAAAAAAAAATCCTTGTTCTGTAGCTTGATCATTTTATGTTTTAGGAATTCATTTCTTAAAAAAGCTAAATTATCGGGAAAAAGAACAAGAAATTAACCTACGATTTTACTTTATAATTTCCTGTATATGGTTTGTTCTACTCTTATTGAATGAAAATGTAGATAAATTTAATAATATTCAAGATATTTTCACATCAATTATTTTTTTTTTTTGCACTGTGTCATTGAATATGTTAATTGAGAATCAACTAGGTCATGCAAACTGTCATGGTTTACAGATTCTTCATGATTTTAATAGAATTATATGATTTTTTTAGCCAAGCTGTATAAGGAAAGAGTAGTGACAAGTTTATTATAGTACTTTTGATAGGGCGTGATGTTTGATTTGATGTTAGATCATTTCCAGGTTTGACGGTGTAGAGTTTAGAGTGCATTTATATGGAAAATAATGAAGCAGTACAAGTTCAACAAAGTATTAACAGCATGATTGTTGCTGCTGCTGTTAAGGAAATGAATCCCATCCTGTTACTGAATGCCACTGTATGTAGGCTACATTACTGAGCACAGGGAAAGGAAAACCATCGCTAACACGTTTGAATGAAAAGATGCGTTGGCTTTGCGATTGTGTAACGGGGGCCAATCCGTGGCAGGGGGGGCAAATCGAACCCTCCACTCTGGAGGTACAAGGCCACTTTGTATCTAATTAGTTGAATTGTTAATGGTAATGTTTGTAACCAGGAGAAGGGAAATGTATTAACTTGAACCACTATTTGTTCAATTGAGAAAGATATTGTTTTTGTTCTTTTTTACTTTTTTTTAGAAGTATACCCCAAGTTACACAGTGCAACCGAGTGGTGATGGCTTTTTCGGGGTCTTAACACACTCGAATAACACATATTGTGCGGTGCGGCCGGGGTGGGAATGGCACAGGGTGCTTGGGCCCGTCATCGTTGCTCGCAACTATATTTGTTTTTATTCTTTTTTTACTTTTTTAAAAGTATACCCAAGTTACACAGTGATGCATATCTCTGTACGGTATATGAATTCTTTACAAAAGAATTCTCAGAGCTAGGGGGAAAAACTAACAGTTAAAATGACCACTGGATCCCTGGCAGTTTAATAAATGTTCCACTTCTAAAAAAAAAAAGAAAAAAAAAAAAGAATTGTTACCCGAATGCGCAATATATCAGAGTTCCCCCTGTCTCTTAGTGATTTATTATTATTAATCTTAACAGTGTTATTTCAAAAGCATGCTCACATTACCCCTAGTAACCAGTCAGTATTACAGTAGGTGCATATATCCAGGTAAATCCTGGAGGCTTGTACCTCCTGTCGAGTTCCTCCTGTCTGTATTCAAGGTGATGAAAACTAGGCAGGAAATCATCAGTCTGCCATGATCAAGCCTTTTCACCAGACGCCGTCTGCTCCTTATTGCTGCAATGACAACATTATCTCAATCAGAGCGCACATTCAGACCTGTTTAATGGGTTTCTGGTTTCACAAAGTCTCAATGCTGTTTTTATGGTGAAGGCTCCATTTGTTCGTTTTTGTTTGGGCCTATTAAGTGTCACGTAAGCAAGAGGCACGGCTTGATAAGCGGCCCACTGGAGCATTCTCTTACACCGTGAACTCACAGGTTCTCTGAAGGTACTACAAATCGTAACACTGTGGCTCACTGCTGTTTTTACAGAGTTTGCATTTACTGTATAAAGAGTTAACACATTCCTAGGAACGTTAACCTCTAGAAAGTGGGCCAAGTTTGAAATTGGTTGACAATGCTCATGATTTGCGAGGTAAACATGAGGTGTTCTCTACCAGTTTATTATTATTTCAAAGGAAGACGTGTTACAGGGAAATCATATATATGGGAAACCCACAAAGTAGCCTGATGTCAAACAGGAATTGAACCTTCGACCCTGCCTGGGGGTGCGGGGCCACAGTGCTAACCACTATGCCATCATGCACAATGGTGTGTATATATTTATATATGTATATAGTAGTTAACACTGTGACCTTGCACTTCCAGGGTTGAGGGTTCGATTCCTGCCTTGGGTCTGTGCATGGAGTTTGCATGTTCTCCCTGTGCGTATACTGTATATATAAACATTTCACAAAAATGCTTCATGTTGGTTTTTCCTCTGCCACCCGTATCCTTAACATCCCAATGATGTTCCAGAGTGCATGGTCAGCCTTGATATATCTCCTCCTGAGCAAAGAACCTTGCACATGTGCCCAACTGTTGTAGCCATGAAAGGATTTTAATGGCTAACAATTGTAGGCCACATACAGTATAATAAGTACATGCTGATCACTTGTGTGTTGTTCATGCTGTTAGTTCACTGTTCTTAAAAGTAGTTCATTCTCCTGCTGTAGTGAGCAGCTCTGGAAGTTTCTGCGTTCTTGCTGTCTATACAGAGTTGCTTCAGCTGAGTGGTGCAGGTAATAGATACTATCTCCACACCCTCTGGCCCTGTGATCTCTCTCTCATCACTATCCTGATATCACTAGCACGGAGTCTGAGCAGCCATTGAACCTCTTGTAGCTCCGCTGGGACTCGGCCAAGTCAGCCTTTAGGATGCATTAGCTGGCTAATGAAGAATAAATGTAAGCGAGCGGTGCAGTGGATTAGAATTTCAGACGTGACATCTAGAATGGGAACCTGTATGTGAGATCAGCATCACTGCA
The DNA here is from genome assembly GCA_011419295.1 of Clarias macrocephalus. Classification (NCBI taxonomy): domain Eukaryota; kingdom Metazoa; phylum Chordata; class Actinopteri; order Siluriformes; family Clariidae; genus Clarias; species Clarias macrocephalus. Next base: position 231,089 of record JAAGKR010000258.1, read on the forward strand.
ACATGGTGCAATTAAATGTATAAAGTGATATCCTCAAAAATAAACTTATAAATATTAAACTTGCAAGGCTGATTGTTGAGCAGTATGTTATTATTTATTTATTTATTTATTTATTTATTTATTTCAATCAAGCTTAATTATTCGGATACGCACATTAGGAAAGAAGACCTGGTGCCTAGAAGCTTTTATCCACAAAGTCTGAGCTAACATTAATAATCTGAATACATGGTGCTAAAAGAAATACAATTTAGTACATACCATAATGAACCACAGTACCTTTCAGAGGCAGTATAACTGAAAAATATAATAAACTTTATAGAGTATCAGGGTAGGTACTCTGGCACGTCAATTGGTACCAAGGTTGTACTATGCAGGTGTTCAGCAGGTGTCTATTATGGGATATTTTTCCATATCAGATACAGTATATTACTATGCCATTTGGAAATCAGAAGCGGTCGTCTTCCCTATAGCAACCTATAGCTGCGAGATTTGGATGATCGAGAACAGACAGTTGTGATGCTGGAAAAGACTGTTGCGCATCCTGTTGGCAGCAAGAATCACCAATAAAGATGTCCTAGAGCCCATCAAGCAAAAAACCTCACTGAAAGTCAAGAACGTTACAATATTATTGAATGTAATATTTTAACATACCCTATGTTGTTTAATTAAGGTTTAATACAAAAAATTTTACCATATACTCTACTACAGTATACTGTATAAATATTAGTAATATGGTAGATAAACATGATAGAACCAGCATGCTATAGTACCACTGTGCCAAAGTAGAACCATGTACCATAATTTGGTTAATGTATTATATCGGCAAATAAATACCAAGGTAGTGTCAAAAATACTGTGGTACTATTTACCATACTACTACTGTATACCACAGTAAAATGTCTTGTAGCGTAATAGTAATAAATGAAGTCAATCTACATAGCTGGTTAACTTATCAAACATTATTAGCAATGAGAGGTAGCAAACAGACATTTAGACAATGTCAGCATGATATTCACTTTATGTCTCAATGACTTTATGTCTCTTGTAGCTTCACCCTTATTATACTCTATGTACTGTACCTAGTATTCTTTTTGTATAGCTTTAGGCAAGTTCATGCTTGCTCAGTCGTTGAATGTATTCAGCCATTAACACTACAAAAATACTTGGTTATGTTGATTCATGGAATTAAAGTAGCTAAAAAAAAAAAAAAGAAATCTGTAGCTAAAAAAATCACTCACTAAAATGCAGCATTTTTAAGACCTAAACCGTTTTGTTTGTTGCAGCTTGACAGTGCATGCTAATTTACTACCAGCTAGCTTGCTAACCTATCTATCATTTGCATTTATTTATTTATTTTTGTAATTATTACGGTAAACAGTATTTTTGACAGGTCTGGTTATTGATCATTAGGTCACTACAGAAGCGCATTGCATTCACAAAAGAAAAAAAATCACAGGAATTATCTCATAATTATGACATCCTGATCTCATAATTATGACTTAGTATCTCATAATTATGACTTATTATCTCATAATTATGACTTAGTATCCTTATCTCATAATTATGAGATATTATCTCATAATTATGACTTAGTATCTCATAATTATGAGATCCTTATCTCATAATTATGACTTAGTATCTCATAATTACGAGATCCTTATCTCATAATTATGACTTAGTATCTCATAATTACGACTTACTAAGTCATAATTATGAGATAGTAATCCTTATCTCATAATTATGACTTAGTATCTCATAATTATGACTTACTAAGTCATAATTATGAGATAAGTGGGAGCAGTCTCTTGCAGGGGGACATTTTATTTTATGACATCGGAAACGAAAGTTACTGCATCCTTTTGCTTGAAGGTGCCTCATTGCACACTCATGGAGATGTAGCATCTATCCTATGGTTTAGCCTGATGACTGTACATTAGTTAAATCTACTATTATCATCCAAATTACTCAATGATATTAATATCTCCCAGTGTCTCAATCCAAGAAAGAAATAAACGCAATATTTGCTCTATTGTCTAAAAAAAATCACAGGAATGATGTATTTACTCATAATCATTACTTAATAACTTATAATTATGCATTAATATGTCATAATTTAATATCCTGGTCTCATGATTATGACAAAGGGTAGGGTTAGGTGATCGGCACAAGACAGGGACAATAGTGCCGAATTTAATTCTCGTTTATTTCATTCTTGGATTGAGACACTGGGAGATATTAATGTTATTGAGTAGTTTGAATCGTAATAGTAGATTTAACTAATGTACTGTTCCGTGGCGCGGTATGGAGAGAGCTTTAGAGGGGGGCAACGAAATAGGCGTATGTGAGAGCGCTTATGATACACACGGGAAGACCTTCCTGTTTGGAGATGGCGTGGGATTATTAATTAGGAACTTAAATGAAACCAAAGAAAACTGAAAACACAATATAACGGAGCTCCGCCGTCTACGTGAGACCGGACGGGGCTCTGGAAAATAAAGCACTAATAAACATAAGCTGAGCGCGCGCTGGGCTCTCTTTCGCCGGCGTCTTAGGCCTCTCAACTTTCTGCGCGCTTCTCTTTTCTTTTCTTTCTTTCTTTCTTTGGTCTTTGGCCCTGATACCTTACCGGTTCTACCTAAATGATCTCTACGGCGGTATCATGACCCTTAAATAAACACGCCGCCAAATGCGGCTGTGATAATTAGTAAGTCATAATTATGAGATACTAAGTCATAATTATGAGATAATAAGTCATAATTATGAGATCAGGATGTCATAATTATGAGATAATTCCTGTGATTTTTTTTCTTTTGTGAATGCAATGCGCTTCCGTAGGTCACAGATAATAGAATTGCAAATAAACTTTTTTTTTCTTTTGTGGCAAAAAATGTGAGCTAGCTTACTAGCAGTGAACTAGCTGGCTAGTTATAGACTGTAGAACACGGATTTTTCTAAATAGTAAACTGTACAGATAATCATTAATTCAGGCACTATTAGTAAGTAAAAGGTTTCTAGATATTTAACTGTCTGGGATGATTAAATGTTTATATATTATTTAAAGATTATCTGTTTTTCAATTCTTGTTGCACTTTTTGCCAGGCAATCTGTTTGTTAGTCAGTCTTACTGTTCATGCATTAATAAGAACTTTCTGGGAAATAATATACTGCACATGATGCTACAGATACTCACAACAAACTTGTTGTGAAAAAAAAAGTGAAAACATGAGAATATTTCGTTTTTGTATATTCCACGAATGGTGGTATTGGGGTTTTTCTCAAACACGTGGCATCAAGATGGTGCAGCTTCTCTCTTTTTTCACCTGTCTTATTCTTTCGCTCTGCTTTGAAACCTGCCGCAGTCGTCTGATCTGGCTGTGTATTTTCATTGTAAACTTGACTTCATCTTGATCCGCTTAAGCAGAAAGTGCAGGTATGCATAAGCTGAAAATAGGCAGGAGAACTTACTGTAGTTCTTGTTAGCATTATGCATTATGAGATTTTTCGCCTGATGATGTGAGTTCCCCTCCACTCAAGTGGTCCTGTTGGATTCTTTTCCATCGTCGCAGCCCACGATTTATGCGGACCTAAATGCCCGCCACACTGTTTGTCAGTGACAGACTTGAGTGGAGGAACACTGTGTATGATCCTCAACAGCTGTCCTCACTGACTGTTGCCAGGCCTCGGGCCTTGTGCTCTCACTAAACACTACTTTTCCCCCCGTTTTAAAGTAAACATGGTCATTATTACGAACAGGTGTACATCAAGACCAAACAAACCATAAAGTGATGATGGTGATGAACATTTTGTTCCTGGGTCCAGCTCCAGCTCCACCACAACCCTGACCAGTTTTAAGCACTTACTGAAGATGAATGTATGAAATGTGCTTTTGTGTTTTTAAATCTGCAATATATATGGGGTATTTTTGTGCCTTGGCGAAATGAGGTATAATTGTAAAATGTGTTGTTAGACTGAATATGTTACAAAAAGGTGTAGCAAGTACTGTACATTTGATTATCATTTGCTGTAGCTTGTGAGGCCCTTTGCTCATGACCCTATTTTTTCAGGTCTATAATTCTTGCAAATGCAAGAATGAGGGTCATTCTTGCATTTGCAAGAATTATAGACCTGACAAAATAGGTCTATAATTGGGAGTGCTATTTTGAGGGTGAGACGGTTTTGTATTGGTTAGCACTGTCGCTTTGCCCATTCAGGGTTGAGTGTGTCTGGAGTTTGCATGTTCTCCCCGTGCTTGGTGGGTTTCCTCTGGGTTTTCCGGTTTCCTTCCACAGCCCAAAGACATTTAGCAGGTTAGGCCAAATGTCTAATTATATGATAATTAATCATATAATTCCCATTGGTGGCTCAGTGGTATGTTTCTCCGCTGCCATGCGGAAGGCTGAGTTCGATTTCTACCCTATGCCCAAACCCCAGCCGCAGGATGCACTGCCAGTTCCAAGCCCAGATAAAAGAGACGGTTGCATCAGGAAGTCGTAAAAACCTGTTGTTGTGTGGATCGGATGGTCCGCTGTGACGACCCCCTTGATGGAGCAGCTGAAAGACCAACAACAACAAGGCTAACTGCTGTTCCAAAAGTGCCTACCGTGGCACCCTGTCCAGGATGTACCTGGCCCAAATTCTCCGGCGATAGGCTCCAGACACACCCTGTATAGGATTAAAACGTATAGATAATAAATGAATTAAAAAATTCTTGAGGTTGTGGGGTTCACCTCTCATCACACAATGTTTTGAACATGGAGCATTTATTTCTGTGATTTCTTCGAGTGTTTAACAAAAAAAAATAATAATTGAGAAAATCTGGATAAACAGATATTACAAATGTCCATAATGAGATTCAATGGGGTTATTGCTTCAATGCTCTGTGGCTGTTAGAACTTTTACAAAGTTTAGATTTTATCCAGTAACAGAATGTTGTCAGACTGAACTATTGGTATAAACTGCAAAGAAAAGGGAAATAAAGAAACTTTGACTCTGCCATGCAAAAATATGACCCCATCTACATCTCAGTGGTCACGATCCAAGGTTGAGAACACAGGATAAACACTGAGCAGTGCAATAATTTACAAGAATGTCGATGTGAATGTTGACTGAAGTAGAGCCCTGGAAGATTAACTGAAAGATATGCGAGTGTGAGTCACCTCAATGTGTGTGCATGTGTTAATGAGAGAGAAGAAGCCAAAAGGCAAATTTTTTAGGAAGACTTGCCAGGCAGATGTCCAATCATGTGGCAATAGGCTTGTTTGAGTTTTTTTTTTTTTTTTTTTTTCAGAAACTTCTAATGGGGTGAAAGCACACAAAAGAAAGAGCATCCATGAAACACTCTTGATCAGAGGAGAACGGCCGGAAAGGCTACAGTGACTTACAACTCTTTACAACAGCAGCGAAAAGAAAAGCATCTCATAAAACACAACATTGACAAGGACGATCCAATGTTCTAGGCATTGGTATTTTTAATAAACCAGCCAGCGAGTGTATTATGATTGAGTAGGAGCTCTCATGGTAATTACATCCCTGTGTCGTCTATACGCCTGGTATGTGTGCACGTACTGTATGTGCATAGATAAATGCACTCGTGGTATGCAGAGTATGAAGTGAAGTTGAGCGGATTATCAGAGATCACTAACATGTGACAGGAGTTCTGCTTTCATGATGCTTCTAGCTGCTAGCTTGTAGCTGCTGCGTGCGCCGGCTGAGAGTGATGAGTGAGCCGTGACTGCATTACAGACCTGGAGTGGCTAATCGGTGAGGCTTCTTTTCATCACCCAGCTGAAGCTAACGTGGAATCCCTCTTAACTGAAATGCCACCCGAGACTACACACATCACACAATGAAGGCCGGGTTCATGAGGAATGATATACAGCAGCTGTGCTGAAGCTTTCAGAGAGACCGATTGAGGCGGAGGGAATTAACCTGTAAATGTGCAGTGAATTATGGCTGGTTTTAACCTCAGCAGCTTCTGTAGATTTCTCTATAGATGTGTGTACTTACGTACTACAAGGCTTTCTTTTTCTCCTTATGTTTAATGACCAATAAGTCACAAATCGAACTCAATGGCAATGTTATGTTGTAAAATTAGAACCTTGCTCTTCAAACTGTTTGTGGGGTTTTTCATTTGGTATGATTTCTGAGAGGGTCCTTTGTTAGCACTGCTGGAAAGTTACAAGATTAATAAAGTCCTCCAAGGTCGCAGCTGGATATGAATAAGGGATGGAAGGAAAATTCATTAGGGACCACCTCGCCATAATCCCTTCTGTGGCGTTTTTAGATTAGACGGAATATGAATTAACTCCAAGAGAAATTGGAAGAGCATGCGCTGATTCACTGCGAATTTGCACACGAGTTACGGTTGAGAGCAGAAATTAGCCACAAGGGGAAAAAAAAAAAAAAAAACATAGAAGTCTCCTTTATTCCAACATTTAGTAGGTTTTTGAAAATAAATAAATAAATAAATTGAACAGTTTGCATATTTCAGAATTCATTACAGATAATAGGAAATGACAGAGCATACAGCCACAGTGGACTAATGCAAAGTGGAATGGAATCACAGAACGATGAATAGACGATGAGACGATGCCAATCAGCCTCTACTAATACCGTGCTAAAGTTCTCTCTCTCTATCATCGTCTATACCACTTTATCCTGTGTACGGGGTCGTGGAGGGCCTGGAGCCTATCCCAGGACACTTAGGTCACAAGCCAGGGTGTCAATCCATCACCAGACACAACGGGCAATTTGGGAACGCCAGATAGTCTACTATGCATGCTTTTGGGCTGTGTAAGGAAACCGGAGTACCCGGAGGAAACCCACCAAGCACAGGTAGAACATGCACACTGCCACGAGGTGGGAATCGAACCCAGACTCTAGAGGTGCAAGGCAAGAGTGCTAACCATTACTCCACCGTGCTGAAAATTTTTATATTTTCTATAACAAAAGTGTTTTATTCCACATTTACCACTTCAATAACTCCATAATTATGTTTTTTTTAAAGTAATTTTATCACTTTACATTTATTGTTGTGAAACACCCATGAAATCACCCACCATCATTTTTATCCCTTAAAGTCAGCGTCCTATATGTCCAATATGTCTTATACATGACAACACTTTCCAGCTGTAGGATGCAAGTCTGGTTTTGGACATCAGTCTGAATATAAAATATTTCCTGTATGGACTTGCCTTGGACACTGGTCTGATTAAGTACATGTACGGTCTTACTTCCGGGCTTTAATGGGTAAAAAAAAAAAAGAGAGGTGGGTAAAGTATGAATTATGTGATCAAGGTAAAGTGGACAATGACGCACCAGTAAAAAATTTTAGGAGTGTTTCTTGTGGAAAAAATTTACATTAAAGCTGAAATTTACTGTTAAACTGTAGCATTAAAGGAATATGACCCTGTGCTCTGTCCCACCAACTTCCTATCTGGAAGGCTGTACCATAATGTATAGTATATGTGACAAATAACCGCTAACGTTTAAAGCCATCCTCTGATCATTGCGGTTCCTAGATGGATGGATGGATGGATGGATTGATCGGTGGATGGATGGTTAACTTGTGTGACACTGGTGAAGTAAGGGCTTAGCCTTGATTGAAGCAAGCCCTTAATTCAACTACTGTAGATGTATTCTTCAATATAAATTGTTCTATGGTTTGATAATGTGCATATGAAGAGCCATTGTTTAGGCATGGTTTTTCCTTTTATGGGTTCTTTGTGTAGTAAATCACAGAGGACATGCTTTCCAACCAACCGCTTTAATCAAATCTCTCAAAGTAAGAATGTTGATGTAGGATCAGGGTTTGCCTTTCATCTTTAGAAATACTACTACATGTGCACTGAGAACAGATACTACATCAGCAGTCTTCCCGTGTTCCTTATAGACCTAGATGTGACCTGCTGTTCCCTAATGTTCCTGTTTCCCTGCTGTCATGTCCCGTGTTAGAGTGTTCACTGTTTTTTTTTCTATGTACATTATTCATGTCATGTTCTGTTGTTCTCAACCAAAGTTTATTGTTACAGCGGCATAGGAAGTACCCAATGTATTTGTAACAGATGATAGATTGATTTGGCCTTCATGGTCTACTTTTAAATGTTATGTTAAAAAATGTTAGCGAGGATGAATTTGAGTAATTTATCCGTATCACAGTGCTGTTATTATTATGTTATTGAGCATGGTGGCTCAGTGGTTAGCATTGTTTCCTTGCACCTTCAGGGCCCAGGTTCGATTTCCTTCGGGTGCTCCAGTTTCCTACTACAGTCCAAAGACATGCAGATTAGGCTGATTGGCATTAACAAATTTATCCTAAATGTATTGGCACCCTGTCCAGGGTCTACCCTGCCTTGTCTCGTGCCCTTACTTAGAACCTGTTTACAGTTTTTTTTTATATTGCTGTTGATTGATGAACGGTTGTTGGTTGCATTTTTCACAGAGGACGTGGAGGAGCGTTTGAATCCTTTCACCCGAAAGGTGGACTTACTAAGGCTCGTGTCAAGTCTCGTACCACAGAGTAACAACGTGTCTCTGCTCAAGGATAGTGAGGGATGCCCGGTTCTGAACATCGGCATCTACTCGACCCTGACTCTGCCGACGAGACAAGCTTTTGGCCAGAGGTCTGTCCATCAATCTTAAACGCTTGCTGTGCTGCTGATATGTCGATCATTGATTTCAAACTGAGTTTAGCTCAAACTCCACTATACCTTTATGTTAAATCAATAGTGCGCAAATGAAATTAGTGGCACCCCTGATTTTAATCCTGAGCATAATAACCATATGTACGTAGGGTGTTCAAGTCAAACCGGGACTTGTGGTGGCATTTCTCATAAATGAAGGCGTAAAACTGAGTCATTTACCTCGCTCAAAGCCATTTTCACATCTTTGGGACATTAACGGATGTTTCTGCGAGGTCAGTGTTCCAGAAGACGTTCTACCTTGATGGTATCCAAGCACTATTGAAACACTTGGATTAGTGCATTAGTATAACAGGGGATTATACAGTATAGAGAAATAAAGGCTTGTTTATTTCCCCCTCCTAACCGAGATGTGTTATTCTGCACAATGCAAAGTCCCGGTTTGACTTGAACACCCCTCCCATCATCCTCCAGCTTTGATATTCTGATATGTGTGTGTGTGTGTGTTTGTGTGTGTGTGTGTGTGTGTGTGTGTGTGTGTGTGTGTGTGTGTGTGTGTGTGTGTGTGTGTGTGTTGGTGCAGTTTTACAGATGAGTTCAGTATACTCCTTCAGCTGCGCAGCTCTCAGGATGTGGACCGCAGCATCCTCACCATTCTGGATTTCTACAACGAGGTGACGCTTCAGATTCGCCTCAAACCCTCAGGTTTCACCTTCATCACCGCCCTTCAGCAGGACTACGAGTGAGTCTGAGAGTGGGACGGCTGTTTTTATAGGGGTAGAAACATGCAGACTAAAATGGGATCACTTGCAAAACACGCATGGTGAAATACAGTACACACATGCACACATTATTGCAATCAGAATGTCAATTCAATGAATGACTTGATGATTACTGTATGTTTTATTCATGTAAAATAAATAACCCTCGGCTGTGTTTTCGGAATGTTCTTCATGATTCTGTAGACTAGAACAAAAAAAATCAGCCACAGCATCTACTTCATACTATTGTGTGCATTTTAACCTATGATCTTTGGGGTTTCTGTTGGGCTAATGGAATTTTAATCCTTTTGCTGACGGTGATATCAGAGATGGTGTGTATGCTGAGATGGAGATCGCCGGTTGTTTGTCCAGAGTCCATTGTTTTTGTTTCTGCAGGTTTATAGTGGCAGGCCTGTCTGACTCGCAGTGGCACTGGGTCTCAGTAGGAGCCTCGTTGGGGTATCTGGAGATCTATGTGAACTGTGCGCTGGTGGAGAAAGTCAGATGGACCTTTCCATACTTGGGCATCCCTACAGACGGTCTGCTGATGGTCGGGGGAATCCTTCAGGGCTACGAGACACCTTTTGAGGTTGTTTTACATTATTTCTTTTTTTATTCAAGCTCTGAACTCAGAGCAGTGCAATGCATTTGTCATTTATTGCGTAGACTTATGCAAGAATATAGAGTAAAAGTTAAAGCTGTTCTAACATGTTAAGGTTTTCAGGATGCAGTTTTTCAGACGCATGACTTTTTGTCTTGTTGACTATTAACTCATTACAAAGAGACTGGTAAGGAAAACAAAAACATAGCATAATGATTAAAAGCAAATTAGGATCGGGCAAAATCAAATTAGATCTAAATAAACAAAAATGATAAGAGTAACGCTAATTAGGTTCCTGCCGTGTATTAAATTCAGCAGTGGATCGTCTGGATCTATAATTAAAACCAGAAAGCCCTATACGATTTTTAATAGGAACATGAAATGCTTTTTTTTGGGACTGTAACGGAATAAAATGAATATGCTCCAGCGATAGAAAGGTTTTGTGTTCTGGAATCTGCATGACTTTCAGCCATTTGCACGAAAGCGAAGGTCTTGTTTGAAAGACGAAACATGATCGCTTCTGTTCCATGTGAATTCTACTTTAATTTAAAAAGTGTTCATCTCTTCTTTGCAGAATCCGTTACTTTTTTGCACGTGTGAGTTTCTTTGGAGCTCTGCGTCAGCCGTGTTTTCTCATCAAATATTACAATGATCCATAGTTACCTGACTACTGTACATGAACGTAGTCATAGCGTACATAGTGGAGTGGGGCTAGGAGTAGCTCGGTGGTTAAAGCATTGGTCTACGGTTAGGAAGGTTCCAAGTTTACTTCCCACAACCACCAAGTTGGCTCAGTTGGGCCCTCGAGCAAGGCCCTTACCCCTCGACTGCTTAGATGTATAATGAGATACATTTAAATGTTACCACTGACCCTTGCACCTCCAGGGTCCGGTTCGGTTCGATTCCTGCCTCAGCCTTGGAGTTTGCATGTTTTCCCCGAACTTGGTAGGTTTCCTTCAGTTTCCTTACTTCCACAGTTCAAAGACATGCAGATTAGGTTAATTGGCGTTCCAAAATTGCCCATAGTGTGTGTATGTACCCCTGTCCAGTGTGTATCCCGCCTCTTTCCCTAAGTCTCCTGGGATATGCTCCAGGCTCCACGGGACCCAGTACACAGAATATGCGGTATAGACAATGAATGAATAACATTTTTTTAAACTTAATAAATATTTGACTAATCATTACAACAATCAGGCATTAAAATGCTAATACATTTTACATTATAGCCTGAACCCTAATGACAATGTGTTTGCAGTCCAAGCAGCCACAGGGTCAGATGCCGGGATATAAGCTTTGGGCGGTGCTCATGCTTGTTTTTAGTAGATATTAGAAATGTTTTTTCAATTGTTGCTAATTTCGTCTCCATAGGGTGAAATCAGGCAGATGATGGTTATCATGGGCGACGGCAGAGCCGCTAAAAATCATTGCAGACGCCATCAGCCGGTGTGTGGAGCCTCGGTGGAGTCATGGTTCTCGAAAACGTCTCACAAAACACAGGTACAAAAACAAACTTAAATAATGTGGACTAAATGAAAGAATTGGAACAAATGTTTAATGCAACAAGTGCCTAAAGATACAAGTTAAAAATAAGTTGTTTACTTCGGCTAAAAACACCTTCTCACTGAAACCCCTCCAGACGCCATCACTGTCCTCAACCAGCCTGACGGAGGACCCAATGATCTCTGCAGAGTTCTTCAGTGGCAGGATGGATCCGTTCATTCGGACCATAATTCAAAATCCCAGGCCTGAAACCGAGGAAGTAGACATGCTGGTAAGTCCGTTTCTGAATTACAGCACAACCCGAAACATTAACACGCTCACTCGAGGATTTCATTGTTCTATTCGTCCAAACGGACGCAGCCCTTACGGGATATGTGTGAATGAGCTTCAGGGATGACTTTGGAAGTCTGGAAATGGTGATGACCCTGACTTCCGATTTGTCCACTTGTACCTGGTGGAGGGGGCTGAAGTTAATGTTGATCTTGTGAGCACTATAGTGATGAACGTTCCATCTGGAAGGACAAAGAGGATGCTCACTTGGAGACTCTGTGCAGGAGCTACAGTACTCCAGAGTTAGGAAATGGCCTGGAAAGCCTTTCTGCTTCGTCTGGCTTTTTGTAGTTTGAGCCAAAAAAGTGCTATTTAAAGCAATATAATTGTGTAATTAGTAGCGATGGGAACCACCAGGGGACTCGCCGACGTGTTATTATCACTGGATTGTTTATTTTTTTATCCCATCTCTAGTCATTTGTAGATAATAATAGAGAAGAATACAGGTAAAATGATTGTCAATCACAATTAATAGCCTTTTCATTTATACTGTACATTATCATAATTTATGCATAAAATAAATAAAAATTTATGCATTATACATATAAATGCAAAGCTATTGGATTCTCTTTTTCTAATTTTTCTGACAAGTCAAGATTAATGACAGTATAGAGTTTTTATTTTTATTTTTTATGTACTGTTATTTAACCTGGAAATGCTTATTTAACATTTATGGAAGGAGTCTCCAATGTCAGTGCTTGATATTTTTACACTTCATACATGGGAGGACCAGACACCAGTCTCAATTTTTTTTTGTCTGTACTGTATGTCTGTCTGTCTGTATGTCTGTCCAGCAAGATTTTGTCACAGCATCACTCAAAAGCGGCATGACAGAATTTTATGAAACTTTGCCATTCCTTGGGTATTGTCCTGATGTTATACCTGTACTATAAATGAAATCAAAATGTTGAGTAGATGTGTAGTTATGAACAGTTATGCACCAGATTATAAACCGGACGTTACAGTGTACTGCGTATGCGTCAAACTGTGGGCGCGTCTTAAAACTTCCACCGGACACAATTTAATGAAACTTTTGCAGTACATAGGTATCTGCCTGAAGTTTAACCTGCATCATCCCGTAAATGAAGAACAACTATGTGCCAATCTACTTGAAAATAAGCTACTAATAAGCTACTTGCTCAATGTAAATGAACACCTGCACCAATAGATATTAATATTATACAAACTAAATATTTTTTCTGGGATTAGTTCATATTTTCACGGCTGAAATAACAGCGCTGAAGTGGTATAAGTGAATTTTCAAGTCGTTTTGAGACAAAACTTAATCTTTATCCGATCTACTTTTTCAATTTCTCATCTGTGCTTCACTCTCTGATTAGCGAACATGGCTGACTACGTATTTGGCTGACTACGTACT